>BLSH010054209.1:251655-288191 GCA_018402905.1 Glandirana rugosa | reverse complement strand
ACAGGACTAGTATTGACCTCTGACCCTCGAAAGACACTGTTGGGAACCGATGGTACCTATGTCTACATACCGCGTATCCACATTTCCAGGTGGGATGAACGGTGACGTTGTATACGTAATGCACCGACTGTTCACAGAAGATAGAAGTGGGCTAGAAATAGTGTCTCTCCAAATTGTTTAATTAAACGGTAAACAGAAACCGGGAGACCATGCATTTTAACCACCACAGACCACCTACATAACGGTGTATCAACCACCTCTACTCAGTCGGGACAGGCCAACCATACCATTTATAAAGAATTGGTGAAGGTATGTCCTGTGAATGTGGGGGAAGGAATGGTACAGTGTAGCATGACTGAGTAATTGTCATTTAAAGTGTGAGAGTGCTGAAAGCTGAAAATTGGTCTGGTAAGGAAGGGGGTGTAAGTGTCCTGTATGGAAGTGGTTAAGAAATATTTACCATACCAACCGGACAGGGCTGACTCATCTCCACCAACTATGTGGCAATACATCCACCAGACACCACCAATTTTACGTACCAGAGGGCCAAAGACAAATGGCAAATTAATTTGTTAAACCTCTCTGTGATAAAGATCGGGTGAAGATAGAAGACACTTGTCAGCCACGTAATGCATATGTTGCAGTGGCAAGTAGGGTGGACCTTTACACCTATGCGCCATACATCTGTATCCATGGTAGCCAAGGGTTGTCACAGAAAGCTCCCAGTCTCCAGTTATGATCAGGACACTTGTCAACCATGTAACGCATACTGTATGTGGGGTGGCACTGGCAAGTAAGACAGGCTTTAAAACCCATATGCATCTGTGGCAGCCAAGGGTTGTCACAGACAGCTCCCAGTCTCCAGTTATGATCAGGACACTTGTCAACCATGTAACTCATATGTGCAGTGGTAACTAAGGTGGCCTTTAACAGCCATATTCAACAGATATGCATCCATGGCAGCCAAGGGTTGTTGCAGAAAGCTCTGCCAGTCTCCGGTTATGATCAGGAGCCAGTTATTCGTAATTACATTACACGGTCAGCAAGTGATTAAACAGTAATTTTGATTCAAGTAGAAATAAAGGCATTTTGGATAGAGTAAGGGAGGGCTATAACCCCTGTCTGTTTCATTTGAGAGATTTCCATTCACTTCCTGTTTCATAGTTAAAACAGGAAGTGAGAGGAAATCCCTCTAAAGTGAGGAAATCCTTGGTTGTCACTAGGGTGACCAGAACTAGTGCCCCAATTGGAGGATTTCCTGTTCTGGTGTCAACCCAAAAAGTGGGACAGGACAAATAGAGAGATAGAATCTCTCTTACAGGGGCACAGACAGCATTAACAATCCCTCCCCACTCTGTCTAAAACGAAATACAAAATGTTGTCTTTAGTTATACTTTAATAATTTATTTTCTCACAGATCAGTTTAAATAGAAAACATGACTGTAAACCGTAAAACCTAGCCTACAAGGGTTACCTGCTCATTTATTTATAAGTAGTGTGTTTGTACTTTAACTTACCTGATCCTTTGCTCCCACAGCAGATGGTGCTTCTTCACGCTCCTTCTGTGTCATCATATCCAATGCATAGCTATGGACCTGCATTGGTCATGATGATATCAGTATCTTAGACCGCTGGAGCATTCATATAAATAATATGTCCTGGTGCCTTATAATGTCATGCATCCATCCCCTATTTGCATATACAAAGAACTAAAAATATTTGCATTGGGTCTTTAAATGAGGTACAACATTTGCGTAAAAAGATTTATTGAGCAATAGATGAAAGTCATAAGAATATTTTTAAAACAAAAAAGCTGATTTGTGGACACTACTGTGTATTGCCATACAGTCAACATAATATCACTATATAATGATACATATACAAATTCCACTGTGCCAAGTTTTTCACAAAACATAACGATGGGTACATCCTTTATATCAATGCGTTTCGTGACAATAACCTCACTTATTCAGGAGCAGATGTCCATCGTAAAATCTGCAAACCAAAGAACAGTTTCATACAATATGTTCAAAAAGTCCCTCAAAACAGGGGGAAGGGTGGAGATCATGTGATATTCATATACACTATATTGTCAAAAGTATTGGGAAGCCTGGCTTTGCACATACATGATCTTTAATGGCATCCCAGTCTTTGTCCAAAGGGTTCAATATTAAGTTGGCCCACCCTTTGCAGCTATAACAGCTTCAACTCTTCTGGGCAGACTGTCCACAAGGTTTAGGAGTGTGTCTGTGGGAATGTTTGACCATTCTTCCAGAAGCGTATTTGTGAGGTCAGGCACTGATGTGGACGAGAAAGCCTGGCTCCACTCCAAATGTGTTTTATCGGGTTGAGGTCAGGACACTGTGTGGACCTGTCAAGTTCCCCCACCCCACACTCACTCATCCATGTCTTTATGGACCTTGCTTTGTGCACTGGTCCAAATCATTTGGTGGAGGGGGATTATGGTGTGGGGATGGCCCCCTCCTATCCCAATATGACTGCCACAAGTGCACAAAGCAAGATCCATAAAGACATGGATGAGCGAGTTTGGGGTGGAGGAACTTGACTGAGTCCTGACCTCAACCCAATAGAACACCTTTGGGATGAATTAGAGTGGACACTGCAGGTCAGACCTTCTTGTCCAACATCAGTGCCTGACCTTACAAATGTGTTTCTGGAAGGATGGTCAAACATTCCCATAGACACACTCCTAAACCTTGTGGACAGCTTTCTCATAAGAGTTGAAGCTGTTATAGCTGCAAAGGGTGGGCCAACTCAATATTGAACCCTACAGACTAAGACTGGGATGCCATTAAAGTTTATGTGTGTGCAAGGGCAGGTATCCCAATACTTTTGACAATAAAGTGTATATAGATGTCCATTAATAGAACTTACAAATCAGCTATATAGCAATCTAAGATAACACCTCCAAATGGAAACCACTGCCAGGTGTCTGGCTCGGGAGTTATGGGGGAAGACATGGCATCTCAATGGGAAACCATTCAGCAGCACCTGAAATGATATGCATGGGATTAGAAAGCCTTTTACCCATCAAGATTAGGTGAAGGAGCCTACTATACATAGACAAAGTGACCTGTGTGCAGAAAGAGCAACCCACAGGAATAAAGAGAGAAAGTGCCACCACTGATGCATGAGGAGAAAATGCTGTGGGGACCAGTTAAAGTGGTTGAAAAACCCTTACATATACCTAGTGAAATGACTGGCCTCAGGTGATACACAGAGACAAAAGAAATTCTCTGACATAAGTTGTACCTATTTATCTGCATCATCTCTTTTCTACATCCATTCAGAGTCCAAAATTTATAGCTTGTCAGAGCTGACAGAAAAAAGGCGGATAATGTTACACTCTGCAGAGCTCAGTGAGGAGAGCTCTGAGAACTGATTGGAGAGAAGGGACACCCCCCCCCCCTCCACAAAGCACACAGGAACAGAGCTGATGCTGTCAATCAGCTAAAGTGCCCTCCCCTGTCACCTTTTTTCTCTTGGTGTCATGAAAACATGTCAGAAATGGTTCACGCTGATAGCAGAGGAACAAAGCAGCATACAGAAATGACATTTAGTGCTCTTACATGTACACACTATAGAGGGATATGCTTGTTCACATTTCATGTCTGAGGTTTACAACCACTTTAAGCAGTGTGGAGAAGTGGGTAAGTAAATCTTCTTTTTCTATGTCCCCTAGACCTAATGACAACTAACTCATGCAGTACAAGTGCAGCCCCTCTGCAAGGGATACTTTCTAAGTATAAAGAGTTAAATTTAAAGCAGATGTTTCCCCCCTTTCACAAAAAAAAAAATTAAATCAGCGTACAGCTCTGCATTGTAATATAAAATTATCCTATGTTAGTAAAATAAACTTTTATTGCTTTTACTTACAATTACTGGACCTCACACCTGAATCCTGGGGAGTTCTTGTCGCATGCTCCAGCAGACAGACCCAGAATTCTAGGCAGTTGCAGAAAGTAAAAGAAGAATTGATCTGCCCTTAGTGAAAATAGCCACTGTGGGTATAGGGGAGGAACAGAAAAATAAGTTATGCAAAGCATAAAAAGCCTGCAATTATCTATAGGTACTGTATCTGTTTGTAGATTGCCATTACTAAACTTTTCTAAAGGTGCTTTTGTTGAAATGTGTATCATAAGGGGGGAGTTCCTCTTTAACAGAGAAGCTTGTGAAAATGATTTTGTATTTTTCATTGTATATGAAGTTAATAAATCCTGTGTAGTAATGCCCTGCGGCGCTCTTTGTTCTTTATGCTCTAAGCATGTATTTTCTCTAATGTGTCTCAAAAAGATGATTTTAATAAACCTGGAAGTTGCAACATCGGCAGATGAAAAGCTGGTATGCTTCAATGGTGGCACAGCTGCTATAATATAACACTGGTTGTGCAAACCCATATACGCTATAATAGAATTACGGTACTTTGCATAAATACATAAGCAGTCTGCATGTTTTTAAAGTCAATTTGCTAATTAAAATTGTCCTGCCACTTTCATTAGTAAGCTACATTAAATTAAATTTCACTTATTCAAGAAGATTACAAGCATATGCAATAGATGTGGACACATAATTACTTCTGAAACAGAATAGCATCAATTTTATATTGTTGATTTACTTAAACGCTTCAATATTACATTGTCTGATAATAAACAGCAAGAAAACAAAGTTAAAGACATAAATATGAAAATGACACGTACTGTATGTCTTATTTCACCTGTGTAAATAGCTAGCCCTCCAAATGACAATGGTACCAAGAGGTTTATTGTTTTGACAGAAACAGAAGGGTTACATACATTATAAGTATGATATATAAAATTAACAGTACTATGCATCTACAGGGTGGGCCATTTATATGGATACACCTTAATAAAATGGGAATGGTTGGTGATATTAACTTCCTGTTTGTGGCACATTAGTATATGTGAGGGGGGAAACTTTTCAAGATGGGTGGTGACCATTGCGGCCATTTTGAAGTCGGCCATTTTATTCTTTCATGAGTTATTTACAAGTTTCTGACCACTTATAAAATGTGCTCAATGTGCTGCCCATTGTGTTGGATTGTCAATGCAACCCTCTTCTCCCACTCTTCTCACACTGATAGCAACACCGCAGGAGAAATGCACATTGAACACATTTTATAAGTGGTCAGAAACTTGTAAATAACTCATGAAAGAATAAAGTTACGTTAAAACCAAGCACACCATTGTTTTTCTTGTGAAATTCCCAATAAGTTTGATGTGTCACATGACCCTCTTTCTATTGAAAAAACTAAAGTTGGATTCAAAATGGCCGACTTCAAAATGGCCGCCATGGTCACCACCCATCTTGAAAAGTTTCCCCCCTCACATATACTAATGTGCCACAAACAGGAAGTTAATATCACCAACCATTCCCATTTTATTAAGGTGTATCCATATAAATGGCCCACCCTGTATAATACAGAGGGATCTCCGACAGCCATGTGGTTACAGTTAAATAAATGGAAAGGTTATTGCTATGTTAACATTAAATTCAAGTCCTTTCAAGAAGTAATGCATAACTATGTAATACTATATTAAATGGGCGCATAATAATACCACCCATAACCAAATGTTGATATCCAATGCACCCATATGTGTGACGCATATGATAAAGACCAAGGGGAAAGAAAAATGGAAGGGAGGGTGAATTCCCTCTTATAGCAATTTGAGCCTTGTTTAACTCAATTATAAAGGAAATAACTAAAGTAGAGGAGAAGAAGTAAAAAAAAAAAAAAAAGTGAGGGGAAAGGGTAAATGGGAGGCGAAAGGATCGGACAACATTTTGCCTTTACATGGGAAGAGTTATTTTGTAGCAGAAAGGGATAGGAAACAGCCAAGAACTATGACAGTGAGATCTCACAACTGCAGCATCACAAAGGTACAAAAAAACTAGCTTGTGAATCAGCTCATCACCTGCGACAGCCAGTCCATAAGGGGCGCAGGAGCGCTGCCCTACCTTAATGCCCTAATGCGGGGCGTCGGACGCATAGAGCCCTACAAGGTTTTCATTTTTTTCGAAGCACATGATTAGAGCCGGAGGCTCTAATTGGCTTCAAAAAGTTGGGTTCAGGGAGCAGAGCCCACCCACTTGTAACATTAGCGATTCAACATTTGCTATTGTCTTCCTGCTTCTCCTCTTGGCCAATCAGGACAGGAAGCAGGTCCTAAGACCGGATTGGCCGGGAGGAGAAATAACCGGATTGGCTGGGAGGAGAAGCCATCCTTGACCTGAATGGGGTAAGTGCGGGGCTGGCAGGCAGGGCAGGTGAACAGGCGGGGCGGGCAGGGAGGTGGTGGGATTGTTTGCCCCCCCCAAAAAAATGACGCACCAGCTGCCACTACTCATCATGCTCCTCTCATATAACTTTGGAAGAGATGACTAGTTAAAGTGTTTCTAAAGGAAAGATTTAAAAAAAAAAAAAAATAACAAACATGTCATACTTACCTGCTCTGTGCAATGGTTTTGCACAGAGCAGCAACTATCCTCTTCTTTTCGGGTCCCTTGCCAGTGGTCCTGGCTCCTCCCCCCTCCATGTGCCTCCAACAGTAAGTCTCTCCTCATTGGTTCACTGGCTGTGATTGACAGCAGCAAATGCCAATGGCTCCTGCTGCTGTGTGAGCCAGTGAGGATGTGCTCTCATGCACATTGCTGGATTGAGATGGGGCTCAGGTAAATATAAGGGGGGCTGGGGATGGGGGTGAGATACACCCAGAAGCTGTGTTACCTTAACCGGTTCCCGACCGGCTCTCGTTTTTTTTTTTTTACCAAAAATATAAGGAAGAATATAAATCGGCCAAAACCGATGAATAAATCAGTTTTTTTATATATATTTATTTTTTTTGATATGTATTTTAGCAAAAATTAAGAAATTTTTTTTTTGCAAAATTGTCGCTCTTTTTTTGTTTATAACGGTGATCAGAAATGACGCAGAGGGGATCAATTACCACCAAAGGAAAGCTCTATTTGTGTGAAAAAAGGATGCAAATTTAGTTTGGGTACAATGTCGCACAACCGCGCAATTGTCAGTTAAAGCGACGCAGTGCCAAATCGCAAAAAGTGCTCTGGTCCTAACGTGGGAAATCCTTCCGGTCCTTAAGTGGTTAATGCATTAAAGTAAAATACCTTGAGCCTTTAGAACCACTTTAACCCCTTGGCAAAGACATAACACCAATATGCGGCCCCACTGCACTGGGCTTTTTGCAGTGGGGACGCATATTTGTATGTCTCTTAGCACAGTGATCAGGGTCTCACCGAGAGCCCCGGGATCTCACCTGATAGCTGTGATAGCATCTGGTTAAAAACAATAATACTAATTTTAAAAAAAGAACCTAAATCAAGGTTTGATCTAGGTCACTGACAGGGTTAGTGTTTGGGTCAAGGTCAGGGTCAAAAATCAAGGTCAATGTCAGGGTCAATGTTCAGGGTTAGTATTTTTTTGGACAGGATTTTTTTTTTTAACCACTTCAATACTGAGCACTCTTACCCCCATTCTACCCTGGCCAATTTTCAGCTTTCAGTGCTCTCACATTTTGAATGACAATCAGTCATGCAACACTGTACCCAAATTATTTTTTATTATTTTTTTCACACAAATTGAGATTTCTTTTGGTGGTATTTAATCACTACTGGGGTTTTTATTTTTTGCGCTACAAATGAGAAAAGACCAAACATTTGGAAAAAAAATAGTTTTTCTGTTGTAAAATTTTGCAAATAAGTCATTTTTCCTCATAAATTTTGACCAAAATTTATACTGCTACATTTCTTTGGTAAAAATAACCCAAATCAGTGTATATTATTCGGTCTGTGTGAACGTTATAGAGTCTACAAGCTATGGTCCCAGTCAATGAAAATTGATCACACCTGATGTACTGATGGCCAGCAGCAGCTCTTCCATAGAGGGCGCCAGCCCCCCCTGTTGATTTCTGAAAAAAAAAAAATATAGGGCACTGGGACAGCCTGTCCTGGCTTTTTCGGGAAACTTGCTGTCTTTTGACAGAAAGTCCTATAGCCCATTGGTCAGCCTTTAAAGTAAATCTATGTGCGCCACCGAAGCACACATAGATACACTGATTAACTATGGACTCAGTCACTGGCCTCCAGCCAGTGACAGATTGGTCAGGTAGCGCGGGTGGGGACGGGACTGGCGGACGTGCTGGTGCTTGGACTGGAAGTGTCCAGAATACACGCCTGTTATTTCCACGTGAGAGCCATGTGAGAGAGAGCGGCCTGACTCCCCTGAGGTACGTACTGCTTTGCTGTGTACTGGCTGCAATACCTGTGTACTGGCTGCAATATATGTGTACTAGCTGCAATACCTGTGTACTGGCTGCATGGTGTAATACTGGCTGCAATACCCGTGTACTGACTGCAATACCTGTGTACTGGCTGTATACTGTGATACTGGCTGCAATACTTGTGTACTGGCTGCAATACCTGTGTACTGGCTGCAATACCTGTGTACTAGCTGCAATACCTGTGTACTGGCTGCATACTGTGATACTGGCTGCAATACCCGTGTACTGGCTGTAATACCTGTGTACTGGCTGCAATACCTGTGTACTGGCTGCATACTGTGATACTGGCTGTATACTGTGATACTGGCCGCAAAACCTGTGTACTGGCTGCGATACCTGTGTACTGGCTGCATACTGTGATACTGGCTGCAATACCTGTGTACTGGCTGTATACTGTGATACTGGCTGCAAAACCTGTGTACCTGCTGTATATTGTGATACTGGGTGCAATACCTGCCTCCAGCCAGTGACTGATTGGTCAGGTCGCGGGGGTGGGGACGGGACTGGCGGATGTGCTGGTGCTTGGACTGGCTGCATACTGTGATACTGGCTGCAATACCTGTGTATTGGCTGTATACTGTGATACTGGCTGCAATACCTGTGTACTGGCTGCAATACCTGTGTACTGGTTGCATACTGTGTTACTGGCTGCAATATACCCCACCTGTGATGCTAAGCTGTATACTGTGTCTTGTGATACTGAGCTGTATACTCCTGACACAATATGTGGAGTACAGGGGACAGAGTGGGTGGATTCTATAAGGGGTGTTTCTTATGAGAAGTAGGAGGTGTCAAAAAGGAAGGGCAGGGCCTGACCCCCTCCCATCCTAAAACTTCACCAGCCGCCACTGCTGACGGCCTATCTCATTTCTTGAGGCCCTAACATGTCAAGACAGTACAATTATTCCCCAAATCACCCCTTTTTTGAAAATCCAAGGTATTTTGTAAGAGGCATAACAAGTTTTTGAAGTTGTAATTTTTTCCCACAATTATTTGGAAAATTAAGAATTTTATTTTCACATATTAACAAGTTATTTCTCACACACGCCATAGGCATGCTTGCAACTACACCCCAAAATACATTATGCTACTCCTCCTGAGTATGTGTGAGACTTTTTCACAGCCTGGCCACATAGACAGATAGACAGGTGCAACATCCATGGAGTACTTCAAGCATTATCCACTTTAAGACCAGATCTTATTCCGACACTTTTTGTTTACAAGTAAAAATCTTTATTTTTGCTAGAAAATGACTTAGAACCCCTAAACATTATATATTTTTGTAATAGAGGCTCTAGAGAACAAAATGGGGGACTTTGCAATTTTTTATGTCGCACGGTATTTGCGCAGCAGTTTTTCGAACACAATTTTACACACTAACACATGAATATATTTTAATGAGTTTCAGTGCACACAAAGACAATATAATACCCACATTTTTGTTAAAATATAAAATATGGTGTTGCGCCTGGTAAATAGATACCAAACATATCATGTTTTAAAATTGTGCATGCTTGTGAAATGGCACCAAACTTCAGGACTTAAAAATCTCCATAGGCAACGCTTATAAAGCCTTTATTGGTTACCAGTTTAGCGTTACACAGGTCTGGTGCTAGAATTATTGCTCTTGCTTGTGGTGATACCTTACATGTGTGGTGCGAATGCTGTTTACATATGTGTATAGGACCAACGTGTGTGTTCTACTTTGCACGCAAGCACAGGAGGGCGGGGGACCTTTAAATGTTGTATTTATTTATTGGCGGGACACTGGTACACTAAGAGATGTTTTGTGCACTTGTACACTATGACAGATGTTGATTTCCACTGGCAGACACTGATAGATGTTGATGTCACAATGGAACACTATTGCACTATTGTAGATGTTTTTTGCACTGGTATGGGGACACAGTGACAGATGTTTTGTGCACTGGTGCAACTGTTCATGGGGGCACCATGACAAATTTTTTGTGCACTGGTACAGATGTTATGGGACACTGTGACAGATGTTTTGTACACTGGTACAGATTTGATGGGGCACTGACAGATGTTTTGTGCACTGGTACAGATGTGATGGGACACTGTGACAGATGTTTTGTGCACTGGTACAGATGTGATGGTACACTGACAGATATTTTGTGCACTGATACAGATGTGAAGGGACACTGTGACAGATGTTTTGTGCACTGGTACAGATGTGATGGGACAATGACAGGTGTTTTGTGCACTGGTCCAAAAGTAATGGGACACTCACAGATGTTTTGTGCACTGGTACAGATGTGATGGGACACTCACAGATGTTTTGTGCACTGGTACAGACGTTTATAGGGACACTGTGACAGATGTTTTGCGCACTGGTAAAGATGTGATGGGACACTGACAGATGTTTATGTGCACTGGTACATATGTTTATGGGGACACTGTGACAGATGTTATGTGCACTGGTACCGATGCCGATCCCGTCTTGGTTGTGTCCTGTGATCACAGCCAAAATGACATATTACAGCGCACACATGCAATAATGACATTAAAACCTGCAAGGCTATTTAAAGGCTATTTAAAAGTACCTGGATCACAGCCCTCACAGGATCACGGCTTTGTGGCTGCGAGCGGGCAACCGTTCTGAGGGACGTACGGGTACATCCATTCTGAGTGATAAAGATTTGTTTTACCCATAAGCGAAGGGGTTAAAGTGATATTTAACCCTTAGTTTTTTAAGCACTTTCAGCAGCTGATTAGGTCAGTTACTGAGTATGCGGCTTCATTATCTTTGAATCCTTTCTCATGTTACAGTTTAAGCTGGTCCCATGATCACTGCACTAGATTTCCTGTTTCAGGGTGGTTCTTTCTCTTGCAGCATCTTGTGAAGTCACCCTTGCATGCATGTGCTAAAGTTGTGTCTCCCTACACTGTATGTATCAATAGAAACACACAGTTCCTTAGCCTTGGATGGTAAGGGAACCCCCTACTCCTCCCTCCTCAAATCTTCAAGTTAACAAACTGACTGGAGCAGTGTTTCTCAAGCAAGGAGCTACAGTATCCTGGGGTGCCATCTGGGTTCCCCTGGGGTGCCATAAGCATGGAACCCAGTTTGCTCCATATCAGCATCATGTGTTGCCATGGTGCAAGCAGGCTGGTTACCAGCTCCATAACCACCAATGACAATCTAGGGCCAAAATTCATAATTTGTTTCTATGGTTATGACAGTCAACTAGCCCGCACAATGGCAACACATGATTCTGATCCAGGCATGTAGAGAGGCCCCCAACATTGTGGAGAAGATGAAAGTGGGCCTCCTGTTGACCTTCCCCACTGCCTGCCCTCTGCTGCACTGGTGGAGCCAAAAGGTGGGGCTCTGATGTGAGGGGGGTGGAATCTTTGTAACTGAGAGGCTTTGTGATGTGGGAACCGTGTGACTGGGGGGTTCTGTGATGGGGGAGACTCTAGTGTGAAAAGAGGACCTGATGACCATGATGTGAAAGGAGATCCTTTTGTGGATGGGGCTTTAATTTCATCAAGAAGGTGTGCATTGTCAGGCTCAGGTTTCCTATTGATTAACATTTGAGTAACATTTTCATTTTTTTTTTACAATTTTAGACTGTGGTGCCCTAAGATTTTCAATATTGTTAAAAAGTTTAAAAAATTTCTTCCACAACTATTGTATTTGTTTAGAACCCTACCAGTCCCCCTCACTAATCAATATTTCAATGACCTACAATCAACCGTGAATAGATTCTTATGGAAAGGGAAAAGGGCACGGTGCGCCTTTAACAAATTAATTAAACATAGACTGGCAGGGGGGGTAGGACACGTACACCTACAAGACTATTACTTTGTAACCATACTTGCCCAAGCAAAACATTGGACACGACAAGACGACCCCACTCTTTGGGTTGAACTGGAACAATCACAAACTCCCCAGGGGGCCCTACTAGGGCTGTTACTAACCTCACCTTCCAGCCGTAATCTAGACAACAAGTGGTCCCCCACAATCATAGCAACCCTCAGATCATGGAATCACCTCCAAAACAATCACGAAGGGACAGGTGAGATGTCAACCCTACCTCTACCCATAACGGCTCTTTCATTATTAATACAAGACCTGAACCTTAAAAATTGGACAAGACAGGGCATTGACTACCTCCATGATATAGTTCTAGACAATGCACTAATGCCATTCAGCAAGCTTCAACAGAAATACCAGCTCCCCCCCCACTGAAAGGTTTAGACATACCCAACTAGCTCATCTTACCCAACGAAACAAACTCCTGCAACCTCAACTACCCAAAAAAGTAGCCCTCATTTATCAAAACTCTACGGACACCAAGGGAGATATATCCACCATATATTCATCCCTCCAAGGGAAAAATATTTGCTCCAAATCCCCCTCGATGACAGCCTGGGAAAGGGAGTTAGGCATCGAATACCCCATAGAACAATAGAAAAAATCTTTAAACATAATTTACTCATCCACCAGATGTGTAAACCTATGGGAACTCCATCAAAAAATCCTCCTACGTTGGTATTTAACCCCATACAGATTGACCAAAATATATCCCTCATGCCCCCCCCACATGCTGGAGGGGATGCAGAATGATGGGCACATTGATACACCTATTGTGGTCTTGCCCCAAAATACTCCCACTTTGGACCCAGATAAGTCACATCATTGCAGACATCACAGGCTCAAGTGACAGCCTGTCACCGGGGATGGCATTACTATCCTTGGATTTACCCATCCTCCATCACTCCTTTAGGACCACAGTATCCCACATTTTATTAGCCACCAGATTAGTTATAATGAGGCACTGGAAACAAGAAAGGTCTCCAAAGCTAACAGAAGTTATCCAAACGACCCATATGCACCAAACCTACGAATGCTCGTTTGCATCCTCACTCGGTAATGCTGAGCCCACTCAAAATAATTGGCAACCTTGGAATAAATGGTATCTCAGCCATAACTTAAAATGATTATAGAAAAAGCAGATTTTACTGGGTTGACTGCTACCCAAATTTTTGTTTCTCTCTTTCTTTTTGTGTTGTTCTCTACTTTATTATATTTTATTTCTTGTTACACTGTTACCTCCATTGGGAGGAATCTCTAGTTCACAAGGGCAATTTAGAGCAATCCCTAAGATGATGCAATCGGGGGTGGCTAGGGGGGGGCCCCCTCCCTGACCGGACGCAGTGTGGTCCTACAGGGGGCTTCTGGGCTTGGTGGGGGGGGCGTCCCCCTTGGCTCCCTGAAAGATATGAATTGGGGGCTCCGGCTCCTCCTAGGAGTGTCCGATCAATACTCCAGTATGTCTGTAACCACTCAATTGCTCTTACTATGCAACCTTGTATATTATGTTGTATGCCTTTAAGAAACTCAATAAAAACTATTGAAACAAAAAAAATTTTTAAAAATGCTGATAATTCTTTTTTGTGAACTTCGTAAGTTCAGGGAAGCAGCAGTGAGAGGGCAGGAGCCAGAAAAATTGAAAGTTGCAAGCTGCAAATGCTGGGGTAAGAATTTTAACCAATTGGGAATGTTTATTTTTGGCTTTCAGTGTGTTAAAGGGGAAATATATTCACCTGGAATCCAGCAATGCACCGTCCCAGAACTCACTGCCGGCCACTGACATCTTTGAGTAACTGGCATCCAGGTCTCAATCGCCAGCCGCTGTCATTGGCCGGGCTTGAGATGACGACACTCCCGCACATGTGTGACTCCAGATTCGACATTGACAAATTTGTGCAGTGAGCTGCACTTGCGCACCTTACTGTACAGGGGAGGACAGGCCGGTAACTAGCCTTAATGCAGAAGAGACAAAGCATGTCTCTTCTGCATTAAAAATCCTGCCCGTCTACCCATTTTCATTGTGGAGCCTAACGTTCCACTTTAAGCCAAAAAAGGTTTATTACTTTTTTAAGGCATGGAACTTATTTTATATTATTTTCCTTGTTGCCATGGGGAACTAAGAACGAAGCCAAGTCTATGGAATAGATCTATTTTATGTAGGCATTTTGTATAAAGTATATAGCTGTATTCACATGTGTGACTTCTGGATAGATATCTGTGACAACCGTTTCCCCATGGCAACAAGCACAGTATGAATATTTCTTAGGTGGGCACAACTGACAGTGAAAGAGCCTGTGCAGGCACAAGAGAATAAGATAAATATCACTGACCTTTGATACAAAGGTTAGCTCTCTGTCCTTCTTTACAATCCAATATTGGTTGGAAATGGATAGCTACCCTTTATGAAGAATTTTAATTTAAGGCTTGTGTATATTTCATTTGTGTTGTTTCTTCTGACATACAGATGGTTTGGAAGGACGTTAAGCACAGTGTTTACATTTTGAATTCGATCTTATTGAGTTCTTATGGTGGTGTTTGGTATGCATCTCTATGAATCATATTTTGAAAAGTAATGTTCTATTCTGTTGCAGTTTGGCTACTTTATTTCCATGTATAAAAACCAATGGAGAGCAATATGAAAATTGCAAGCTCAAAATTGCATTATGAATGCAATATAATTGGATCACAAAAACTAAAACAAAATGCATCATAAAATTGCCTCCATTGTATCCTAAAAGAAAAGTGCTCTTATCTTTAAAGTGCTATAATGTATGTAAACCCCAACTGGCTTTTAATGTGTTTAAAAATACTCAATTGCCAGGCGATTCACTACAAGAAAAACATCCCAATAAGATTATATGTGCATTTAAAGTGTTACTAAACCCAGAAATATGAAAATAGTTCATCTGCCCCACACACACATACACAGTGCAACAGCTTATAAATCTTCTTTTTACATTAAAATACTGTCGCTGATCTGTATACCATGGTTACATGATAACCTGCAGGGTTTCTCCAGTGCTGAGAGTTCAGGTAGGAGGAGATTTCCACTACAGCCTATATACACGCCCACATGTGTGATGTCAATATCATGTGACCTGGCTATCTCTGAGAACAAGTAAATATTCTCTACACAGCATAAAAGACACAACTGAGCATGTGCAAGTTGGCTTCCCTGCCTGCTTTAGCCGGAGGAGGAGAATCTATGCATACAGAATAAAAAAGCCTTTTTTACACAATGCAGTGGATTAACCCCTTAAGTTCCACAGTGAGTATAACAAGCATTGCTATGCTGCATATACAGACTGATTTTACTGTTGTGGGTTTAGTAACACTTTAACCAGTTCAGCCCCAGAAGGGTTTCCCCCTTTATGACCTGAGTAATTTTTGCGATTCGGCACTGTGTCGCTTTAACTGACAATGGTGCGGTCGTGCAATGTTGTACCCAAACGAAATTGATGTCCTTTTTTGCGCAAATAGAGCTTTCTTTTGTTGGTATTTGATCACCTCTGCATCACTTCTGATCACTGCTATAAACAAAAAACAAGCGACAATTTTGAAAGGAAAACAATAATTTTTACTTTTTGCTATAATACATATCCAAAAAAAATATAAAAAAAGTATTCATCAGTTTAGGCCGATATATATTCTTCTACATATCTGTGGTAAAAAAAGAAATTGCAATCAGCATATATTGATCAGTAGATCTGTCATGTCCCCCCCCCCCCCCACCTCCAAAAAAAATTGCATGTACGAAAATATACATACTACCATTACAAGAAAAATACAATGCAATACATTATTGCATTGTATTTTTCTTGTAATGGTAGTATGTATATTTCTGTATTTCTGTACATGCATTTTTTTGGATATACTTTTTGATATCCATGTAGAAATATCATTATTGTATTATTAATGTCATTATATCTCTTTTTGTCAATGATTGAAATTTATTGTTGTATCCATTTTGAAACTCCCTGAGGAAGTCGAAACGTCGGAGTGTTCATCTGTGATCCAGTACTTTTTATGTAATTTCTCTATATATGTCCTCTATATGCTTTGTATGCTTGTTTTTTATCTTTATATATATATATATATATATATATATATATAATAAAAAATATGATTTTTTAGAGTACACCTATGTGTGGGGTTTGGCCTCAAAGTCCTATAAAACCGTGTTCTGTCTTTGGTATCCCACGGGATGTGGCAGGACCCCATTCTTTGGTGTAGTATAGTTACACTGACTTTTCTTGTTTTATCTCTGTGTATCTAGTTAGAGGTATGATTTCATGATAGATTAGAAGATACTAAGTGTTAATAGGCTGATTTCTTAGTTCCAGTGCCACACCACAGTTTCTCCTGGTGAGAAGCTACATTCCAGGCTGGTTGGACAACAGTTTCAGGATCTCCCCATTACTGCTCATCTTGTCTTCAGGTCTCCAACACCAAGACTGGCACTGCTTTGCGATCATCCTCAGAGGTTCCTGCAACTGCACTTTGCTGTAACATTCATCCGGAGTTATCTTTATTATTAATTACAGTATATACACCCAGGTACATGTGCACAATTCCACCATGAATTTTGTGGGACCCTTTGCTGATAATACCTGTTTGTACATTGGATATTTGTACTATTAGAAATCTTTCCTTATACAACGTATGCATACTGGTGTGCATCTATATACTTTATACTTATGGTTATGTTATATTCTGGTTGCAGTAGTTCCTCTGCACCCAATTACTTCAATTAGATAACTGATTAATATCCCAGGCATGGAATCCCCACTGTAACCCCCCCCCCCCAAAGCAAAGATGGCTACACCTGTAAATGCCTCCCCCCCCCCCCTTGTAGACATATAACAGCCCTCAGACTGTTGCCTGGTGCCATCTTGGTTGTGATGTCAGCAATCCCTGCAGATTCACAGCTGTCACTCAAGTGACACTCCTATGTTATTCCCCTTCAGCAGCTACATAAATGATTATACAAGGAAATGAGAGGATGGGCAGAGATGCCTGGTCAGCACAACCTACTGCTATCACCGACAGGAGCCAGCCAGTATGGTTTAACCACTTCAGCCCCGGAAGGATTTACCCCTTAATGACCAGGCCATTTTTTTTCGATACAGCACTGCATTACTTTAACTGACAATTGCGCGATCGCGCAACGTTGTACCCAAACAAAATGTATGTCCTTTTTTCCCCACAAACAGAGGTTTCTTTTGGGGGTATTTGATCACCTCTGTGGTTTTTATTGCGCTATAATATATAAATATATATACATATCCAAAAAAAACACAAATTTATTCATCAGTTTAGGCCAATACATCTTTTTGGTAAAAAAAATCCTAATAAGCGTATATTGATTGATTTGCCCAAAAGTTACAGCGTCTACAAAATAGGGGATAGATTTATGGCATTTTTATTATTATTATTATTTACTAGTAATGGCGGTGATCTGTGATTTTTAGCGGGACTGCGACATTGCGGCGGACAGATCGGACACCTAACTGACATTTTTGACACTTTTTTGGGAACCGGTGACATTAATACAGTGTTCAGTGCTAAAAATATGCACTGACATTGTACTAATGACACTGGCAGGGAAGGAACATCAGGGGCGATCAAAGGGTTACCTGTGTTCCCTGTTTGTGATTTCTAACTGTATTTGGGACTGTGAGACTGGAGAAACACACAGTGTTATCCCCTGACAGAGCGGAGATCTGCCTTGCATACTTCGGCAGATCCCCGTTCTGTCTCTGTGGGGAACGATCGCGGGCAGCCGGTGGACATCGAGTCTGCTGGACCTGCTGATTGGCTCCCCTGCTGGCCATTCGGAGCGCACGTGCCCACGAATGCTAGTGCACGACTCGCCATACCGGTACAGCGATTTGCGCAGTCGAGCCACCTTGCCGCAGTACATCTGTGGCAGGTGGTCAGCAAGGATATGTGGAGCAGGTAAGGAATGTCACAATATACTATGGGGAAAAATATATATATATATATATACATATTAAGTATATAATAAAATAGCAGGATGGAATAGATGAATCCAAAGCACCATAAATGAGTATGTAATAGAGCGACTCTTACCCCATAGAGTATACACTAATTGTATTGCTTAGCAAACTCTAGTATGTGGCGGAGGGTGTAGAAGACAAGGTTGGCAAGATAAGAAAACATGCTGAGGATATGTGAGATGACATGGTAACAGCAGTAGGTATCACCAAAAAATGCAGATATATCGGGGTACATGCTCATTATATTCTATAAGACAAAAGGTAAGAAAAAACTGACTTAAAGTGGTAGTAAACTCTCCTATCCTTTTCAGCCAAGGAAGCTGCCATCTTGGCCTCTGTTTAATCTACAACTGCCATGAGGCTGCACATGTGATCAGCTATGACACCAGCCATTGGATGGTTTGACAGTTTGGTTTAGAACACAACCAATGGGAGTGTTACATTTCCGGCACATGCCGGAAATATAACTGGTTTTTAAACTGTTAAATGGATGGGTTTACTACCGCTTTAAGGTGGATGTAAACCCTCACATAACTAGTGAAGTGAACAGCCTCAGATGATACACAGAGATGAAACAAATCTCCCTATATACATTTTACATCCATATCTGCTGTCTTCATCTTTAGATACTATTTAGAAAGTGCCCTTCCTCTTAGGATTTTTTTCTCTTCCTGGTTCTCATTGCAGAGAAGCCTGTACACACATCCAAGACAGCCAAAAACAGTTGATTGGAGGAAAGGCACACACCCCCTCTACACATAGGTAGAGACTCTCAGCTTCGTTCTATAGTCCAAAGCTGTGCTAATCTATTTATAGCAACCTCCCCAACACAAAACTCCGGCTGCTTTTATCATATATGGCGGAATACTTGTCAGGCTGATAATAATAAAACACTGCAGATATATATGCCCAGCTCAAATTTCATGAATCGGGTTTACATCTACCTTATTACCCGGAATATCAGTACTGTGCCACAAAAAAAGAAAAAAATTGGGGCCACCAACCAGGATTATTAACCCACCTGTATGTATAGAGGTAACACCAAAAATGTCCCAGTAGCTGGTATACAGTCAGGTCCATAAATATTGGGACATTGACACAATTCTAATCTTTTTGGCTCTATACACCACCACAATGGATTTGAAATGAAACAAATAAGATGTGCTTTAAGTGCAGACTTTCAGCTTTAATTTGAGGATATTTACATCCAAATCAGGTGAATGGTGTAGGAATTACAACAGTTTGTATATGTGCCTCCCACTTTTTAAGGGACCAAAAGTAATGGGACAAATTAACAATCATAATCAAACTTTCACTTTTTAATACTTGGTTGCAAATCCTTTGCAGTCAATTACAGCCTGAAGTCTGGAACGCATAGACATCACCAGACGCTGGGTTTCATCCCTGGTGATGCTCTGCCAGGCCTCTACTGCAACTGCCTTCAGTTCCTGCTTGTTCTTGGGGCATTTTCCCTTCAGTTTTGTCTTCAGAAAGTGAAATGCATGCTCAATCGGATTCAGGTCAAATGATTGACTTGGCCATTGCATAACATTCCACTTCTTTCCCTTAAAGAACTCTTTGGTTGCTTTCGCAGTATGCTTTGGGTCATTGTCCATCTGCACAGTGAAGCGCCATCCAATGAGTTCTGAAGCATTTGGCTGAATATGAGCAGTTAATATTGCCCGAAACACTTCAGAATTCATCCTGCTGCTTTTGTCAGCAGTCACATCATCAATAAATACAAGAGAACAAGTTCCATTGGCAGCCATACATGCCCACGCCATGACACTACCACCACCATGCTGCACTCATGAGGTGGTATGCTTTGGATCATGAGCAGTTCCTTTCCTTCTCCATACTCTTCTCTTCCCATCACTCTGGTACAAGTTGATCTTGCTTTGTGCACCTGATAATTTGAGGACATCTCTGACATTTCTTTCAGCACTAATACACAGCACTTTAATCACAACACCAGGAGATTGTCTTCCTCGTTTACAAGACTGTTTCTTCCCCCTTTTTTCCCCCCTTTTTTCCACAGTTAACTTTTTATGGCACATTTTTATGACCAGTACATGGTGCTTTTTAGGCACTTTGCACATTAAATTCTTTGTTTGCTATTTTGCACAAATCTATTTTTTGCATGTAATTGCATATGGCTTTTAGCATATTAGCCTGAATTCAAGTACCAGTTTTGCAGTTTATTCATGTAATTTACCAGTTGTAAGATTTTACCAATGTGATTTATTTTTATTTTTATACCCGTTAATAATCAATCCTTCAACGTTTTTTATATATACCTGTATATTGTAAGTTGTAGTATATATTTATTTTTCACATCCCTTCACCCCTTCGGTACTATTGTTTGCAACGAAAAACACAGAGAGATATATATATTTTATATGTGCTCCAATTTTAAACTGCCTCAATATATCCATTTACTACCACAAAGAGGGGTAAGGATTAGACATTTAACCCCATGATTTCCAGATCAGAATAGATACATTTCTTACGTACCAGCTTGCTGGGAATTCTATACCCAGGGCATTTAAATTCAATTTCTAACTGAGAAGCGCCAGTTTCACCTCTAATCTTTTTGATATTATTTAAACGACACATTTGTGGAGTTTTCTGGTGACGGCAGCAGCTCATAGAGCAAAGAGTTTTATCCGTTTGCGCGGAACATCCAATTTTAAATCCTAAGTTGATCTTGGTCTCATCTGTCCATAGGATGTTGTTTCAGAACTGTGAAGGCTTTTTTAGATGTTGTTTGGCAAACTCTAATCTGGCCTTCCTGTTTTTGACGCTCGCCAATGGTTTACATCTTGTGGTGAACCCTCTGTATTCACTCTGGTGAAGTCTTCTCTTGATTGTTGACTTTGACACACATACACCTACCTCCTAGAGAGTGTTCTTGATCTGGCCAACTGTTGTGAAGGATGTTTTCTTCACCAGGGAAAGAATTCTTTGATCATCCACCAAAGTTGTTTTCCGTGGTCTTCTGGGTCTTTTGGTATTGCTGAGCTCACCGGTGCATTCTTTCTTTTTAAGGATGTTCCAAACAGTTGATTTGGCCACACCTAATGTTTTTGCTATCTCTCTGATGGGTTTGCTTTGTTTTTTCAGCCTAATGATGGCTTGCTTCACCGATAGTGACAGCTCTTTGGATCTCATATTGAGAGCTGACAGCAACAGATTCCAAATGCAAATAGCACACTTGAAATGAACTCTGGACCTTTTATCTGCTCCTTGTTAATGGGATAATGAGGGAAAAACACACCTGGCCATGGAACAGCTGAGCAGCCAATTGTCCTATTTGATTTGGATGTAAATACCCTCAAATTAAAGCTGAAAGTCTGCAGTTAAAGCACATGTTGTTTGTTTCATTTCAAATCCATTGTGGTGGTATATAGAGCCAAAAAGATTAGAATTGTGTCGATGTCCCAATATTTATGGACTTGACTGTATATAGTGGTTCACATCAGGAATATCATATCCCTTTAAGGCAGAATGAGCCTACAGATAAAGCAAGTACACATTGGGGAGCACTGGCAACTATACCATACATATACAGGTACAGCCCACCTTACCAACCTTGGCTTCCACACCCTCCGCCACATACTAGAGTTTGCTAAGCAATACGAGTGTATAGTCTATGGGGTAAGAGTCTCTCTATCACATACTCATATATGGTGCTTTGGATTAATCTATTCTATCCTGCTATATTATCACATACTTAACATGTATATATATTTTTTGTCCCATAATATATTGTGACATCCCTTACCTGCTCCACATATACCATACTGGCTGGCTCGGTGATAGCAGCGCCCCCCCCCCCTTGTTTGGGAAAGTCTTGCTCTTCTGCCTCTTCCTCCTTCTGTAATGCCCCCTGTGTCCATCCCCTTGTTGTATACCGTCCTCTCCCCTGCAACTGAAGTCGATCAGGCAAGCATAATTTTTTATTTACAATGTTTTGTTTATATATGTGCACACAATCTTATATGTGTATAATATCTGTAGATATAATGAAATCATTTGAAAACATTTTCTAAATGCGATTTTGATATATACAGTATGTCATTTTGAATATTTCTGAATCCATAAACAGCACCCACCCAATCAGTCCTGAAGATGCAAGTATAGCTTGTGAAACGCGTTGACGTTTAAAGTATTTAGCCACAATTGGCCGGGTTCCTGTGGCCGGGTTCCTGTGGTCCCCATTGACCCTTGATCTTATTACTGGACTTTAATATATTTCATGATACATTGTTGCTATTTCTCTCCATACAATAGGATTGGGCATCTGTTGACTTTCTGTAGACAGAGGGTGCTTCTTCTGGCGGTATTCCCGAGTGTGGCTCGGGGTGGAATTTCAGTACCAAGAGCGGTAACCCCGAGCCACACTCGGGATTGCATCGCTGGATCCAGGCAATGTTACTCACCTTGTCCCCTGGATCCAGCGATGTCCCCCACCGTGTCTGCGGGCTGTGTCCGCCGCCAGATGACTCCTGTGTGTCGGGCTCCGTTCCCTGCGAGCGTCGCGTCGCACGGGGACGGAGACCAGCGGGAAATTCAAAAAGTGAAACACACACAGCACATACAGTACACTTTAATCTGTAAGATTACATTACTGTATGAAATCATTTCACATCCCCTTTGTCCCTAGTGGTTTGCCCAGAGCCCTGCATGCACTTTTATATAATAAATGTCATTCTTTCTGCCTGGAAACATGAGAATGTCCATAGCAACCAAAAAGTGTCCCTTTACGTCAAAAGTGGTTTTTGATCAGCTAGAAAACACCGATAGTAAATAAGAATCATTTGCAGAATTGAGTGATACCGATTTTTGGGAAATTTATCATCAGAAACTGAAAGTGACGACAGCGACAATTCTGCAAATTAGCAAATTTCTGCGTTTTTGGTTTGATTACATTATTGAATACATTTTATTACTATTATATTATTATTTTTGATAATTATTTTTAGTTATTTATTATATTATAATTTATGATTTCATTTTTCAAACTTTTTCATACCCGGGATGTCTACTAGACTCTTGTTTGGACAGATTTAAGTGAGTTATTGCTAAGAATTACATGCCTACAATATAAAACGCCAAATTTTCATGCAAAATAATTGTACCGCTTTCAGCACCAAAAATCTGACATAATCATACCGCCAGGGAGGTTAATCCCCCTTTTCTGTTTTTTGTATTGTTTCTTTTTTAATATATATCAAATACAATTTGTTAAACTTTTTATACAAACCACCTCATGCTGTGCCTACAAAGTTGTTTTGAGAAACTACTTTTGTTTCTCTCCTTTTTTGCCATATTTTGGATGTTGGCAAGGTGAGGGTCCTCCTGTATTTATGTAGATATTTCATATTGAAAAAATTTACTTTGAGAACAAAACGAGCCTGGTGTATTTCACATATGCTTTATGCCTACCTAAATCTAGCAGGTTCATTAAATCATGAACAAACTTTTTATATCTTTCTAAAATTGCTGTGTTAAATTGTGCATTTAGCTTCACTGATCATGTTTTAGACATTATCAGGAGGTCTTATTACCACTTTTGGGTTTGTAATTTATTTTACATTACAGGAGTTTGGAAAGGAGGAATGGGACTTCTGTGTTTGGCTTAAGAATTTACATCTAGTAACTTTAGAGCTCTAATTTTGACTTGACTTGATAGATTCAACACCCACCCAAACGGAAAAACTGAAGTATATAAGATAACAAGGATGTTTGCCACTTCAAGTAGAACTAAAGACAAAACCTTTTTTCATTTTGGATAGAGTAAGGCAGAGTTTAACTCTTGTAAGATTTTTATTTTGCTATAAGTGTCACATTGGGGAGATTTCTCTTCCCTTTCTGACCCATAACCATAGCAGAAAGTGAGGAGGTAAGCCACCCAAAGTGATGGAATCCCTGGTTTTCCTCTATTGCTGTTCTAGTGACTACCTAGAATTTGGGATTTTCTTTCACTCTTGGTATTAAAAGTAAACAGGACAAATAGAGAGAGTGAATTTCGGAGGCTTATAGGGGGCTCTGCAGCAATAAAAGCCTGACAGGTGTTCTGATTTCTCTCCACTCTATCCAAAACTACAACAGAGAAAAAAAGGTTTGCCTCTTTTTAAGACTTCTTAAAGTGGCGCTCCACCCACAAATACATCTTTATATATTTCAAATCCTCTATGCATGATGAATCACCTTTGGAAAAAAAAAATGTATACTCACGTATACTCACCATAAGTGCCCTGTTGCTATGTGGTCCCTGTAATCTTCCACTTCCTGATCTGTGGCACTCCACATCACTTCCTGCCTCACCTGGGCTAATGGGAGATGTGAGTCATCATTTCCCATGAGTCAGTGGGCATCCCTGAGCTGTAAAATCACATTTTTTCCAGACAGGAAATGACGCGATTTTGTGGGGGAGAGACATGTTATATATGTTGTCATAACAATGGGTCGGGACCTTCCTCCATCACTGCCCATTGTTATGGCAATGAGACATACACTTGAGATTGAGAGGTGTTACCCAGCATGCACCTTATCCAGGAAGAGACACGAGGAGGGTGCGAGTGGGCTTCACATGCCCACAGCTAAGATGGGAACTCCCAGTAAAGAAAAAATCAGCAATGTAAGTACAAAATAAATAGAAAGACTACCCGGATTTAAAGCTATCAATTACTTTATTTGTGTAATGAATACTAACTGGGTGTATGCCAGCAAAAAAAAAATATGTGGGCGGTGCCGAGATAGGTGGGCGGTGCCGACATTGCTAGACTCCAGGACAGGTAAGTGTCCTAAAGTTAAAAGTCAGCAGCTGCTGTAAGTGTAGTTGCTGACTTTTAATTTTTACAGGAGCGGCGGCAGGCGGCGGACCTCTGCTTTAAAATAAATAACATACACAAAAGGACATCTTCCTTTCAATTAAATTTTCCTTGATTTTTGTCCTTACACACTCTCATTTTTGTATTTGTGTCATCTTCACAAACTTCCGTATCTTAGTAGGGTTTCTAACTTCTTGTACTGTTTGTAATCAATAAACAGATGGTGTAAGTTGATAATATATTCACATTTGCCATTATCATAACAATAAAATCTGATTTGTAGGCAACCTGTTTTTGAGAAAACCACCCAGTTATTGTATGTAGTTATATGAAGATTTGCTGTTTTTTTTTTAATTATTATTATTTATTTAGATTTCCACAGATTGCATTGTACATTTAAAACACATCATCTAGTTACATTCAAGCAAAAACACATGACTAGGGTATCCCAGATATTACCCTCCTGCCAAACTACGGAACCCAATTTTCTACCCCTTATATCATAATTAATGAGACCAACGCCAATTTGGAGAAAATTTTGGCCGCGAGGCCATTTATCAACAAAACCAAAAACATTAACATTCCTTAAAACAGAAACAGTAGTACTGAATAATATATATAAAGGTTGATGGTCTTGGGAGGCACAAGATATCCACATCCATTTTTGTATCTGCACGACTACTAAACAGCTCCCCAGCCGTGCTACACCGGCTCGGGGACCTCCCGTCTTTGTAGATACTTCCCTTTTTCCAGTTCCCAGTTAAACCACTGTTAACTGAGATACCACAGAGGACTCCATACCCTGCAAGGGTCCTTACACTGAACAACTGAAAATTTGAACGCCTCCTAAGACCACAGCCGCCACCGCTTACAGGTGTAAAACCTGTGAGCGCCACCAAAAACGCAAGGCTCTCTGAATCGCATCCTGCAGACCCAGGAACCATAAATCTGTGCCAATGAATGCCATTGCTCCGCAGGAAATGCCAAGTGTCTATTTCCAACTCTGTATGCCTGATGACAAAACTGCCGCTACGCGTGACAAAATGTCCCACCTCCTTGTTCACCTTGATCCACGCTTTGTTTAATTTCGAGACCGAACGAGCAAAACGCCAAGAGGTGCGAGCTACAATCTCCGACCACACCAAAACCATATCTGGAAAATCTGCGCGTAGTCAATGAAAATCAAACGTAATATCCCGGATAAGGTGGCGCATGGATCACACACCCAAGTCGTACTGTAGTACTAAGACATCAGGAGCCCTATCTAGGTGGGCAAAGCGATGCACCTCCAGGATAACTCGGCACCACAATAGCCCAGGGACACCTATCCACCTAACTAGAGCAGACAAGCAAGGCACTCCCAACTGCCGTCCATTCAGCCGCACATCTGCCCATTTGGCCACCCAAAAAACAAACGAGTGGCCAAGCACCCACACCAAAGCTGGAGCAACATCTGAAAAAGAAACAAATACACAGTAGCACACAGACCAGAAGCAAATGAGGGCGCACGTAAATTCGAAAAATTCGACTGCCACTGGCCGAGTTGTTTTAACACGGAGTCTTCAAACCCCAGCCTCGGTGGCCGCCCCAATGCGGATGGAATGCGAAGAGTAACCTTGCGCCGCATAACCAGCGGCCATGAGGCCCTGCCTGAAAACCATGCTAAATGTATATACCGACAATGGTGATCCATCTCGGTGTATAAGGAGAGTACCCACCCATTCAGGACGGTGTTGTTAAAACTCCTCCACTGCAGAGACAGGACAAATGGGCGAACCCAAGATTCAAAATAGTCGTACATACGCACCTATGCCAACCTGCTCAGTCTTAGAACGCCGGATAAATGATGCTTCACAGCAGCTCACAACATCAGCCAACAGGCCTCCCTGCACAGATTTTGATGGGCTGACCAATTCACTGATCCTAAAAGCCCCATAAAACGCCAGTATAAATGCTGTACGGAACAAAATCACCTCGTACGGGAAGGAGCACAACCTATTCACCTGCACCAGCAACTCCTGCAGCATATCGAAAGTAATTGGACAGCGACCATCCGGCCTGCGGGACCCCTTCATATAACCCTTCGATGCCTGACGAACCATGAAGTCCTTAGTAAAATCTGGAATTCCCCATAACTTAAACAAGAAAGCTAAACCAGATAACTTCTGATTCATGGCCGAGACAGACACGCCTTGCTCAAAGTTCAAACCAATAAAATACATCAAGACATCCCAAACTTCCCCACTGCCCAACTCGACTTCCGTTTGTTGCAAAAGCATCCTCCAATCCTGCCACACCCTCGAATAAGCAGCCCACGTAGCTCCACTCACCGAATTCCTGATTAGGCCCGCGGTGACTCCAATGCGATCTGCCACAGCTTTCCTGGACAAGGAACCCCGTGTTGCTCCGCTCCCGGTGCCAACTCCCGGAACTTGTCCAGCTGAAACCGAGACAAAGCATCCGCCAATGTGTTAGTTGTCCTTGACAGGTGAATGGCATACAAAAACACATTCATTTGCAGGTAACCCAATACGAGATGACGTAACAGACATACAACAGGGGTAGAAGCCGCAGAAAGCTGATTGATGACCTGTAACACCCCCTGGTTGTCACAGTGCAGCCGCACCTTTTTGTTGCTAAAGGCATCCTCCCAAAACTTCCACAGCAACAATGACCGGTAACAGTTCAATCAAAACCAGATTCTTTAAGAAACCAGCTTGTTTCCACTCATCCGGCCACTGTTCCGAGCTCCATCTTCCTCCCAAAGACGTGCCGTACCCAGTGGAGCCCACAGCATCGATGTACAACTCCAGGCCAACACTGTCTCTCCAAAATATGGTGTAAACCTGCAATCTGCCAGGAGGTATGTTACTGGCCAGATCACCAAGTGGAAACAGAGGGGAAAAAAGCCAAAGAAAAAAAAAAAAAACCTGATGCAACCACCACATCTAATGATTGCCGCTGTGATGTTTGCTGAAATCCCTGCTGTGCATATTAAGGAGGGTGTTGTTGCTGTTTGATCCGTAAGGGTCGGATCATTGAGGTGAGAGGCTAGTGTTCACTGTGGTGGAGGGGATGTCTCTCACTTGCTGCACCATTTGATTGTTTTTGACCTGCACTCATCAGGATGCAGGATCATTTATTGCTTATAGACTTTATATGTACAGCGCTGCACTGATTATGTTTTAGTTTTATGTCAAGGTTTATGAATTTTTCCCTTGCAGTGTACAGCAGCTTTCTGTTATTTACATATCTTTTATCTGCGCTGAATATCTTATTTTGTATTTTCAGTAGGCAGTATACGATGACTGCCTGCAGCACACGCAATTGGATAGTACGTTTTACGATAATAACAACAAGCTCAGCCCTTAGGGCAAACAGCTTGTCATCCGGTAAACGGCATGCCATGGCTTGCGAATTGATGATAATACCCAAGAAGCTAATTGATGAGGTCGGACCTTCTGTCGGAATACCGAACCGCTCCGCAACATGCTGAATCGTAGCCAACAGAACACCACACAAATTGGAGGATGGAGGCCCCACACATAAAAAGTCGTCCAGATAGTGGATAACCGAGTTAACCACCGACACCTCTCAGACCACCCACTCCACGAACAAACTAAAATTCTCAAAGAGGGCGCATGAAATTGAGCAACCCATGGAAAGACAGCGGTCCACATAAAAGTTATCCAGCCACCTACAGCCCAAGAGGTGAAAGCTGTCTGGATGCACAGGATTGATGGCTTTGATGACCGAGCCGTCTTTCGGGAACGACAGGTGGTGTATCAGGTGGAACTTGTTGTGTTCCTTCTTGGGTACAACACCCAAAGGAGAAACAACCAAATTCCCATTAGGCGGGTATGCAAAGAGGCCAGCCATGCAGCCCAAAGCCACCTCCTCTGGCAGCTTCTCAGATACCACCACTGGATGCAGACAGGATGAACGCAAATTGGCAGAACACAATTAAGAGAGCTAGGAATGGAAAACCCAACTGAGAAGCCCACTTCCAAAAACCAGGCAGCCGCCCAATCCGGATACTTACTTAGAAAAGGACGCATCCTTTCCACCTTCACCGGCGTCGTCCCTCTTACCTGCAGCGTCGCTGGCAAGATCCTTGCCTTGTTTAAGACAGCGAGAGAGGGAGTGAGATCCACTGCAACTGGAGCATTCATGCCGGAATCGACAGGTCCTTCCGAACCTGCACGCTCCTTCATTGATTTGCCAAGAAAACTCCTTACGCTTTGCGGCCGACTGCCCTGGGGCACCCGCACTGCCGCCCCCCCCTGGAAAAAACGGGGAGGGAGACGCTGAGCTGATGTCATCAGCTTCATTCATAAGCTGATGTCCTTATGGATATCAGGGCAGGACGAATGGCTGCTCGTCATACCGCAGCCATGCCACTCCCCAAGTTAAACTTCTCCAGCGGCAGTAATGTAAAAATCTCTACGTACTCACCCTTCCAAATCCTGTCGCGGACCTCCTGTTTCAGATGAGCCCCCAAGGGGCCCTTGAAACAAACATAAATTTCGCACTTGGCAACATCCGCCAAGCGAACAGAATCGGACTGCTTACCTTCCGTAGTCTTATCACCCAGGACCGTGCCCCCTGCTGAGGCAGACGGGGCCCCCAATGACACATCTACAATGGTCAGAACCACCGCACTGGGCCTAGCCACAGAGCCTGTACCTCCAGCCGTAGCTGGCTGCACCCAAGCATCAATCGGATGTGCTCCCGCCCCAACCTCAAACCTTTGTACCAGCGACCGCAAGCTGGTAAGCAAGTCCTTCAGTCCCAAGGCTGCCCCAGACGCAGCAGACACCCGGTCAGCTGTGTGCAGAGAAATACCTGTCAAAGCTGAGGGAGGATCACCCACCCGTGCACCCACCCCCAACAAACCACTTAAAGTAGAGTGTAAAGCATATAAGGAATTAGATATGCATTCACCAGGCTGCCCGGGAAGAGAGCACGCAGCCACTGCTCCCAAATCCACCGCTGGCGAATCTCCGGACACCTCCCCATCTTCAGAACTAGACCGCCCCCCTTCTGAACGGACATCATCATCCGTCACGTGCAGATCCACTGTTTGGGCGCTGGGATTCCCCGAAGGGCCTGGCTGCTGAACCACCACACTCTGCATCCCCGAAGGCCTCGACCGGCCCCCAGTCCTCCTCTGCTTCCTGCTCTCCCTCGGACTTCCGGAACCACCCCTCCTCACTGCAGCTGTCCACGGACCCAGCCGCGCCACTCGTGCACCGGGATGGGCCTCCTGCCGCTCCTTCTGACTGGCAGGTACCCGCCTAGGAAACTGACGGGCTGCCTCTCTGGTCGGAACATCACCAGCAGAGGCAGCCACACCGCTCCGACTCCATCGCTGGCCAGGTGGGACCAGGGACATGGAGGTACAATGGCCCTGCCTGGAAGAGCTCCGCTTCAGACGAGGATTCCTCCCAGGGGACATACCGGCCACAATGGGAGTATGCTGCGCAGGCCGGCCCGGAGGGTCTGTTACCGGGCTCCTAGTGTGGCGCTGAGCTCCGGGGGGAGGAAGGGCTGAAGTGCTTCGGTGGCCGGGACCGCCGAGCATGTTGCGAACACGGCTCCCCCTGTCCACTGCACGAACAGCGCATCCAGGTCCGCCATAATCCGCAGGCTGGTCTGAGGCCTATAGCCAGAAAAGACTGGACGAGCAGGGCTCCCGAACTCTCTGCACTCCCGCTGTCTCCGTCTGCTTGGCGCCTTCTGGAACCTCACCCTGTATACCCCTTGGGCCCACCTACCACTGGGAACCGCCCCACTCCCTCTCCTTCTCATATTAACCCCTAGCTGTCCAGGTTCCCCTGGCCCCCTTGTCATGCAGCCCTGCGCTGATTCTTTCTTTATTCTACTTTGGGCCTTTCTGTATATAATGTAGTTGGCTTTATCAGCCTTGTGGTGGGTACAAGATTTGCCCTTATCATGTAGAACATTTTTTTTTAAAATAAAGACATATTTGTACATTGAATATGCTTTGGTTTTTTCATCTATTTTTATTTTTTAAAGCATGCAATTTTTATTGTTTTTTTTTTTAGGTAAGGTGTTGTACAATGATATTGTGATCTCACAGTAGTTGTGTATATTAAAAACATTGTTTTGCAATAAAGAAAGACCAAGACGGATATAAAATACAATTCTATCTCATCTTTTAAATTGACATCTTTGTTTCAGTGAACATATAACAAAGAATATACAACAAAGGTGTATTAGGCTCCATTCACACCATGGCGTTCTGTTTTGCCTGCAAAATCACTTCGATTCTGATTCGCCGCACATCGGGGTAGCCCTTGCAATCCCCGTTATTTTCAATGGCACTCAAATTTTGCACTCAGTTTTGCCACAATTGTTGCCCGACGAATCACGGTAAAATTGCGCAAACAGAATACCGGGGCGCCCGTCGCCCAAGAGAAGTTCTTTAGGCATCCCTGCCATTCGGAATCGCAGCAATTCTGCCTGCAAAACAGAACACCAAGATGTGAATGGAACCTTAAGGTTTAGGTCTTTATTTATTGTTTATTGTTTTGTAATGTTGGTTGGGTTAAATCTTTATTTGCAAACTCATAAACAGGTGATATACAGTACATGTTGTTTTATGTTTACCTTTTTAATTCAAAATATGTATTGCTGATTGTCATACACTCCAGTCTGCTACTCTCCAGTCTCTACTGTCCAGTCTGCTATGGTCTATCTCTACTGTTTAGTTTGCTACTCTCCAGTCTTCACTCTCCAGTCTGCTATGGTCTATCTCTACTGTTCAGTTTGCTACTCTCCAGTCTGCACTGTCCAGTCTGCTATGGTTTATCTCTACTGTTCAGTCTGCTACTCTCCAATCTTCACTGTCCAGTCTGCTATGGTTTATCTCTACTGTTCAGTCTGCTACTCTCCAATCTTCACTGTCCAGTCTGCTATGGCCTATCTCTATGTTGGAAAAACCTCAGGCTGGACACCAGTGATTGTAGGAAAACAAGTAGATTTGCTTTATTACATGCGCATGGAGGAGACAAGGTACAACAGGCCTGCCTACGTGCAATCCTACTGAAAGCAAGGGCTCAAGCTTTTTTTATAGTAATGGATATGCATAAGGCATAGGTGTGTTCTGGGTTGTAACCTAGGCATGATCATAGAATCAACCCAGTCAGCGTCCATATCTTCTATTAGCAATCAAGCAGTTACAGTCAGGTCCATAAATATTGGGACATCGGCACAATTCTAATCTTTTTAGCTCTATACACCACCACAATGGATTTGAAATGAAACGAACAAGATGTGCTTTAACTGCAGACTTTCAGCTTTAATTTGATGGTATTTACATCCAAATCAGGTGAACGGTGTAGGAATTACAACAGTTTATATATGTGTCTCCCACTTTTTAAGGGACCAAAAGTAATGGAAGGGACCACAAGTAATGGGACAGATTAAAAATCATAAATCAAACTTTCACTTTTTAATACTTGGTTCCAAATCCTTTGCAGTCAATTACAGTCTGAAGTCTGGAACGCAAAGACATCACCAGATGCTGGGTTTCATCCCTGGTGATGCTCTGCCAGGCCTCTACTGAAACTGTCTTCAGTTCCTGCTTGTTCTTGGGGCATTTTCCCTTCAGCTTTGTCTTCAGCAACTGAAATGCATGCTCATTCGAATTCAGGTCAGGTGGCTGACTTGGCCATTGCATAACATTCCACTTCTTTCCCTTAAAAAACTCTTTGGTTGCTTTCGCAGTATGCTTCGGGTCATTGTCCATCTGTACTGTGAAGCGCCCTCCAATGAGTTCTGAAGCATTTGGCTGAAAATGAGCAGATAATATTGCCCAAAAGACTTCAGAATTCATCCTGCTGCTTTTGTCAGCAGTCACATCATCAATAAATACAAGAGAACCAGTTCCATTGGCAGCCATACATGCCCACGCCATGACACTACCACCACCATGCTTCACTGATGAGGTGGTATGCTTTGGATCATGAGCAGTTCCTTTCCTTCTCCATACTCTTCTCTTCCCATCACTCTGGTACAAGTTGATCTTTGTCTCATCTGTTCATAGGATGTTGTTCCAGAACTGTGAAGGCTTTTTTGGAGGTTGTTTGGCAAACTCTAATCTGGCCTTCCTGTTTTTGAGGCTCACCAATGGTTTACATCTTGTGGTGAACCCTCTGTATTCACTCTGGTGAAGTCTTCTCTTAATTGTTGACTTTGACACACATACACCCACCTCCTGGAGAGTGTTCTTGATCTGGCCAACTGTTGTGAAGGGTGTTTCCTTCACCAGGCAAAGAATTCTTCGGTCATCCACCACAGTTGTTTTCCGTGGTCTTCTGGGTCTTTTGGTGTTGCTGAGCTCACCGGTGCGTTTTTTCTTTTTAAGGATGTTCCAAACAGTTGATTTGGCCACACCTAATGTTTTTGCTATCTCTCTGATGGGTTTGTTTTGTTTTTTTTCAGCCTAATGATGGCTTGCTTCACTGATAGTGACAGCTCTTTGGATCTCATATTGAGAGTTGACAGCAACAAATTCCAAATGCAAATAGCACACTTGAAATGAACTCTGGACCTTTTATCTGCTCCTTGTAAATGGGATAATGAGGGAATAACACACATCCGGCCATGGAACAGCTGAGCAGCCAATTGTCCCATTACTTTTGGTCCCTTAAAAAGTGGGAGGCACATATACAAATTTTTGTAATTCCTACACCATTCACCTGATTTGGATGTAAATACCCTCAAATTGAAGCTGAAAGTCTGCAGTTAAAGCACATCGTGTTAGTTTAATTTCAAATCCATTGTGGTGGTGTATAGAGCCAAAAAGATTAGAATTGTGTCGATGTCCCAATATTTATGGACCTGACTGTAAATGGGTGGTTTTCCCATGTGACCAATAGAAAGCGAAACGATACATGGGCAGCGCCATGACAGTTCTAGTTTAAACTGGTTTTTGATAAAAAGTCTATCTTGAAGCCAAAAGGGAGTAATTCATATCATTACATATCCAAAAGTTTTGTTTTCTCAGGAATAGAAACGATAATCAAACTGTCTCCTCCGTCACCAGATGTTTTCTCGCCTCGGGGAAACACATTCATTAGTACATTATAAAGCAACATTTTATAGGTTCACATAAAGCATTACTCTAGCTACATTTTAATGAAAGATTCCTGACTTAGCCCATTCTTCCAACATTCTACTGTTCAGCTATTCAGTCTGCTACTCTGCAGTCTCCACTGGTCCAGCTCCACTGTTCAATCTGCTACTCTTTAGTGTCCAGTGTCAAGTCTGCTATGGTCCATCTCCACTGTTCTGTCTGCTACTCTTCAGTCTCCATTGTCCAGTCCGCTAAGGTCCATCTCTACTCTTCACTCTGCTACTCTCCAGTCTCCACTGTCCATTCTGCTATGGTCTATCTCTACTGTTCAGTCTGCTACTCTTCATTCTTCACTGTCCAGTCTGCTAGGGTCCATCTCTACTGTTCATTCTGCAAATCTCCAGTCTCCACTGTCCAGTCTGCTACGGTCCAGCTCTACTGTTCAGTCAGCTATTCTTCAGTCTGCTATGGTCTATTTCCTCTGTTGAGTCTGCTATTCTCCAATCTGCACTGCCCAGTCTGCTATAGTCCATCTACACTGTTCAGTCTGCTACATTCCAGTTTCCATGGTCCAGTCCACTATGGCCCATCTCTACTGTTTAGTCTGCTACTCTCCAGTATACACTGGCCAGTCTGCTATTGTCCATCTCTCCTGTTAAGTCTGCTACGCTACTCTCCAGTTTGCTGGTCCATCTCCACTATTCAGTATGCTACTCTCCAGTCTCCACTGTCCAGTTTGCTATGATCCATCCCTACTGTTCAGTCTACTACTCTCCAGTCTCTATTGTCCAGTCTGCTATGGTCCATTTCCACTGTTCAATCTGCTACTCTCCAGTCTCCAGTCTCCAGTCTGCTATGGTCCATCTCCACTGTTTAGTCTGCTACACTCCAGTGTCCAGTCTGCTATGGTCCAGCTCCACTGTTCAGTCTGCTACTTTCTAGTCTCCATTGTCCAGTCTGCTGTGGTCCATCTCTACTTTTCAGTCTGCTACTCTCCAGTCTCCACTGTCCAGTCTGCTATGGTCCATCTCTACTGTTCAGTTTGCTATTCTCCAGTTTACACTGTCCAGCCTGCTATGGTTCATCTCCTTGCCATTGTTCAGTTTTTAAGGCTCCATGCACACTCAATAAAACGCTAGAAAGAAATGTTGATAATAATGTTTTTGTGCCAGCTTGTAGTAGCATTTTTGTAACTTTTAGAAGCTTTTAGGGGCATTAGCATTTTATTCGCATTTTTACAGTACATAAAGAAATTAAAACTCAACAAAAGCTGTTAGGCTACTTTCACACTGAGCCGTTTTTCAGGCACTTTTGCACTAAAAATAGCACTTGTAAAGCGCCTGAAAAACGTGTCCCAATGCACTGCAGTGTGAAAGCCTGAATGCCTTCACACTGGGATGGTATGCTTGCAGGACGTTAGGAAAAGTCCTGCAAGCAGCATCTTTGGGGCGGTACACTGAGCGGTGTATACACTGCTCCTCCACCGCACCTGCCATTGAAATCAATGGACAGCACTTCCAAAGCGGCTTCACGCCACCTCGGAATTGCACCGGAACTTTTAACCCACCATAGCGCCGCTATAACAGCGGAAAAGCAGCCCTTTACAGCTCCCACCTCCTGCCCCAGTGTGAAAATAGACTTAGGAGCATTTTAGTAGCCTTTAGGAGCATTCTGGATTTTTTTTCTGCTCCTAGGCGCTGAAGCTCAAAAAACACTAAAAGCCTAAGGTAGTGTGCATGGACACATAGGATTAGCTTCTGGGAGCAGAAAATTGCTAATAACAGCTTCTAGAAGCTTAAAAAAAAAATAGTGTGCATGTAGCCTTACAATCCAGTCTACTCTGTGCAGTCTGCCTCCAGTATAGTGCTGCTACTTGTCTTACTATGAGCACTACTAGTTCATGTCTAGTGTTGAGCGAACCCGGACTGTAACGTTCGGGTCCGTACCGAACTTTAGGGTGTCCGTGGCACGGACCCGGACCCGGACATTTCAAAAATCGTTCGGGTTCGGTCCGGGGTTCTGCTATTTTACTCCACGTGTTGAGAAGCTGCAGGGCAGCCAATCAACAAGCGTTTCACTGGTTTGCCCTTAGAAGCCATCACAGCCATGCCTACTAATGGCATGGCTGTGATTGGCCAGTGCATCATGTGACCCAGCCTCTTTATAAGCTGGAGTCACAGTGCTGCAGTCACATGCTCCTTGGGTTAGTGTAGGGAAAGGTAGCTGACGGCGTGAGGGACAGATTTGAGCCATTTTAAGACCTGATCCTGCATCCTGAGATAGATTACTTTACTACTGCTGTCTGTGCTGTTGCTCTGAGGACAGATAGCAGAAATTAGAGATTTCACATACCGCTGCTTTGAGTTGCAGATCAAGCTCTGCATAGAACAACGATCGCTA
>BLSH010054209.1:208655-239204 GCA_018402905.1 Glandirana rugosa | reverse complement strand
ATTCGTCTGTTCATCTGTGAACAAATATTTTACATGACAATATAAACACATAACGTACGTAAAAAACTATTTATTATGGTAACGTTTATAAAAGTGATTTTATATGGTTGGATAAATAGGACTTAAACCCCTGGGGTTTATACGAATCAAAAGAACGATTTATACTATTCCATCTATTTCCACACAAGTAAAAAATCTAAAGTTTCCTATCCAAGTACCAATCTCAACTCGCTTGTGGACCTTCAAGCCCAAGACGACCAGGCAGGCTTGAAGCCCTGTTTCAGGCCCAGGCCCAGGCCTGCCTTGGGCTTGCTAGCGTGCCTGTTGCTTGGGGTAACTTTCCGTGCGATCGTTCGGGTTCCGTCCGGACCCGGACCCGGACTTTGTCCCGAAGTTCGGACGGACCAGCAGAACCCGAACTTCCAGGTGTTCGCTCAACTCTAACCATGAACCTATCCTTTGAAATCTAAAAAATGAACACACCTTTATCTACCTTATCATATTTAGCAAGAAAACTAAGCATATTTGGGGTCCCCAAATTCAGGATAAATAGGTTGGTATATTTTAGTGAAAATATTTGCAATGGTATTATTTATCAAAAAATGCATGCAATACACAAATATAACAGTACATTTTATAAACAAGTGTCTACTTGTCTGCTTAAAATATTATGCATGCAGTGTTTGCTAGATTAAAGCCTTATATATCCTAAAATAATGTGGGAAAATCATTGTAGCATGAAAAAAAATAGAAAGGTATTGCTAAACAACCCAGCAACTAGCAAAACTAGCAAATTTGCTCTTGTTAATAAGTCTTCAACTACCCCTGTACATTAAAGTGTTTGTTACTCATATTTCTGATATGTGCCTGCTGTACCATGTACTTTTATGAGTCTTTGTATTGTTTAACTTGTGTGAAATCCCCGGTGTTCCTGCTAGTCCCTCTGCTTCCCTATTAAAAACTGACCACACTAAACAGGAAAACACACTTAGTTTCTTCATAGGGTGTACTACACCCAACAGAGGTTGCAGACTTTATCCTCAAAGGAATGCCCCGTTTGTCGGCATTGCCACTGTGACATATTTCCATATGTTCTGGAGTTATCCTAGGGTGGCGCAGTTGTGGACAGAGGTCTTTGAGGTAATTAATACCTGTCTACAACTGTCTCTTCCAATGTCTCCTGAACTAGCGCTTTTGGGTATACAGGATGATGAACAGAGACCTTCTTGTACCAAACTGTGGATATCGTACCTTCTTTACTATGCTAAGAAAGGAATCTTGTGTAAGTGGAATTCTTCTAGCCACCCATCGGTGGTTTCATGGGAGGAATCAATTAATGCTGTATTGCCGATGATGACTTATATGAATAGGAAATGCCCTAAGAAATTTGATAGGGTTTGGCAGCCATGGACAGCATAAGGGGTAGGTCAATCCTTTCTTTTTGTCTGTCCTTGTTCAACAGATACCTGCGGGTTCTTCACACACTCGCATTGGTACCAGTACCTTTACCCATGGATAATGTTGTTTCTTTTTCTGGGTGTTTAATGCAATCTTGACCACACTGTACCTGTATGACTATGTTTGCCTTTATGGTTGCTATCTCACACTCTGTCATTTGTGTGCCTGTACCATGCTGTTATATTCAATAAACTACTATTCTGTTCGTTTAAACAGAAGAACACAGCATGGTCAGTTCTCTAGCTGTCCTGGGAACTCAGCCTGCTCCCCTCCAATGATCAGACTTGTCCTGATATGCCCCCTGCACAGCCATTACTGGAAAGCTCAGTGTGCAGCTGCTTCTCCTCCCCCGGCTCTTATGCGGCTGAGAACAGAGGAAATGTAATCACTTATAAAAAGGGGAAAAAAATATTTATAATTTTTTTTTATATCTATACACAAATGTTTTGCATTTCATTTCTATTTTAAACTGAATGGGTTGTTTTACAAGGTGAGGATTACATACACTGTAAGCTTGGACAATTTTAGATACCTAACTTTCAGATGTAGAGGTATATTTATAAAAAAAAAAGTCCATAGCAATTCGCCCAGTGAAACTTTTCTACTCCCCATAATGTCTTCTTTTTAAGTGAGCCTTTAAGGAAAAAAGTGAAGATTTTTTTTTTTTTTTTTTTTTTTTAAATGTATTTCTCCTTTTGTCAGTGCAATCCAGTACAAAATTAAAACAATTAAACAGATGATATATAGAGGAACTTTTTTCATCCCCCAGCTCCAACAAAAATCTTTACCTCTTAGAAGCAATACATTGTCCCAAAAAGGTCAAGAAAACAAGAGAGGGGTAGAAGAAAAAAAAAAGAAAAGAAAATAAATATTAAAGAGGAAGTAAACCCAGATTGGGTTTACTTCCTCAATATAACCCTGTAAAGTAGAAGCATAATTATGTGCCACTTACCTGGAAACTAAGCCTGCGGCATCCAGCGATGTCCCCGCTCCAGGCCGCATCCATCTTCTGCCCCTCTTCCTTCCGGGGCCGCGACTCCGGCGCTGTGACTGGCCGGAGTCGCGTGACGTCACTCCCGCGCATGGGCGCAGGAGCCGCCAGTCACGGCACGGAGGCCGTTTTCTCACTGCGCATGTGCCGACATGACGTCGGCACATGCAAAAAACTGCATATCTCCTGAACCGTGCAGGTTTGGGAGATATGCAGTGCACCTACAGGTAAACCTTATTCTAGGCTTACCTGTAGGTTAAAGTGGTTGTCACAGGTTGACAACCACTTTAAAGAAACGTGTCGTCTTTTCTCACCCTCCTGTCCCCAGCATCTAAAAGTGATAGCCAAAAACACCTTCCCCACTCTTTGTGAACATCAAGCCTTAGTTGATTGTAACCAAGTGAAATATTTGCTATTAAATTAATATATAGAGGCTTTCATTTTGTCTAAGCAGCATCCTGAAAAATCTTGCTTTGAATTTATCCTAAAATATAGCAATGTTCCTGACACGTGACTGTGAAAAGGCTGCACAATATCTACCTGAGGGCCTGCTGGAGAGGAAGAAGAGAGCAAATGGTATCTGTGAACCTGAAGAAAACAATCTTCCTGACTCTGCTAACAAATACTGCAACATCTTCTGGAATTAAATCCTTCCCACCAATGTGTATTTAATGTTGCTTAGCACTATGCCCTGGGCTAAGAATATGATAATAATATAAATCTCTTTGATGAATACTAGCCAACATTTGATATAGCTGCTAGCAGTCAAGCCCAGCTGTTACCAACAGCTTTGGCCCCACTAACATTCAGAAACCAGACTGGTTCCGGATCATGTGATCAGCTGGCATAGCTATGATATAGTTCTCAAATGAAAGTTGAAGGCTTCATTCAGAAAATGGCACCTAATACTGTAAACTTCTGGTATAATTAGTATTAAAAAATAAAATATACAGTATACATTAAATGATTTCTAGGGATTGCCTCCTTTATAAAACAATTGACATGCAAAATGTATGCATTCCTCAACGAGTCTGAAGAGGTTTTAAAAATAGAGAGGTTCTGGTATACTGTTTTTCTCTTTTATAACCCCAGGTAAAAAGGAGCATATACAGCCATTTTAACAACTGAATAAAACTATAGATGTTCAGGAATTATAACAGAGAGGCTTTTTTTTTCCTCGCCTAGCTCTCTCTCTCTCCCCTCTCTGCACTTTGTCAGTAGACAGGACAGGTTCCTGCAGTGTATTCACATCAGACACATTAATGTTAAGAGATTACAGAAGTGTTGAATGCTGAAAAGCAAAGGCCAGGTTGCATACTTTTGTTCTGCTTTAAAACCAGAACACTGAATTGAGGGCTGGACATACCTAAAATTAGTGGGATCAGGCCAAGGTGGACCACAACTGCTAAATCCCAGTGGAAACTTCTAAATCAGCTATGCTGTATTTTTTTAAAGGAACTCTATACAAAATTGCAATTATACAAACATAATATGATGGCCACAACACAATTGACGCATTTTCTTTCTCTTTTAATATCCAGCTAGGTACCACATACAATATAACTTTCTTATTCTGAAGTTTGATAATTACTGTCAGGTTACAATAATTTTTCTAAAGATAAGCCCCCCTCCCCCATCCCCCCACACACCTATACTCAGTGCATATCATGTGACTGTTTAAGCTGAAGAACAGTCTCAGGACTTATCTGTAGTGCATTCATCTGTACCAACAGTCATCTGTATCATAAACCTAGGGCTTGGAAGTCAAACAGGTGGGTACAGCAAAGTCTTTGCTGATGCACCTGCACCCTCTCTCTCGTCAACTTTGAATTTCTTTAGCATGCTCTTTCTGCCTGGGCCTCACGGTTCTTTTTAACTTCCTTTGCTAGGTGCTCCTGCATTTTAGATTTCCTTCCTATGTACAAATGGTTTTGCCCAGATTAAACGTACCTCTTCAACAAGTATCGGCATGTATCCTGATTGATTATAGTCCAACTCTGGGCCCCAGGCAGTGGACAAAAAAGCAGCTCAGACTGCAATACTCACCTTCAATTCAATGCTTTATTCCACAGTACTTCTTGTTCTCCAAAAGATGTCCCTTGTCTTCTAGGTTAAATGACCCCCAGCAGCATGGCCTGATAGAAACATTTGCAGTAAGAGGTGTCTGCAAAGAGGCATCTGAAATAACAATCCCAATCTGCCATAGTATCAACACTATAGCATTTTAATCTCCTGGATCTCTTGCAGCTCTCACTCTTTTGACCGCCACATTATTTCTGTCTATTGTTCTGATGTGGTGGTCAGCAGAAAGAACCATTGAGAGCTGTAGGCAACCCAAGAGACCAACACTCCCAGAATCATCAGTTTCCTAGCAGAATTTGGGGATTGGTTTCAAATGAACAGAGCAGTGTTTTATGGTGTGGGCTGCAGGAGATGTAAGTACTTATACTCTTCTTGTTATAGGTATGTCTTCCCTGTGAAACTTGCATACCAACAGGGTTGACTTAAAGCAGGCATTTTGTCTGCTGTTAAGCCATCCCTGTTCCACGGAGGTGACAGATTCTCTTCTATTTCAGATTATTTTAAAAATTGTAATGGCATGTCCCAGGCAAACAGATGCATAAAAATTGGGAATTGGGTGTTGGTGGTGCCAGAACACTGTAACCCCTCGCAGTTACTCTTGTTGGGCGCAGGAACGGGCCCTGCTGTTGTAATTTATTTTAAAAATTGTAATGACATGCCCCAGGCAAACAGGTGCAGAAAAATTGGGCCTTGGCTGTTGGTGGTGGCAGAACCGTGTAACCCCTCACAGTTACTGTTGTTGGGCGCAAGAACGGGCCCTGCTGTTTAAAATTATTTTAAAAATTGTTATGATGTGCCCCTGTAAAACAGGTGCAGAAAAATTGGGCCTTGGATGTTGGTGGTGCCCTAAACCCAAAATATTGTTGGAAGCTAGCATCATCAGGATTCAGGAGGAACAGAATAGGCAGTTTTCAAGGGATCCCAGATCCCTAGCAAATTCAATCAGTTGCATCAGCAATCGGGGTGTAATAGCTGCTGATCCAGGACTGATTCATTTTTTATAAATGTGAGCCTGTCATTAGAGTCTGTGGACAGGCGCATTCTTTGATTCCTTATGAACCCTCCAGCAGCACTGAACATCCATTCAGAAAGCATGCTGGATGCAGGACAGACCAGTAGCTCGCTTGCATATTGAGCAAGTTCCGGCCAGTGGTCCATCCTCAAGACCCATTAACTCAGCGGATGCTCAGTTGGAAAGGTCTCCAAGTCTGTTCTTGCCCCTTGATATTCCTGCACCATATAATGCAGACGCTGACAATGGTTGCTTGAACTTATCAGCCCTGGGCGCTGAGGACTTAAAAATTGTTTAAAGGCATCAGCCAGCCAGCCACCTTCTCCAACGCCCTTCCTCTGACTAAAGGAAGCCTCAGAAACACTTTGTCCAGCAGCAGGAAATGGTAACCTCCCAGGGTCTGGAAAGGCATTGTACAAACTTTTCTTCAAGCTATCCTGAAGATGTTTCATCCTCTGATCACTTTCTGGGGACTGAAAACCATCCCTTGAAGACTGCTGCGTGTTATCCTCTACATTCTTGCTGACACAATCCTCCTCCTCTTCTTCCTGTGTGTTTGGTGGCCCTGCAGGAATGCTATCTGCATAAAGGGGGCCTTGAGAGGAAAGGAAGTCCTCCTCTTCCTCCCTCTGTTCTGCCTCAAGTGCCCTGGCCATGATTCCACAAAGTGTGTGCTCCAGAAGGATGACTAGAGGGACAGTATCACTGATGTATGCATTGTCACTTGTCACCATCCTTGTGGCCTACTCAAATGGTGACAGGACAGTGCATGCATCCTTGATCAGCAGCCATGGTGCAAAAAAAACAAGCTCCCCTGAGTCTGCCCTGGTGCCATACTCACAGAGGTACTCATTGGTGGCCCTCTGCTGTGCGTGCAGCCAATGTTGAGTTCCACCTGATGGACATGTCACAAATGAGGCCGTTGGTGGGCAGGTTGAATTCCCACTGAATGTCAGTCAGCTGAGCACTGGCATTGTTTGATCACCGGAAATGACCATGGACTTTTCTGGCCTGCCTCTGAATATCTAGTAAGCCTGGGCACCTGGTCAAGAAATGCTGCACCACCAAATTCAGTATGTGTGTCAAGCATAGAACATGTGTCAAGTGTCCCTGTCGGAGGGCAGAGAGAAGGTTGGTGCCATTGTGACATACAACCATTTCTGTCTCAAGCTGCCGTGGCGTCAACCACCTCTGAGCCTGCCCCCACAGAGCTGACAGAATCTCTGCCCCTGTGTGGCTCCTGTCCCATAGACAGACCAACTCATGCACCGCATGGCATCTTTTAGCTTGACTGCTTGCATAGCCCCTAGAATGCTTTGCGAGTACTGCTGGTTCAGAGGACACTGCTGCAGAAGAGGCCACAGAGGAAGAAGACAAGGAGGGGGGTGGAGGAAGCAGATGTGGCAGAATCACCACCTTTTTTTGGAGCAGAACTAGCTCTAACACTGAACTCTGTCCTGCATCCTTCACAGCTGTCAGCAGAGTTACCCAGTGCGCCATGAAGGAAAGGTAACGTCCCTGACCATGTCTGCTGGACTATGAGTCAGCAGTAATATGAACTTTGTCGCTGACCGCCCTGTCCAAGGAGGCCAAAAACATTGCCTTCCACATGACGGTAGAGAGCTGGAATGGCCTTACGTGAAAAGAAGTGTCTTTTTGGAACCTGCCACTGTGGTACAGCATGTTCCACAAATTCACGAAAGAGGGCAGAGTTTACCAGCTGAAAAGGCAGCGGTTGTAGTGCTAGCAATTTGGCTGAGCTGAGCATATGGATTGCTGGGACAGTTTTTTTTACAGTTCAGCAACTGGGGTAGGGAAATTTGCGTGCTGAAATCAACTGGTGGTGAACTGCTAGCATATTGGCTGCAAGTACTTATGACACCCATTGCCAGACCTTCATTCCTCTCAGTGCAGGCTTTTTCAGAGCACTGGAGGTATAGTAGGGGTTGAGGTCACAGATGAGGAGCAAGGAGAAGTCCGCCTTGTTTTATGGGTCTTTCAGGTGCTGTTGCCAACGGACTGCATGGCAGGTCGTCATATGTCTTACAAAGCATGTGGTGCCCAAGCGAATGCTGTTCTGGCCGCGCTTGATCCGCTTCAGACATAGATTGCAAACAGCAACGGTGCGATCTATTGCACAAGTGTTGAAAAAACCCACAAGATTGAACTTTTGGAAGTCAGTGGGGAGTCAGCAGTGCCCTGCACCTGTGTAGCTCTGTGGTGTGATGCAATAGGGCGCCTGCCCTTAAGCTTGCCCCTGGAGCACATCCTGCCTTGTTGAAGTTGTGCCTCCTCCTCCTCCTCACTTTCCTCCTCTCTTCTCTCAGGCACCCAAGTACAGTCAGGGTCCTCATTATCCTTTCCCTCCTTGTCACTGGAGCAAACTTGGCAGTATGCTGCAGCTGGGGGAACATGACTGCTAGTTTCTTGTCCTTCTGTGGCACCCCCTCTCTCTAGGCTCACGGTACTCCCTTTCTCAACCTGAGAAACAACATCGGAGCCTTCAAATATCTGCGCATCCTCCATCAGCATGTAAACGACACTATGGTCGAATAATTCTGGTGACTCCTCTGTGCATGATGGTGGGGTTACGGAAGGAGTAACTGTGGACAAGGAGCCAGACTGGAATAGGCCTCTTTGGCAGCTGCGTTGGAAGACAAACTAGTATGAGTCTGGGTGACAGACGATGAGGGGGATGAGGACGGCTTAGTTATCCCCTCCACCAACTCTTCTGCATGTTGTGACTCAATAACACGGCCAACAGCAGAAAAAAAAGGACAAGCGTGACCCGCCTGCAGAGGATGTACCATCTCCGCCACCACCACATTTTACAGTAAGCGCAGAGGCTGCTTGCCCTCTTTTAGTGGCCTGGGAGTGTCTGCCTCTCCTTGGTGGCCTTCCGGACATGATAGGGATTTTTTTCAACAATGCACTACACTGTACACCACGAAGGCACTGTATATATAGTCTACAACATGTACTGTGACATACTGAAGGCGATTAAGGCGATACTGTTATTTGCACCATTTTTACTTGGACCTTATGGACATTTATGTTATGTGGTTGGATATAAGGACCTATGATTTTTGCTATATAATCTGGGTTGGCGCTGTTTTGATGCAAAAGCTTATCCTTTGGGCAGGTATTTCCTGAGCACGGCTGCCCCCAGTCTTTTATGTGTTTATTGTATACAGCACTATAGTGTGTAGAATTTAGTTATTTGTCACTTTGAGCATAACACTTGCACAGCGCAGATTTTTACAGTTTAACAGTATATATACAGTATCTCACAAAAGTGAGTAAACCCCTCACATTTTTGTAAATATTTTATTCTATCTTTTTATGTGACAACACTGAAGAAATGACACTTTGCTAAAGTAGTGAGTGCACAGCTTGTATAACAGTGTACATTTTCTGTCCCCTCAAAATAACTCAACACACAGCCATTAGTTGTGTTTGCGGTCATTATCATGTTGGAATACTGCCCTGCGGCCCAGTCTCCAAAGGGAGGGGATCATGCACAATAAATCGATTTTACTACAGTCTGCACTATGGAATTCTCCATTATATTTTTCTGAGTATTCGGGATCCATCTGGTTATGCTGGTTACAAGTTCGGCTTACCTCAGCAGTTTTTACCCGATCAAGACTTCTACCCTCACCAGACCCCAGCCTTTATGATTTGCTGACTGAAAAGCAGTAGGTCCATTTGTTTTGGTGAGTGAGGGCACAAGAGGGTCACCTTGGCACTTGTCACCAAAGAGCACAGTTTTGTATGGAACACTGAAGAGCACTTTATGCACATTGTCACTTTTATACAGGTGATACTGTTTTTTGCACCATTTTTATTTGGACTTTATGGACATGTATGTTATGTGGTTGGATATAAGCCTTATGATTTCTGCTATATAATCTGGGTTGGCGCTGTTTTGATGTAAGAACTGTATATATATTGTATATATATATATATATATATATATATATATATTCTTACAAAGCCTGCACTGATTGTATATAGGCTACACTAGATCTATATACTACACTGCCTGCAGTGACTGTGCTCTCTACACTGTACACTGCCTACACGCCACTAACTAAACTAGCTCAACTAGATTAACATTCCAGTTTCCAGTCTCCACGTTCACATACTACACAAGGCCACTGTTCAAGTGGCTTTATATAGTGTGGGGTGTGGACTGAGACCCCTGAGCCATGATTGGCCAAAGGCACCCTGCCTCTGGTCATGGCTCTCACAGCAGTGCACGCTGTGATTAGCCAAAGCATGCAGGTCATGTGCATGCTTTGAGCAATCAGTATGTGTCATTCCCCGCGGTCTCGCACTGCATTGTGGGGTGCTCGAATTTGGCGTGAACGCCCCATAATGTTTGAGATTCGGCGAATGGCCGAACACGTGTTCACGTGAACACATGTTCGAGTCCAACTTTAGCTCGACTTAAACTGCGGGCTCATCCCTATTAACCATTATTTGCTTTGCAGGTACGCCATTCAGCTGCAGCACAGGCTTATTTATTCTGACAGCAACTGGGTTTGCTCTCACGATACATAAAGTCATGACTCCAGCGCTGTAGGAGGTGATTTCACCACCACAGTTAAAAAAAATAGCATATATGCCGAAGCATAGGGGCAGGGGTGGACATTAGGGGCGGATTGCTCCTATGCTTCAGCATATATTTTTATTTACATTTCTTGGCAGAGATTTCTTCATCCTCATCGATCAATGTGAATGGAGATATCTGTCAGGTTCTTTTTTTTTCATTCAGCCCATGGTATGAAAAAAAAAAGAACGGTGCATGTATGCCCATCATTAGAAGTGGGTGGATGCAGGCGGTATTTTAATGGTGGGCATACCACCGATTGATCAATATGAATGGAGGAATCTGTTAAGTTCTCTTTTTTCATTTAACCCACAGGCTGCATGAAAAAAAGAACATTACAATATATGCCCAACAAGAACCCCGCTCCAAAATTTTAAAAAAATTGCGTAGGGTTCCCCCCCAAGTCTGTAACAGACCCTTCAGGTCTGGTATGTATTTTAAGGGGAACCCCGCCCAAAATAAAAAAAATGTGTAGGTGTCCCCCCCAAAGTCCGCACCAGGCCCTTCAGGTCTGGTATGGATTTTAAGGGGAACCCCGTGCCAAAATTTTAAAAAAATGACGTGGGGGTCCCCCCAAAGTCCAAACCAGGCTCTTCAGGTCTGGTATGGATTTTAAGGGGAACCTCGCACCAACATGTAAAAAAAATGACGTGGGGGTCCCCCCAAAGTCCATACCAGGCCCTTCAGATTTGGTATGGATTTTAAGGGGAACCCCGTGCCAAAATTTAGAAAATAATTACGTGGGAGTCCCCCCCAAACTCCAAACCAGGCTCTTCAGGTCTGGTATGGATTTTAAGGTGAACCCCGCACTATAATTTAAAAAAAATGTTGTGGGGGTCCCCCCAAAGTCCGTGCCAGGCCCTTCAGGTCTGGTATGAATTTTAAGGGGAACCCCGCACCAAATTTGAAAAAAATGGCGTAGGGGTCCCCCCAAAATCCAAACCAGACCCTATTCCGTGCACGCAGCCCTGGCATGGCAGGAGGGGGTGAGGACAAGCGAGTGCCCCCCCTCTGAACCATACCATGCCACATGCCCTCAAAATGGGAGGGGATGCTTTGAGGTCCCCCCAAAGCACCTTGTTCCCATGTTGATGGGGAGAAGGGCCTTATCCCCACAAACCTTGCCGGTGGTTGTGGGGGTCTGCTGGCAGGGGGGTTATCAGAATCTGGAAGCCCTCTTTAATAAGGGGATCCCGACCCCCCCATGTAAATAGGTATGGAGTACATTGTACCCCTACCCATTCACCAAAAAGGAGTAAAGTGGTACAAAAAACAAGAGGCAATTTTTGACAAGTCCTTTATTGTGTAAAATATCTCTTCTTCTTTCTTCCTCCATCTTCTCCTGCCCGGTCCTTCTTCTGGTCTTCTGCTTCTTCTTTCGGTCTTCTCCCTTCCCCTCTTCATCTTCAAACTTCATCTTCCTTCTTCTTTCACTGCCCCCACTCCCGCTGCCGTGCCGTCCAGAGGCGCCTCCCAGAATGGGGCGGGTCACCCATTTATGTCACCGGGTGGCCCCGCCCCTTCTTATAAAAGAAATGTCAAACTGAAGACCACCCATACTGGGAGACGCCTCTGAATGGCACGGCTGCGTCAGCGGGAGCGGTTAAAGAAGAAGGAAGAAGAAGATGAAGATTGAAGACGAAGAGAGGAAGGAAGAAGATCGAAAGAAGTATCAGAAGACCAGAAGAAGGACCGAGGCAGGAGAAGATGGAGGAAGAAAGAAGAAGAGCTAATTTACACAATAAAGGACTTGTCAAAAACTGCCTCTTGGTTTTTGTATCACTTTACTCCTTTTTTGGTGAATGGGTAGGGGTACAATGTACCCCATACCTATTCACATGGGGGAGTCGGGATCTGGGGGCCCCCTTATTAAAGAGGGCTTCCAGATTCTGATAAGCCCCTGCCTGCAGACCCCCACAACCACCGGCAAGGGTTGTGAGGATGAGGCCCTTCTCCCGTTCAAGATGGGGACAAGGTGCTTTGGGGGGACCTCCCCATGGTAAAGGCATGTGGCCTGGTATGGTTTGGAGAGGGGGGGCGCACGCTCGTACCTACTCCCTCCTGCCATACCAGGGCTGCGTGCTTGGATAAGAGTCTGCTTTGGATTTTGGGAGGACCCCTACACCTTTTTTTTAAATTTGGCATGGGGTTCCCCTTAAAATCCATACCAGACTTGAAAGGCCTGATATGGACTTTGGGGGACCCCCCCCCCGTCATTTGTTTTTATTTTGGTTCGGGTTTCCCCTTAAAATCCATGCCAGAACTGAAGGGCCTGGTTTGGATATTGGGGGGACCCCCACATCATTTTTTTTTTAATTTTGGTGCGGGGGTCCCCTCAAAATCCATACCAGACCAGGAGGGCCTGGTTTGGATTTTGGGGGGGGGGCCCACATCATTCAAAAAAAAAAATTTGGCCCGGGGTTCCCCTTAAGATCCGTACCTAAATCCAAGGGCCTGATTTGGATTTTGGGGGGGGGGGGGCCCACATCATATATATACACTAGGAAGGTGTATATATATATATATATATATATTCTTGCACTGCCTGCACTAACTGACTGTATACAGATCACCTTATCTATCTATCTATATATCTAGTATATATTTCAGTCTACACTAAACTGCCTGCACTAACTGACTGTATATAGATTGCCCTATCTATCTATCTATCTATCTATCTATCTATCTATCTATCTATCTATCTATCTATCTATCTATCTCTGACTGTATATAGATTGCCCTATCTATCTATCTATCTATCTATCTATCTATCTATCTATCTATCTATCTATCTATCTATCTATCTATCTATCTATCTAGTATATATTTCAGTCTACACTAAACTGCCTGCACTAACTGACTGTATATAGATTGCCCTATCTATCTATCTATCTATCTATCTATCTATCTATCTATCTATCTATCTATCTATCTATCTATCTGTCTATCTATCTATCACAATGCACAATAATCAGCTAGCTACACTAAACTGCCTGCGCGCCATTAGCTAAGCTCACTCTCTATCCACCGTTATACACACGCTGTACAAGCGGCTTTATATAGTGTGGGGCATGGATTGAGGATGCTGAGCAGTGAATGTCTAAAGGCACCCTGCCTTTAGCCAATCATATCTCTCACAGCAGAACGCTCTGTGATTGGCCAAAGCATGCAGGTCATGTGCATGCTTTGGCCAATCAGCGGGTGGCATTTCCCCCGCCATTGGAATGCATTATGGGGCGCTCGAAGTTCCCGCAAATGCCCCATAATCTTCCGGATGCGTCGAACAGGCGAACGCATTGGGGGCCCATCCCTATTGCTGAACTTTGAGTGGTTATACCAGAATGATGTCTGCAGGTTTAGGTATTATCTTGGTATCGTTCTTTTCAGCCGGCGGTCGGCTTTCATGTAAAAGAAATCCAATCTGCTAATTAGCCGCTAGACTGCTTTTACAAGCAGTGGGAGGGAATGCCCCCACCATCTTCCATGGTTTTCTCGGGCTCTCTTGTCCCACTGGGAACACGAGATTGCAGCCGGTGGTTCCGCCAGCTGACCATAGAGCTGTTCAGAGACCAGAATGGCTCCAATCATCTCTACGGCCTAAGAAACCGCAAGCTACGAGCATTTCATGACTTTGGTTTTGCTGGATATAAACAGCGCCATTGGGAAATTGGGAAAGAATCTTATCACACCGATCTTGGTGTGGTAAGATGCTTTAAGGCAGTGGTTCTCAACAATGTTCAACCAAATAAACAGCGCCTCCTCTGGTATTAAAAAATGTGATAAAAAATTAAATCAAATATGTGTATACAAACATAAAAATGCATATATATACATGTAATAGGGGGCAGCTCCACTCAGATAAATATCTGCTAGAGAATAGAACAATGACAGGTAGCGCCTCCCAAATTAATAATGATGATAAACAAATATGCAATATCAAATAAATCAATCGTTAAATAAAAAAAAACTTTACAGTACGTTGTGCTCAAAAACTTGCTAAATTGAATGAGAGAGAAACAGTCAATATATCATTCAAAAAAGTCTTTAAAGTGTCTTGTGCTTGAAAGTGCTCAACAAAGTGCTCCAAAAATCACTCCAAGTGCAACGTGAAGGTGCCAGAACCCCCTTTGTGTCCGTGATGATGCCCTATTACGAGGGCGAAGCGCGTTGACGTAATTTCCGGTCCGCCGTAGCCGTCTACGTCACTTCTATCTATAGTGGAACGCACGCCGTTGCTGACAGTGGCTGACAGTTCATTGAATACCATGCTGTTTTGTATCTACGATCTTGTAAGTAGATTTTTATTTGCGCAATAAAGTGTTATCTGATTCTGTCTACACATGAGGATGTTCTTGTTCATTTGAGCTATCCAGATATATCTTCATGTGGGAAGATTGAGATACATTTCGGGTGTCCGGCTGTCCTGCTGACTTAGTCCATTGTCTCCTCACCGATTTCTAGCCTATATGACCTTTGACTGAAAAGCAGTAGGTTCATTTTTTCAGTGAGTGGGGACACAAAGGGGGTTCTGGCACCTTCACGTTGCACTTGGAGTGATTTTTGGAGCACTTTGTTGAGCACTTTCAAGCACAAGACTCTTTAAAGACTTTTTTGATTGATATATAGACTGTTTCTCTCTCATTCAATTGAGCAAGTTTTTGAGCACAACGTACTTTAAAGTTTTTTTTTGATTTAACGATTGATTTATTTGATATTGCATATTTGTTTATCATCATTAATAATTAGGGAGACGCTACCTGTCATTGTTCCAGTGGTTCTCAATGCCTGTCCTCCGGACCCACTAACAGGCCAGGTTTGCAGGATAACTGAAATACATCACAGGTGATATCATTTGCTGCTCAGTGATTGCAGTATTCTAGTCTGCATCTCCCCAAGGTAATACTTAAAATCTGACCTGTTGGTGGGTCCTGAGGACCGGAGTTGAGAACCACTGCTTTAAGGGCTGAGGAGAGATCCAGAGTCTAATAGACCCCACATTTTTCAAAAAACAGTACCTGTCACTACATATTGCTATTCAGGGGATATTTGCATTCCCTGTGATAACAATAAAAATGATTAAAAAAAACAAACAAAAAAAAAATGAAAGGGACAGTGTAAAAATAAAATAAAAAGCAAAATGAATAATGAAAAAGAAAAAATTAAATCACCCCTGTCCCTCCGTGCATGCCCGCAAAGGTGAACGCAAGCGTCGGTCTCGTGTCGTATGTAAACAGCAATTGCACCATGCATGTGACGTATCACTGCAAACGTCAGATTGAGGGCAGTAATTCTAGCAGTAGACCTCCTCTGTAAATCTAAAGTGGTAACCTGTAAAGGTTTTTAAAAATGTATATAGTTTGTTGCCGCTACACGGGTGTGCGTCATTTTAAAGCATGTTGTGTTTGGTATCTATGTACTCGGCATAAGATCATCTTTTATATTTCACCAAACATTTGGGCAATATAGTGTGTTTTTGTGCATTAAAGTGTTTTTTTTCCCAAAAAATTGCGTTTGAAAAATCACTGTGCAAATACTTTGTGGGAAAAAAATTGCAACACCCATCGTTTTAATCTGTACGGTCTCTGCTTTTAAAAAATATATAATGTTTGGGGGTTCAAAGTAATTTTCTAGCAAGAAAAAATTATTTTTTCATGTAAGCAAAAAGAGTCAGAAAAGACTTGGTGGTTCAAGTGGTTAGAAGAGTTTGTGATGTGTGGCATAAGCTTCTAATATTGGGCATAAAATGGCAGGACAGTTCAAACCCCCCCCCAAATGACCCCTTTTTGGAAAATAGACACCCCAAGCTATTTGCTGAGCGGCATGTTGAGTCCATGGAATAGTTTATATTTTGCCACAAGTTTCGGGAAAATTACTATTTTTATTTTTTTTTTACACTAAGTTGTCACTAAATGATATATTGCTCACACATGGCATGTGTATATGTGAAATGGCACCCCAAAATACATTCTACTGCTTCTCTTGAGTACAGGGATACCACATGTGTGAGAATTTTTGGGAGCCTAGCCACGTACAGGACCCCGAAAACCAATCACCACCTTCAGAATTTATAAGGGCATACATTTTTGATTTTACTCCTCACTACCTAAAACAATTTCGGAGGCCCTGAAATGTGAAGGTAGCACAAAACCCCCCGAAATGACCCCATTTTGGAAAGTAGACACCCCAAGCTATTTGCTGGTAGTGAGGAAGGTAGTGGGGAAGTGAAATCATCATTTTAAGTGTTAAAGCATATCTAAACTAAAGAACAGAATTTTATGGTGTTGTAGAAGGCTCTATGCATTAAGATGAAAAAAAAACTTTTGTGTGTAGCAGCACTCCCTAATTACCTACTGAGCCCCTTCTCTCTGCAGCGCTGTTCACGAGTGTCTTAGCTGTCCCAGACACTCCTCTTGATTGGCTGAGACACAGCAGCGGTGCCATTGGCTCAAAGTCAGTCAGTCAATCAGGGGAGAGAGGGGACAGGACCGGGTTGGGGCTCCATGTCTGACTGAAAACACAGAGCTCTGACTCGGCTCGGGTGCCCCCTGTAGCAAGCTGCTGGCTGAGGGTGCACTCACCAGAAGGAGGGGCCAGGAGACCCAAAAAGGGACCCAAGAAGAGGAGGATCCGGGCTGCTCTGTGCAAATCCAACTGCACATAGGAGGTAAGTATAACATGTTCGTTATTTTAAAACAAGCCTTTACAGAAATCAAGTATCCTTGTAACTTTTTCTACACCAAACTCATATCTCAGGCGTTAGCTGTCTTCCTAGTTCTCTTTTGTAAAGTGCAGCCCCCCCCCCCCCCTTATGTAACGGAGATGGGAAGATGCGTCTGTTGATGTTGGAACCATTCCCTACTCTATGCAAAATGGATAAATCCTCCGAATTAGAAAAGACTGTGCAAGTACAGTATAGTGTGGTCTGTCAGATAGGGACAACTGGGAGCAATTGCTGTGCCCATCATAGGCTCCTGGTCTCCCATAAATCTGAGGTCTGAAATTAGGTTATTAATAGCATAAGAAGGGTAAAGGAGGTAGTTAGGGTTAAAGTTTATGAATAGATAAAACCTTACATTTTATTTTTAGAAAAAGTAGGGTATTTTTTATTTTTTTTTTTGCTTTCGTGTTGGATAGATTTATTTTCACTTTCTTTTCTGAAACATATTTAGACAGTTTTCACCCAGACAGGAGTCCTTATTGAATGATTTATCCTCACCCCTTGTGCTGGTGACAACTCTAAAGTTTTGAGTTTCCCATCACTTTCTCTCTGACAGAGGTTGTAACCCTCCCCTATGCTATGTAACGTTAAAGGTTTTGGCTTTACATATACTTTAATGCATGTAAAAAGATGGTTATCTTTCAAATCATTCAGGTGAAGATATTAAAATATCAGTAAAATATAAAAGCATACATTAACTGTTAAAGCATGGTAGGCTTCTACAACTAAGTCTGCGTGGCTCAGGATACCATGAAGCACATAGCAGGAGGAATAATTGAGAGGGTTTGCAGTGTTTGAGTGACCAGGGTAACCTTGCCTGGAATGCATATGAAAAATAAACCTTTCTCACAATGCTCTATGCAACACACATACAAGCTCATATCATAGCAGTAATCTGTGAGCATGTCAGTCAATCCAGTTTTACCAAAACAAATACTATGAAGGACCCTTGCTGAAACAATATTTGTCTAGATACAGGCCATGGGGCTTAATTTAAAAGCACTGTCCCTGACTTACCAAAACTAAGTTTAGAGGGTGAAGAAACAAAAGAGAAAGCAGGTTTCATTCTCCTGGGACCAAGTTAAAGATTACTGCCATCTGTTTTCAACAGGCTGGGTACTTGAAATGGTTGTCATTCTTTGCTGCATAAATTCAACTACCTTTTAAGGAAAAGCCAGAGCAGACAGATCAGCAGCTTTAAGTGCAGTCTAAACTCCTGGGGATGCCTGGTGAAGATCACAACTATTGTTAGCAAATTAATGTAGCTCACCCGTAAATGCTGTCTGTGATAAGTATGTGGGTACAGCTCCTATCTTAATCTGGTGACACTTTTGAAATCCATGACACTGTGAAACAGACAATACAACTTTATTCAGCAGTGGCTTAAAGAGGAAGTAAACCCAGATTGGGATTTACTTCCTCTACATACCCCTGTAAATTAGAAGCATAATAGCCCATTATGGGCCACTTACCTGCAAACGAAGCCAGTGATGTCCAACGCTGTCCCCTGTGCTGGCGGTGTCCATCTTCTGCCCCTCTTCTTTCCAGGGCCGCGACTCCCGACTGGCCGGAGACGCGTGATGTCATTCCCGCACATGCACGCGGGAGCCGCCAATCACAGCACATTCTCAGTGAAGAAACGGCACAGAGGCCGTTTCTTGTCTGCGCATGTGTCGAAATGACATTGGCACATGCAGAACACTGCATATCTCCTGAACAGTGCAGGTTTAGGAGATATGCAGGGCACCTACAGGTAAGCCTTACTCTAGGCTTACCTGTAGGTTAAAGTGGTTGTCACAGGTTGACAACCACTTTAAGAGAAGAGGTTAATGCAAACAGAGCAATACGTTCAATAATTACAAGTGGGATCACAATTTTGACATTGGAACATCAACATTCTGTATACCCTATCTGAGACCCTGTATACTGCTATCTAGGGCTCTGTATACCCTATCTTGCACCCTGTATACTGCTATCTGGGGCTCTGTATACTGCTATCTGGGGCTCTGAATACCTTATCTGGGACCCTGTATACTGCTATCTGGGATCCTGTATACTGCTATCTGGGACCATGTATACTGCTATCTGGGGCTCTGTATACTGCTATCTGGGAACCTGTATACTGCTATCTGGGACCCTGTATACTGCTATCTGGGACCCTGTATACTGCTTTCTGTGACTCTGTATACTGCTATCTGGGGCTCTGTATACTGCTATCTGGTGACTCTGTATACTGCTATCTGGGGCTCTGTATACCCTATCTGGGACCCTGTATACTGATATATGGTGATTCTGTATACTGCTATCTGGGACCCTGTATACTGATATATGGTGATTTGTATACTGCTATCTGGGACCCTGTATACTGCTATCTGGGACCCTGTATACTGATATATGGTGGTTCTGTATACTGATATATGGTGACTATGTATACTGCTCTCTGGTGGTCTATATACTGCTATCTGGCACTCTGTATACTGATATATGGTGATTCTGTATACTGATATATGGTGACTCTGTATACTGATATATGGTGATTCTGTTTACTGATATATGGTGCCTCTGTATACTGGTATATGGTGACTCTGTATACTGCTATCTGGGACTCTGTATACTGCTATCTGTGGCTCTGTATAGTGCTATATAGTGATTCTGTTTACTGATATATGGTGCCTCTGTATACTGATATATGGTGACTCTGTATACTGCTATCTGGGACTCTGTATACTGCTATCTGGGACTCTGTATACTGCTATCTGTGGCTCTGTATAGTGCTATATGGTGATTCTGTTTACTGATATATGGTGCCTCTGTATACTGATATATGGTGACTCTGTATACTGCTATCTGGGACTCTGTATACTGCTATCTGTGGCTCTGTATAGTGCTATATGTTGATTCTGTTTACTGATATATGGTGCCTCTGTATACTGATATATGGTGACTCTGTATATTGCTATCTGGGACTATGTATACTGCTATCTGGGACTCTGTATACTGCTATCTGTGGCTCTGTATAGTGCTATATGGTGATTCTGTATACCCCTATATGGTGACTCTGTATACTCCTATCTGGTGACTCTATATACTCCTATCTGGTGATGCTGTATATACCACTATCTGGTGATGTTGTATACCCTATCTGGTGATGCTGGGCTGTATACTCCTGACACATGGGGTGGAAACTATAAGGGGTGGGGCTTATGAGAAGTGGGAGGGGTCAACAAGGAAGGACGGGGTATGGTACCCCCATCCTAAAATTTCACCAGCTGCCACTGCTCTTTGTATTCCCCTTATGTTTCCTATTTGTGTAATTTATACTGAAACAAATTGACCTGTGATCGCTATTTCCTAGATTGCCTCTTAATTCCACATCTGTGATCAGGTCTGTGTTGTTAGTAATCAGAAGGTCTAATAACTTCCCATCCTGCCGCTAACTTAAAATTGCGATAGGCGGTCCGCCTCCCCCTCCTTTCTCTGGTTAGGGGGCCTATAGCATATTCCCAGTATTACTTCCCCCCTGGTATCTTCCCTTTGTAGCTCTACCCATAAGGCTTCATCTTCCTCCCAAGATCCACTAGTAATGTCATCCCTCACATTTACTTGTATGTCATTTTTTATATACAGGCATACCCCTCCCCCTTTTTTGCTCTCCATATCCCTGCGATAAAGGGAATATCCCTGAATGGTAGCCAGCCAATCATGAGAGCTGTTGAATCAAGTCTCCAAAATTCCCACAAAATCGAATTCCTCTTCATACAGTGGTAATTCTAGCTCTGCCATCTTGTCCACCAGACTCCTGGCATTAGTGAACAAGCCACGTAGTCTTGTCCGGACAAATCCGATAAAAAATTTTGAAAAAAAATCTAATTTCTCCATAGATATAGGCCAAAATGCATTATGCTACATGTCTTTGGTGAAAAAAAAAACCCAATAAATGTATATTAATTGGTTTGTGTGAAAGTTATAACGTCTACAAACTATGGTATATACAGTATCTCACAAAAGTGAGTACACCCCTCACATTTTTGTAAGTATTTTATTATATCTTTTCATGTGACAACACTGAAGAAATGACACTTTGCTACAATGTAAAGTAGTGAGTGTACAGCTTGTATAAGAGTGTAAATTTGCTGTCCCCTCAAAATAACTCAACACACAGCCATGAATGTCTAAACCCCTGGCAACAAAAGTGAGTACACCCCTAAGTGAAAATGTCTAAATTGGGCCCAAAGTGTCAATATTTTGTGTGGCCACCACTATTTTCCAGCACTACCTTAACCCTCTTGGGCATGGAGTTCACCAGAGCTTCACAGGTTGCCACTGGAGTCCTCGTCCACTCCTCCATGACGACATAACGGAGCTGGTGGATGTTAGAGACCTTGTGCTCCTCCACCTTCCATTTGAGAATGCCCCACAGATGCTCAATAGGGTTTAGGTCTGGAGACATGCTTGGTCAGTCCATCGCCTATACCCTCAGCTTCTTTAGCAAGGCAGTGGTCATTTTGGAGGTGTGTTTGGGGTCATTATCATGTTGGAATACTGCCCTGCGACCCAGTCTCCGAAGGGAGGGGATTATGTCCTGCTTCACTATGTCACAGTACATGTTGGTATTCAAGGTTCCCTCAATGAACTGTAGCTCCCTAGTGCCGGCAGCACTCATGCAGCCCCAGACTTTGACACTCCCACCAACATGCTTGACTGTAGGCAAGACACACTTGTCTTTGTACTCCTCACCTGGTTGCCGCCACACATGCTTGACACCATCTAAACCAAATAAGTTTATCTTGGTCTCATCAGACCACAGGACATGGTTCCAGTAATCCATGTCTGCTTGTCTTCTGCAAACTGTTTGTGCACTTTCTTGTGCATCATCTTTAGAAGCGGCTTTCTTCTGGGACTTCAGCCATGCAGTCCAATTTGATGCAATGTGCGGCGTATGGTTTGAGCACTGACAGGCTGACCCCCCACCCCTTCAACCTCTGCAGCAATGCTGGCAGCACTCATACATCTATTTCCCAAAGACAACCTCTGGATATGACGCTGAGCATGTGCACTCAACTTCTTTGGTCGACCATGGTGAGGCCTGTTCTGAGTGGAACCTGTCCTGTTAAACCTCTGTATGGTCTTGGCCACCATGCTGCAGCTCAGTTTCAGGGTCTTGCCAATCTAATTATAGCCTAGGCCATCTTTATGCAGCGCAACAATTCTTTTTTTCAGATCCTCAGAGAGTTCTTTGCCATGAGGTGCCATGTTGAACTTCCAGTGACCAGTATGAGAGAGTGAGAGCGATAACACCACATTTACCACACCTGCTCCCCATTCACACCTGAGACCTTGTAACACTAACAAGTCACATGACATTGGGGAGGGAAAATAGCTAATTGGGCCCAATTTGGACATTTTCACTTAGGGGTGTACTCACTTTTGTTTCCAGCGGTTTAGATATTAATGGTTGTGTGTTATTTTGAGGGGACAGCAAAGTAACACTGTTGTACAAGCTGTACACTTACTACTTTGCATTGTAGCAAAGTGTAATTTCTTCAGTGTTGTCACATGAAAAGATATAATAAAATATTTACAAAAATGTGAGGGGTGTACTCACTTTGGTGAGATACTGTATACTGGAATTGATATTTATTTATTTTTTATACTTGTAATTGCGGTGAGGGACTATTATAGTGTGGCAGAAATCTGACACTAACTGACAATATGTGGGAACTGACACTGACATCACCAGTAACACTAATACAGTGATTGGTGATAATACTATACACTGCCACTGTACTAATGGCACTGGCTGGGAACAGGTTAACATCTTGAGGTAATCAAGGGGTTAAGTGTGTGGCTAACAAGTGTTAATGTGTGCATTATGTGTTGCTTTTTACTAAAAATCTGTTTGTTCAGTCTCCCTGCTTTGAAGGGAGAAGAAACAAAGAGATTGTTCCCTCTGTACAGAGCTCTGTGTTGCTTGTCAACACAGGGCTCTGGGCTGTGATTCGACATGGCTGATCAGGAGGTCTCAGCCATGAATCATTGGCTGGGACCTGATTGGACACAGCAGGAGTCGGCAAGGGGGGACACCTGAATCCCGGAGCAGAGAGCAACGGAAACAGTTTCGGTTTTGCGCGAGTCAGTGGCTATTCCTTCAGGTGACACCACATGTCCAACAAATGTCAGGGTTGGCTGAAAGAATATTCAGTTGACAGTTTCAATCCTTTCTGAAGCTTGCCTAGCACTTTAGTAAATCTCTTCCTGCTCTTCGAGAGTCTTTCCAAAGCCTGCAGTAGATGTGTGTCCCATATTGTTCTTTCTATTAGCCTCTGGAAAGTAGCTGGTGATCCACTCAACCATTGTGGCATTCAGTCAGATTCAAAGAATCCCAAATGAAAAACGAAAGCTGTCTTCTCGCGATCTTATGGATGCATTGGGATCTGAGAGTAGCTGGTTCTTAAATCCAGAATGACTTGGTGTCCATCAGGCAGTTCAAACCATCTTCCATCCTTGGGGTAGTGTACTGGTCTGAATCAGTTCTCGGATTCAATATGTGGTAGCTAACAATTGGAGAAGCAAAAGGACTTCAAAACCCTTAATATTATAATTATTCTGGCAGCTTTCACCTCTTCCAGGGGTTTTCTTTAATCTTCTGTTTTAATTAGTTTTTATTGCGTATCTCAAAAGACATGTAATTATGCAAAACCCCATAATGAACTGTATATAAATACATTCTAATAACATATCTTATAAGTACACATTATTTTATCTAAATAAGACATAAACTATTTTTTTTTCTTAAATCTTCTAAAGCCCGCAGTGCCAGTCTCCTGGAGAGCTTTCTGAACAGACAATCGTCTTTCAACCGTACATAGTTCTGGATGCTTTTTGCACAGTTTATATCAAGGTTTCTTGTAGAAAAAAATCCTCTTTGTCAACAACTCTCTTGCCCGGCTATCCACTCAGGTGACAGCAATTTACCTACTTATCCACGTTTTCCAGCTTTACCTCATTAACACTAGTCTTGTCACTTGTCTGGGCAGGAGTGGGTAAAGGACTAAGCATAAACATTGCCTAGACTTACAGTAGTTTGAATTGGAGGTGCTTCTTTATTTGTTAGCCCCACAGACAGTGTATCACAAGCTTACATCATCTTGATAGCTGGCCAAACTTCTAGGTCCATTTCCACCATGAAGTGGGAACTGGAGTATTCTCCACAGATTTTAACCTTAGCTCTCAAGCATGTGACACTGCTTGAAAGAACCACATATTCTGACCCAGTGAGAAACCACACATTGACAATCTCTTCTTTCTTGTCAGTCCTCCGTCATTGTTGAACACAGAACACTGGTCTTAATGTTGGTATGTACCCACCGTTGGATGGCAACATGGTTTAATATCATAATTCTGGAGTGTCACTGACTGCTCAATATGGCCAACAGGCCGGAGTTGGAATTTACAAGTGGTCTAATCACTGCGTGGTAAAGAAAGCCATCTGGCGTAGTAGGAATTCACAAGTTGACCCAGTGGGGTGTTGGTAATAAGAAGTCATGAATGAAGAGCCATATCCTACCAGGAAGTATCCATATGCCTCCTGCTGTGAGGTGTAGGGGTAGAGAAATCCAGATAAGATCTCTTGGAAAGGTACAAATTAACATTTCCTGATTACCTGACATCAAAAGACCACCTAGCCCTGGAAGATGATGGGGTCAGATATAAGTGATACATGGACATATACTGCCTCTAGTGGTTGCTACCGAATACAACACAGCATGCGTCCTGAAGTGTGGATATACTTCCTGGTGGTTGAGAAAGACTGCCTCTGATTGTCTACCATTGGTTAGAATCCTAGATAGGCTGGCATATGGGTGTGTGTGTGGGTGGGTGTCTGAATGCAGTTTAAAAAGAATTGATCAGCTCAAAAACGTCTCTTCCCCACGTGGAGCCCAGCCAGAATGACATCTCTAGAGGAAGGACCTTATGTAACGTATCATTTTGTATTGTATGCTTTGTAATATTTTCTTTTAGTATTTTGATGTTAGAATTTCTACTTTCATTATAATAAATGAAATACTTGCTTTATTAAAGCAAAGATAATGATTATTTATATATAAGCTAACCTTATTACCGTACTATCATTGTTCCTGTTATCAGAGTTTTCACCCTTGGTTAACTGACTCACCCTGCAGATTTATAGGATAAGCCAGACACCTTTGAGGAGAAAGTGGGAGAAATATAGATTATATTTTATATTTTTTTGTTACCACGTAAAAGTGAAATCATTTTTTACTCTAATAGAGGGTCAATCTCGGCCTAAAATCTGAAACAAGTGGGTTACAGTTGGTAGTAGGGCGTTCTGTAGAACTACAAGTCCCTACAAGACACAACTTTGTCTGTGTGTGTGAGCAGTGTGTAAACAGCTGCTGCTGTGTAGTAGTCAAACTGGTCTTCAGTGAACTCAATTAGCATATCAATGGAGATCATTGGAACGTTCATTAAAAAGCATGGGTCTGCTAATTTTAACACCTTGCCAGAAAATGCATTGGCTCACCAGTTTAACAATTTATTAAAACAATGTGAAGCTCAGAACGAAAATATAAAAATGAAACCATCATCTAAAAAAGGCAAAAAAGGAAGGGTAGCGAAAGTTCTATGTATGCTATTTAAAATGAAAGAAATTGCGGAACAAAAAGAATTGCAATGGTGTAAAGAACGAACACAATTAGGGAGCAGAATAGAAAGCAAGAGTAAAAACACATTAGCGATAGCTGCAAAGGCAGATGCAAATGTTTGTGATCAGATTGAACAATTAATTAACCACTCCAGGTCCGCGCTATTGCCGAAATACGGCTCCAGCGCGGACCTGAAATGCCGGGAGGACATCCATGGACGTCCTCCACTGCGCATGCTCCTGCGCGCCCCCTGGCGGCAGCGGCGGCGCGCGCGCGCCTCACGCTGTGCGAGCGTGCCCGTAGGTCGGCGGACTCGATGTCCGCCCGAGACCCGCCGATCACTTTCAGGAGCCTCAGAACAGGGAACCGCCGTTGTAAACACGGCGGTTCCCCGTTCTGTGACAGGGGACAAGCAGATCTACTGATCCCTGTCACTGGGATCAGTTAGATCTGTTATGTCCCGGCCAGCCCTGCCCCCCCACAGTTAGAACACACCCAGGGAACATATTTAACCCCTTCACTGCCCCCTGCTGGTTAACCCCTTCACTGCCAATGACATTTATACAGTAATCAGTGGACATTTAAATTTCTGATCGCTGTATAAATGTCATTGGTCCCAAAAATGTGTAAAAAATGTACGACATTTCCACCCCAATATCGCAGTCCCGATAAAAATCGCAGATCGCCGCCATTACTAGTAAAAAAAAAAAATAATAATAAAAACGCCATAAATCAATTCCCAGTTTGTAGACACAATAACTTTTGCGCAAACCAATCAATATACGCCGATTGCGATTTTTTTTTTTACCAAAAATATGTAGAAGAATATATATCAGCCAAAACCGATGAATAATTTTTTTAATGGATTTGTACTTTAGCAAAAAGTAAAAATATTGTTATTTTTTGCAAAATTGTCGCTCATTTTTTGTTTATAGCGGCGATCAGAAATGACGCAGAGGGGATCAAATACCACCAAAAGAAAGCTCTATTTGTGGGAAAAAAAGGACGCAAATTTTATTTGGGTACAACGTCGCACGACCGCGCAATTGTCATTCAAAATGCGACAGCGCTGAAAGCCAAAAATTGGTCTGGGCAGGAGGGGGGTTTAAGTGCCCGGTAAGGAAGGGGTTAATGAGAAGTGTGTATTGGAACAGAAAATGAATGAATTAGAGAAAACATGTAAGCTAAGGGAAAGTTGCATTGCCTATTTAAATCAAAGAGAGGCTGAGAATGGGGGTATTATAACAATGCTTAGAATGGAGCTACAAGAAGCTCAGACAACCACAAAGGAGCTATCTTACAAATATGCAAATGCTGAGCAGTTGATGCAAATGATATTGCTCTGGCTGGAATCAATGTTGGCAATGTGGAGGAGGTGTATTTAAACAAAAGTGCTATAACTGCTCTTGAAATTGATTGAGGAGTTGAAATGGAAAACGCGCCTGATCTCTTCGAGAACAGTAGCACTGTGACAGTGGAGGCTTTGGATGAGTCCATTGTTAGCGATTACTCCTCAGACAATGACAGTGTAAAGTCGGGCGATTCCAAACATAGTAATGATATGCAGCAATGTGGGTCTCCATCGCCATATGCTCATAGACGGGCCTATGCAGGGAGACCAGCTCTCAAGTGTTTCGCCTGTAAAAAGTGGGGTCACATTGCAAGATATTGTTTGGTGTCTAATAACAATAATATGCAAGGAAAATCTCAGTACCCCAAAACTACACCGAGGCGTTGTGAAGTTTACTCTGCCAGATGGGGTAGCAATCCAAGGCATAGAGGCCTTAGTTATCAGACCCGATAGGGGGTCCATCGGAGGCTGATGACGCTGACCCCTTGGAGGATAAAGTCGGATCGACTATGGATATACTACAAGCTTACAATTGTTCCCTGGTCTTGGATATGTTATTACCTCCTTTTCACATTCTTTAAAGACAAGGCGGATAATGAAGAACACTTGATCTATCTAAGTTGTGGTGTATATCACATACCCTGCTGAAGTGAAACTCTCTACCATCACGTAGGGTTTCCATTGTTCCCCCCTTATGGAAACTCTATGGGGACAGTCTGTTTTCCAGCTACAATGGTAAGAAGCCCTGTTGGCTCTATTTGTTTTTTCTTTTATACCTGAGATTTTCTCCTCACCCTACCATAGTATACACTATCTTGTCTCTTTAAAACTATCTATGTCAGCTGGTTTGGGTGTGTCCTTTGTAGCTCTTCCATGGAGAAGATCCCACACTGTAAACATTTCTGTTAGACTGTGTGAGTCGCTGGAGGCATCCCTGAACAGTTGGTACACTACAATATGACTGTATTTTGCTATGGCTTCAGTTTTGAAAATACTGTTTTTGAATATACAGGGGCTTAATAGTCCTGTGAAAAGACTGGCGGTTCTTAGAACCATAAAACCATTGGATGCCGGTATTATTTATCTCCAAGAGACTCACCTCTCCCCTGAATCTACACCTAACGTGTCCCCCCAATTATTTTCTAATCAATTCCATTCCACCTACTTCACATATGCCCGGGGAGTAAGCATTTTAGTACGTCAGGATGTTCAATCTACTTGCACACATGTAGTTACAGACCCAGTCGATATACAGTTGTATGCAAAAGTTTAGGAACCCCTGACAATTTCCATGATTGTCATTTATAAATATTTGGGTGTTTGAATCAGCAATTTAATTTTGATCTATCAAATAACTGTAGGCCACAGTAATATTCCAGAAGTGAAATGAGGTTTATTGGATTAACAGAAAATGTGCAATATGCATCAAAACTAAATTAGACAGGTGAATACATTTGGGCACCCCAAAAGAAAAATCACATCAATAATTAGTAGAGCTTCCTTTAGCAGAAATAACAGCCCCTAGATCAGTGGTTCTCAACCTGCCTAGGGCCGTGACCCCGTGATAAAATTTCCCAAGTTATGGGGACCCCCAACAGTAAAATTTTTATCGTTACTCCTTCTGCTTCCTATTGCTGTAATTTTGCAACTGTGGTGAATCAAAATATTTCACACAAATAAAGCTTTCTTTTAGGGGTATTTGCACACCACTGGGTTTTTTGTGTTTACTCTATGAATAAAAAAAAAAGACAGAACATTTAAAAAAAAAAACAATTTTTTACTTTCCCGCTGTGTACAATGACAGGGGAGTAGGCGGGCTGGGGAATGCGTCTGAAACCCTGGAACAAGCAGTAACCTATGGGTACATCTCGGTGTCTGTATGTGCTACCTGTGGCGGGTTGGCTAATGGTTAATTACCAATGGTATTTGTAATATGCAGCAGGAAGGGGGTTAATGTACTGCCACTGATGCATTAATGACCTGTGGCCGTTAATTAACCCCTCCATGCAGCAGCATGAAAGGGTTAATCAACACTGACACTGGTGCCACTAATGCAGCACAAAGGGGTTAATTAACGGCCACAGGTCATTAATGCATCAGTGGCAGTACATGAACCCCCTTCCTGCTGCATATTACAAATACCATTGGTAATTAATTAACCTATCCTCAGCCCTGCCCCCCCCCCCCCCATTGAAAGGGTTCATGAACACCTTTGCAGATGGCACTATGCTTACTTGTGTGATCTCCGATGCACTCCTTGGTTCCCTCCTCCTTCAGTTAACAGCTCCGGCAGACAGCTCCACTACATCCAGCCTCTTGCTGACGTCACGCCGTTCAGGACTAGGAATCGCCTGTCCGACGGAGGATTAGTCCATCTGGCAGGGAGGTGAAGGGTAGGGCTGGCTGCTCACAGGCTTGTGCTGGGTGCAGGAAAGCACTCGGCACATGCTGCAGCCATTAGCTCTGTAGCGCGGGCGATGTTTACAGACAGTTAGTGTACATGTCTAGCCTGGTTTTAGCAGCAAAACCAGCTCTTCTCCTGCGCCCCCCTCCAGTAAATGGTACCGCCCAGTGCATTCTCTACTTCCTTGTACCAGCCCTGCTTGCTGGCTGAGATGGACCCGACATTACTGTGTACATACAGAGTCGGGTCTGCCCAGATTGCAACAGCGTTCGCGACCCACTGGAAATTGGCAATCGACCCCCCAGGGGGTCGCCACCCACGGGTTGAGAACCGCTGCCCTAGATGCTTCTCATAGCCTGGAATGAGTGTCTGGATTCTGAATGAATGTATTTTGGACCATTCCTCCTTACAAAACATCTCCAGTTCAGTTAGGTTTGATGGTTGCCGAGCATGGACAACCCACTTAAAATCACCCCATAAATGTTCAATGATATTCAGGTCTGGGGACTGGAATGGCCATTCCAGAATACTGTACTTGTTCCTCTGCATAAATGCCGAGTAGATTTTGAGCAGTGTTTTGGGTCATTGTCTTATTGAAATATCCAGCCTCGGCGTAACTTCAACTTTGTGACTGATTTCTCAACATTGAAGTAGTGTGTGTGAACAATTTGTAGTTTTGTGTTCAAACAGCGCTTGCAGTGTGATCTATAATATTTTAGTCTAGGTGATTAGAAAAAATTCCAGTGCGTTCTCTCTTCTCATAAATAAAATAAAATTTCACATAGGTGCAATAGTGCAATACATATTATACATTTTATACTGAGATACAATTTTTAAATAAATGAAATATACTGCGAGAAAAATTGATAAAAAAATATAAATAAAATAATTTAAAAAATATATATGAGTCCAAGGTTAAGTGCTGTGCTCTGTGCCAAAATAACTTCTTTAGTGAAAATCCAAAAGTTCCAAAAGTGACTGAGTGCTGCTTCAGTTTCAGACTATTTTTGCTTGAAGTGGTTCTTTATACTTTAAAGTGCTCGTGATTCATTCACAGTATTTAAGTGATGGTGAAAAGGTAATAATAATAACTCAGGGTATGGTGCCCTGCTTACCAGAGGTCTTTGACTCTCACACCGTACGGTGTAGAGAAGTCAGGAATCGCTTTAGGTCTACAATCCGACCAAAATAAATATAAAAAAATAGTTAAAAAGAGCGTCATATAAAGTAAATAAATTTTTAACATAGAGTC
>BLSH010054209.1:181332-199574 GCA_018402905.1 Glandirana rugosa | reverse complement strand
CCCCCCGAAAAAATATAAACGCGACTAACTATATACAAAATATAAAAAGTACCACCCGTAGATAACAACGACCCCCCTAGATAACAAAATCCCCCCGGATAACAATGACCACCCCCTGAAACAATGACCCTCCCTGTTAGTAACGACACTCCCTAGGTGACAACTCCCTTCCCAGAGGACTACGACCGACGACCCTCTAGATAACAACGACCACCCCCAGATAAAAACTCCCCCCCCCCGATAACACCGACCGACGTCCCCCAGATAAAATGACGAAAAGTACAAAAGTAAGTGTTTAATGAATCGGAGTGTTTTACTATGAACCAAGACATAAGAGATTTTTACCGCTATGACCCTCCACCTTTCCCCCACCTTTATTCCATGTCACGAGACTCCACCCATCCCCCACCTCCGTTCCCTAATGGGTCTTATCACTCATGGACGTGGATAAGAGACTCTTTTTTTCGGGACCAACACTGAGAATGAAAAACTATATAAATATTTAGTCCCAAGTTTTAAAGTTCAGGACTCGATGATCGGTATGAAAAATATAAAACATATATCAATCAGCGCAAATATAAAAAAGCCCCCCCCCCCAAAAAAAAAAATAGCCAGCTAAATACTGTAGAGTGATCACACAACTCCCAAAGAATTCAATATATACAAAGTGCAGCACATAAAGAACTATGGGAAATAAGTCCAAACTCCAAGATGATATTTAGTCCAGAATGGGATAATGAACAAGTGGAGTATTAAAAAGTCCCATGTGAGGAAGATAACAGCTCCTAGTAACAAAGCCAGAGGCGGCTCTCTAATTAGGCAAATTAGGCAGTCGCCTAAGGCCTCGCACCCACAGGGGCCTCGCAACCATCTAATTGAAGAGCCATCTCTTCTGCCAACAATGCCGCTGCGGTGGTGCTGCACTCCGGCCAGCAGATGGTTAATGCTGCCTGTGAGCTCCATGGCCAGGCAGTGGAGAGAGAGGATGAAGCCATGGCTGCGTCTTGGGGAGGAGACGGGGCCAGAGCTGTTGTCCGGGGGAGGAGAAGGGGAGGAGACTCATTTCAGCAACCGGAGCAAAATGCTCCAGAGGCGCAGACACCCCCTCCTCCCCCCACAGTCACCCCGCACTGGAGTGCTCTGCTGCTCACTGCGCACCCGGAGGAGGCACCCCGTGCCTGGTAAGCAGAGGGGAAAAGGGGGGTACTATCAGGGAAGATGCCTGGCCAGGGCTGTGGCTACCTGCCCCGTTTAAGGGGGAGGTAGGAAAGAAGAGGTGTCTGGGTGGCCCCTTGCCTGGGTGGCAAGTTGGATTTACCTAGCAGAGAGCACTTAGGTCTCTTTTGTTCCCCTGTATTCACTCCGAGCTGTACGGAGCTCCAGGTCATGAACAGGGCTAGCAAGGAGGAGGTATTCCTGAGTGAAGGCTGACCGGTGCTATGTACTAGGAGTTCTTCTCCCCATTGTGTGGGAAGACTGCTTGTTTGACCCACTGGTGATGCAGGGGTTAAACTTTGAGGTGAGCAGGCACTTTGGCTATTGGTGAAGGCACTTCACACTAGTGCTTTGTTATAAGGAGCTGCTATCTTCCTCACATGGGGCTTTTTAATACTCCACTTGTTCATTATCCCATTCTGGACTGAATATCATCTGGGAGTTTGGGCTTATTTCTCAAGTTATATGGTTCTTTAAGCGCTGCACTTTGTATATATTGAATAGATCCCCACCAGTAACAATAGATCCCTACGTAGTCACCATCAATAGACCCTCCAGCACACCCCATTATTCAGTGCTGCAGGTGCCGGATCTGCGTTCCCCCGCATTCAAGCTGAAAAAATGGCCTGGTCTCAACACTGAACCTTGGGATACACCACTGATAACCTTAGACTATTCAAAGTAAGAATCATTAACCACTACCCTTTGACTTTGGTCTTTTAACCAGTTTTCTGTGGGGAACGGTGTCAAATGCTTTTGCAAAATCCAAGTATACCACATTCACAGCCACCTCTCTGTCCCAGGTTTTACTTACCTCCTCATAAAAAGAAATCAGGTTTGTTTGGCAACTTACGTCTTTCATGAATCCATGCTGTCTGTTACTTAAACTACTTTTTTTCCATCAAGAACTCATCTATGTGGTCTTTTATTAAACTCTCCAGTATCTTCCCAACCGTAGAAGTTAAACTAACAGGTCTATACTTACTTGGTAAAGACTTTGATCCCTTTTTAAATATGGGCACCACATTGGCCCTACGCCAATCCAGTGGTACTATTCTAGTCATTAAGGAGTCCCTAAATATTAGAACAATGGCTTTGAAATGACAGAGCTCAATTTTTGTAGGATCCCTGGATGGATGCCATCCGGTACAGGTGATTTATCGACATTTATTCTGTCTAAATATTTCTGTACCATATCCATTTTAAACTATTGTGGATCATTTGGGTCTGTGTCAATACAATCCCCATTATGGCCATGAGCTCCCCCATGCTCCTTTGTATACACAGAGTTGAGGAAGGTATTCAATAAATGTGCCTTCTCTTTGTACCCGTTTACCCACTCTAGATTATTTGGTAAAGGGCCTACATGCTCAGACCTGACCTTTTTACCCCTTTTTGACCTTTTTAATGGTGGCAAGTGACAGGCTGCATCTCGTGGCAAGCAATGGTGGCAAGGGACAAGCTGCATCTAGTGGCAGACAATGGTGGCAAGTGATACACTGCATCTGGTGGCAAGCAATGGTGGCAAGTGACAGGCTGCATCTAGTGGCAAGCAATGGTGGCAAGTGACAGGCTGCATCTGGTGGCAGGCAATGGTGGCAAGTGACAGGCTACATCTAGTGGCAGGCAATGGTGGAAAGTGACACGCTGCATCTAGTGGCAGGCAAAGGTGGCAAGTGACACGCTGCATCTAGTGACAGGCAATGGTAGCAAGTGACATGCTGCATCTAGTGGCAGGTAATGGTGCCAAGCAACACATTGCATCTGGTGACAGGCTACGGTGGCAAGTTACAAGCTCAGGTCTCCCCTTAATTCTGCATTATGGTGAGTTTAAAGATTTCATTATATATTACAATGTAATAATAGAAATAATGGCCTTCAATCATCCTGACACCATACAACCATGGGTGATTGAAGCGCTAACACCACACCTGCCCCGCCAAAGCACCCCCCAACCGCACCACCCAATCGCCCCACCCCGTCTTTGGCAAAAAAAAAATTTCCACAAAACCTGTCCCTGGTCCCAAATAGGTTAGGGACTGTTGCCTTATACCACAATACCAGTTTTCATGTAATATAAGTGAGTGACATTTCCCAGTCTTCCTCACGAAATTAATATATATTTCAATCTTTCCCTCTGTAGGCCGTGACTATCATTCAATAAAAAAACGTTATGCTTGTCAACGTCATGAAAGCTACAAGTGGGCAGCAGAATAAATAACTCTGCAAATGCTTAGCCTTTATGTCATGTATGAATGTCAGCAGTCTCCACAGAACATTGTCTTCTTCAGTATGTACTTTAGCCTGAAGGAGAGAGAGCAGGAGGTTATATTATTATTATTATATTATTATACAGGATTTATATAGCGCCAGCAGTTTGCGCAGCGCTTTACAAAAATGAAGGCAGACAGTACAGTTACATCACAATTTGGTACAAGAGGAATCAGAGTTAAATAGCAACCATTCCCTGTAATCTTTACAAGCATTATCAACCTTCTTACCTGCACCTTGTGTTTTTCACCTGCATTGATCTTGTAGTTGCATGGTGTCATTTGTTGTTCTGTACACACTGCCTGTAGTACAGTAAATCTTCACATTTCTGTGTCAGCAATTTCTGTTTGCGTTCAAACAAGAGGCATGCCACAGGGCACTGCACAAGTTAATGTATGACCTCTGTCTGTAGTTTCTGTCTGTAGCCTCAGCATACCTCCCAACTGTCCTTTAGGCTCCGTTCACATCTAGACATCCTGGATCGTGGGCAGAATCCCAAAATCACGGCAAATCGTGGGACGCCCAAGCGATCCCTGTCACCCGATCGTACCGCGATTTTGCCGCAAAATTGCACAAACAGAATCGCAGGATGCCTGTCGCCCAAAAGACGTTCTTGTACTCCTAGTTCTTGTAAGTTCTCGTTGGACTACAATTGCGGCAAAATTGCACTGCGATTGGGGTGCCATTGGAAGTGACGGGGATCGCATAGGTGTCCTGCGATTAGCTGTGATTGGGGATCGCAGGCAGAATCGTGGTGATTCTGCCCGCGATCCAGGATGCCTAGATGTGAACGGAGCCTTATTTGGAGGAACTGTTCCTTTTTTGAGACCAAATCCCACTCTCCCACGTGCAGCCTCAGTTGTCCCTTATTTTGGTCTGATGTGTACAGTATATATTTTATATTTTACTGCCAAAAGTGTTATGCTGCACTTTTATCCAACCTCTATATTACTGCATTATTCATTTGAAAAGCCCACAAAAAGTTCTTTTTCACGTGGGTATCTACTGCCCATGGTTGGTGGCTCACTTTTGAGAGGGTGGCAGAATAGCGGCTTTCAGAAGATAATCTTGCCACCACCTGCTGAATGCATGTTTTTTTGGCTGTTTTTGTAGAGAAAAATCATGCCACAACTGCTAGCAAAGTGTTTGGCTGACAGTTGCAGCATGGCCCTACTGACTTCAATAAAAAGGTTTGATGAGCAATGCCCACCCATCAAATTTGGCATGCTAAGTGGCATGTGTAAAGTCCCCTTCACCTGTTTTTACTGCCCCCTGCCATGGCTCTTTGAGAAACACACATTTAAAAAAGACAACTGGGGATGTGGTAGGGGTATGTCCATTGCCTACATATTGTGTGTGCTAAAATGTGTCCTTCTTTATCTTTTAGAAAGTTGGGAGGTATGGTCTGAGAACTAACATTTCTTGTGAATGGCAGGTGAAGTAATTAAATATGACACAGATACAGGCAGGCAGAGAACTGAAGAAAATAGGTGTTTTCAACACATTAGCACTACCACATTGATACAACACAGAGGAAATGGTGAAGCATGTGTGATGGACTGGAAATTATATGGTTGCAATTATTAGGAAAATAGACACTGTACAACTTTTTTTTATTATTAAGTTTGAGTTCTATAAAAGATGTTCTGGAAGCAACCTGTAGGTGGTGCATGACACTTTAATGAGAGGGGAAGTGACGTTCTGGCCAACAGGGGTAAGAAAGTAGAGAAAGATCCACAGCATGGCAGAATAAAACTGCTCTCATTTTCTCACCATTCTTCAGTTATTGTCTCTCATTCGCTCACGTTTGAGACCGGTAACATTTTGGGGGCTCGTTCCGAGATACGTGGTACCACCAGAGAAATGGAAGCGTGAGACCAGCACAAACCTGTGGGTGGAGCTACAGGGAGAACTGTGAGTGCCGTCTGCCTTGTGAGTGAAAGTTTCAGCAGAGATGTTGTCTCCTCTTCGTGCACTGTCGTGGGACATTCGGAAGCAACTTCATCTTCTTAGTGAAGAACAGCTTCATAGAGTCACTCTGTCACTGGAAGATGAAAGAGACATTGAAGTTCCAGCAGTGACTGGTGCCAACAAATTTGAACTCGTTGAATTCATTGAGGAGAAGTACTACCTGAGAAGTGATCAGCTGAAAAGCTTAGAAGATCAAGGTGTGACTTGTCTACTCATCATCAGAGACAAGATTGATGAACTGAAAGCCAACAAGAAGAGTACACCTGTCATGGGCATTGCAAATAGTCACAAAGAAACAGGTACAGGCGGTCCCCTAGTTACAAACATCTGACTTACAAACGACTCCTACTTACAAACGGAGGGAGACAACAGGAAGTGAGAGGAAATCTACCCATAGGAAGGGAAATTCACTCCTGTAAGAGTTATCATGGGAAAAAGGTGTCTCCACTGATGCTTTATCACCAAGGTTTGTTTCCACAACAACCCAAAATTTTCAAAATCCAATTATCATTGGGACAGGAAGTGAGGTGAAATCTTCTGAACAGAAACATAGAGAGCAAAACAATTATTACAGGGGTGTTACCCCTTCCCTATGCTATCCAAAATGCTTAAAAATAGTTTTTTTGGCTGGAGCTACACTTAAAAAATGTACCTGTTCCGACTTACAAACAAATTCAGCTTATGAACAAACCTACAGTCCTTATCTTGTTAGTAACCTGGGGACCGCCTGTAGTGGGTTCTCAACAACAGAACAGGTATCTGGGATGGTTAGACTAGCTGATGCTGCCTTATTACCACACAGAGAATTCAAAATGTATGGTGGTGTGATTTCAGATTGTGGTTCAGGCATGAGTTACAGCAGTATATGTAGACAAATTGATGAGGGTCTGAAAGAAAAATTACCCGGAATCTGAAATCATACGTACAGTGTTAAGAATTATCAAACCAGGTAATTTTAAAGACATTTTGCCCAGCAAAGATGATATCACTGTTGCTGAGTTGGAAAGGATATTAACCAACTTGACCACTGGGCACTTAAACCCCTTAACAACCAGACCAATTTTCAGCATTCAGTGCTCTCACATTTTGAATGACAATTACTCAGTCATACAACACTGTACCCATATGAAATTTGCATCCTTTTTTTCACATAAATAGAGCTTTCTTTTGGCGGTATTTAATCACCGCTGGGTTTTTTATTTTTTTGCGCTATAATTAAAAAAAGACTGAAAATTTTGTAAAAAAATGAATTTTTTATTGTTTCTGTTATAAAATTTTGCAAATTTGTAATTTTTCTTCATAAATGTTGGCTAAAATTTATACTGCTACATATCTTTGGTAAAAAAAACAAAAACAAATTAGTGTATATTATTTGGTGCTTGTGAAGGTTATAGAGTCTACAAGCTATGGTGCCAATCACTGAATATTGATCACACCTGATATACTATCTCATTTCTTGAGACCCTAACAAGCCAGGAAAGTACAAATACCCCCCAAATTACCCCTTTTTGGAAAGTAGACATTCCAAGGTATTTAGTAAGAGACATGGTGAATTTTTTGAAGTTGTAATTTTTTCCCACAATTCTTTGCAAAATCAAGATTTTTTTTTCTTTTTTTTCACAAAATTGTCATAGGTTAACAGGTTATTTCTCACACCCAGCATATGTATATCACAAATTACACCCCAAAACACATTCTACTACTCCTCCTGAGTATGGCAATACCATGTGTGAGACTTTTACACAGCCTGGCCACATACAGAGGCCCCACATGCAGGGAGCACCATCAAACGTTCTAGGAGCATGAGTTACACATATAATTTCTTGACTACCTCTTGCACTTTTGAAGGTCCTGGAGCACCAGGACAATGGAAACGCCCAAAAAATGGCCCCATTTTGGAAAGCAAACACCCCAACATATATTCTAGGAGGCATAATGAGTCTTTTGAACATGTCATTTTTTCCACAAGTTTTTGGAAAATGTGGAAAGAAAATGAAAACACTTTTTTTTTTTACACAAGGTTGTCCATTTATGCAATATTTCTAACACACAGCATGTACCTAACAAAAATGACACCCCACAAAATATTCTGCTACTCCTCCTGAGTATGGCGATGCCACATGTGTGACACTTTTACACAGCCTGGCCACATACAGAGGCCCAACATGCAGGGAGCACCGTCAGGTGTTCTAGGGGCTTACATTTCAAATCTAATTTGACTACCTTTTACACTATTGTGAGGCAGTGTGCTGGCATGGATAGGCACTGTAGTGGCACGGATAGGCAGTGTAGTGGCACGGATGGGCACTGTAGTGGCACGGATGGGCAGTGTAGTGGCATGGATGGGCACAGTAGTGGCATGGATGTGTCATGGATGAGAACTGATGTGGTATGGATGAGCATGAATGAGGCACAAATGAGCCATGGATGAGGATGGATGAGCCGTGGATGGAGATAGATGAGCATGGATGGGGATGGATGAGCACGGATGGGGATGGATGAGCAAGGATGGGGATGACTGAGCACGAATGAGGATGGATGAGCACGGATGGGGATGACTGAGCATGGATGGGGATGGATGAGCATGGATGGGGATGGATGTGCACGGATGGGGATGGATGAGCATGGATGGGGATGACTGAGTATGAATGGGGATGTATGAGCACAGATGGGGATGACTGAGCACAAATGGGGTGGATGAGCACGGATGGGGATGACTGAACATGGATGGGGATGACTGAGCATGGATGGGGATGGATGAGCACGGATGGGGATGACAGAGCACAAATGAGGATGGATAAGCACGGATGGGGATGACTGAGCACGGCTGGGTGGGTGAGCATGGCTGGGTGAGGATGGCTGGATGGGTAAGCATGGATGGGTGGCTGAGCATGGATGGGGTGAGCATGATTGGGTAAGGATGGCTGGATGGATGAGCATGGATGGATGGATGGGTAGCTGAGCATGGATGGGGTGAGGATGGCTGGATGGGGTAAGGATGGCTGGGTGGGGTGAGGATGGCTGGCTGAGCGTGGATGGGGTGCGGATGGCTGGGTGGGGCGAGGATGGCTGGGGTGAGGATGGCTGGATGGGGTGAGGATGGTTGGATGGGGTGAGGATGGCTGGGTGGGGAGAGGATGGCTGGGGTGAGGATGGCTGGGTGGGTAGTAGGTGTGGATGAATGGTGGACGGGTGCAACCTGTCCCCCATTGTCACTTAGCAGGTCATCTCTCCCCCCTCTCCTCTCACACTGCACCGTTCGGTGCGGAGAGGAGAGAGAAAAGCCGGCGCTTCCGCCGGCTTGTTTACATGTGATCGCTCCGTCATTTGACGGAGCGATCACGTGGTGAAAGGCCGCTCACAGCGGCCATTCACCGCGATCCGTGATGCGCCGGGTCCCCTGGGGGGCGCGCGGGAAGCGCGATTCTGGGAGGACGTCAATAGACGCCCTCCCAGAATTAAGCAACCGCCCTGTAGCCATCATTTGGCTATGGGCCGGTTGTTAAGTAGTTAAAGTCACATATGCGGGAACAAAGTTGTACTGGGTTGTTTCAGGAGCTTAGCAGTACTAAACGGCAAGATAAAGAAACACCACAGCAGTTTGTTTATAGGCTAGTGGGGTTGAAACACAAAGTTCTTTCTGCATCCCAACATCAGGGGTTAGAGTTTAACTATGACAAAAGACTGGTGCAAGGGGTATTCCTTCATACACTGTATCAGGGGCTAAATGAGAAAAAATATAATGTCAGATTGGGCATTAAGCCTTACATCTCTGACTTAATGGTGACTGATGATTTTATCCTAGAACAGGTCACAAAATCAGCCAATGAAGAAACATTGAGGCAGAAGCGTTTAAGCACTGCACATAGACACAAGCTGCTGACTGATAGTTCATCCTAGGCACAAGAGGATAACGAGAAAAGTTATGAAACGTTACAAGAGAGTTGAGGGAAAAGTTAGAGAAAATCACACAGCTTTAATGGAATTGACAGCTCAGGTTTCTGCTCTCATAAAAAACCTTGAAAAGATGATGCAACCTACAGCCAAAGTTGAAAACCAAACTGCTATGCCATTAACAAATATTTAAGCTCCAGATAAAGCCAAAAGCAAGAGCAGATGTGACAACTGCATCCAACCAGGAAATCAGGATTGCTGCCATTGTTTCTGCTGCGGCCAGACAGGACACAAAGTGGTTGGCTGCTTGAAGAAGAGGACAACGGTGGGAAACGACAGATGGTCGCTGGTGTGGGACAACCAGTGACCACTTCAGATCATCTGTCCCATTCTAAGGTAAATTGTGTGCCTACTCACAGTTCAACAAATTCAATTCTGACAAAAGTATGTCATCAAAACAACGAGTAGCTCAACTGTTTAGAATAAAATGTATGCTGTCCTGTTGGATGAATGGTGTTCTTGTTGAAATGCTGTTGGACACAGGAGCTCAAGTCAGCATGGTAAGAGAGACATGGCTAAGAAAGTTTCTTCCAGATGTTTCTGTAAAGCCTATAGAAGATCTAGTCTGTGACAGCCAGTTCCACGTCACTGCTGCCAATGGCTCTGTAATCCCATTTATTGGATGGATTGAAGTACTTCTTAAACTCAAAAATAATGGAGAGGGAAACTTTGCCATTCATGTTCCAATGCTGGTGAGCGAATGCTGTAATGACAATCCACTTCTTGGGTTTAATGTCATTGAAGAAATGATCAGAGGAAACAGTGACTAGTCAAACAATACTCAGGACCTGATTATTCTGCTGAGTGAAGCTATGAAAGTAAGACAGGGTATAATTAACAATATTGAAAGAAAAATAAGGGGTGTACAGCGCAATGTGTATATAACTGAAAACATTACATATATAGCAGCATCACACCCATCCCTGTTTTCAATTTACTATATAATGAACAATATTGTCAATGATGTCATTCAAGTTACAGATTCAGAAGAAATGTCTGATAGTTGTGTGGTCAGAGTGGGGAAGAAAGGACTCACAATTAGAAGAGGTGAACTTTGCAAAGTCAAGTGCAGAATTAGAGTATGGCCTGAAGGAGGAGTCATGCCATTTGAACCACTTCCAGAATGTCTAGTCCAAGATGTCTTGAACTATTTCCTGCAGTGGTAGATGTGCTAAGTGGAATCTCTAAAAATGTGAAGATCCCTGTCCTGAATCATGCTCGACATGACATTTATCTTTCTCCAAGAACAGTGTCGGGTACCATTACTCAAGTATCTGACGTCTTACCCTTCACTCCAGTTGTTGGTGCTGAAAATTAAGCAACCAGAAGAAAAGTGTGGTTCATTTAAATCAGTTGAGTCAAGAGGATAGTGGGAGTCAGTTACCCATTAACAAGAGCATTAAATGACATCCAACTGATTTAGAACATCTCTCAAAACAAGAACTGGAGATAGCCAGACAAATGCTATATGATGAATCGGATGTCTTTTTTGCAAGACGATGGAGATATAGGATGTATCTCAAATCTGAAATTTAAGATAAATCTGAAAGATGAAACACCCATCCAGAAATGCTATAAATCAATTCCAAAACCCCTATACAAGGAAGTCCAAAACCTTCTTGACCGAGATTGGATAAAGAAGTCTTCCTCTGCCTACTCATCACCAGTTGTCTGTGTCTGAAAGAAGGACAATAGTTTACGGTTGTTATGTGTTGACTTTCGAAAGTGAAATCGATAGACTATTCCAGACAGACACCCGTTACCAAGAATCCAAGATTTGCTGGATAGTCTAGGAGGATTTACATGGTTGTCAATACTGGAACAGGGTAGTGCCTATCATCAAGGGTTCATGGATGAGAAGTCAAGACATATGACAGCTTTTAGTACTCCCTGGGGACTCTATGAGTGGAAACGTATTCCATTTGGGCTAACTAACGCTCCAGCAGCCTTTCAGAGGTGCATGGAAAGTGTTCTAGAGGGCATCAGAGACAAATGTTGTTTCCCATACCTGGACGATGTACTTTGCCCTTCCAAAACCTTCAAAGAGCATGTTGATGACTTGCCAGTGCTTTGCTATGCTTAAAAATGGCATCAAACTCCGACCAGAGAAATGTGAACTTTTCAAACAGCAGATTCGATACCTTGGCCTGATGGTTTCACGAGAAGGCATCAAAATTGACCCAAACGATCTTGAAGCTGTATTGAAACTGAAAAAGAAAGAACCAAAAACAGTTGGAGAAGTCAGATATTTGTTAAGTTTCCTGAGCTAAAGTCCTTAATCCAAGATTTCTCTCAACTTGCTAAGCCGCTTTATGAACTTTTGCAGAACCCTGAGGAAAATTCTGTTAAAAAAAACTACCAAAACTAATCGAGGCAAACAGAAGACAAAAAGTGAAAATAAAGCACAATTGTCATCGAAAACATTGATCCAATGGACACCCAGACACCAAGCTGTTGTATCAACGTTTGTGGATTTGCTTACCAACCCAACAATCCTGGCATACCTTGACTCTGACTTACCCTTTGTATTGCACACCGATGCATCCAATGAGGGCCTAGGTGCTGTACTTTATCAACAACAAGAATAAAAATTTTGTGTTATTGGATTTGGCTCGAGAACGTTGACTCCAGCAGAGCGCAATTACCAGCTACATTCTGGCAAACTTGAGTTTTTAGCTCTCAAGTGGGCAATCTGTGACAAATTTAGAGATTACTTGTACTATGCTCCAACATTTACAGTGTATACAGACAACAGTACATTGACATATGTCATGAGTACCGCCAGATTAAATGCAGTGGGTCATCGTTGGGTCGGCAAGTAGCCGATTTCCACTTTGATATTAAATACAGGCCAGGTAAACAGAACGCAGATGCAGATACACTTTCACAATGTCCTGTAAACCTCATGGACCACCTGAGAGATTACACTGAGGTGGTACCATCTGAGGAGATGTCAGCTTTGTGGCAGGGGAGCAAAGCCATTGTTGATGAAGAGGTTCCATGGGTGGCTTCACTGACCCTCTGCTCAGCAAGTGATGTGGAAAAAGATATCCTGAGAGGGCAGATTGTATCCCCAATGACTCAGGAGGATGTCAGATTTTTAGAACAGGATGATATCAGTATTAAGGAAGTGGTCAAGCTTAAGCTTACGGAAAGCAACTGGACTCCAAACAACAAATAAAAGAAGGGTATGACCAAAGGAACCAAACATCTGATACATGAATGGAACAAGCTCATAGTTGAGGAAGGGATTCTGTACCGGCTCACTGGAAATCGGAAACAGCTGGTCCTACCAGAAAAGTTGAAACCATTGGTGTTGAAAAACCTCCATGATAACATGGGTCACATTGACACTGACAAAGTAACCCATTTAGCAGGTGAATGATTTTACTGGCCATTTATGCAGAAGGAAATTTAAGGGTATGTTCTTAAGAAGTGCAACTGTATCAAACAGAAGCATCCAAACATTCCTGAAAGAGCACCTATGGGTTCAATCACCACAAGTTCATGAGCTGGTGTCCATCGATTATCTTCACTTGGAGCAAAGCAATAGGAGGTACCAATACATACTTGTCCTTGTGGATCATTTCACTCATTTTGCACAAGTGTACCCAACAAAGAATAAATCAGGAAAAATGGCAGCAGAGAAGATCTTTCAGGATTGAATACGACGCTTTGAATATCCAGAGAACCTACATCGTGATCAAGGACGAGAATGCGAGAATAATTTTTCCAGACACTGCAACAATTAGCAGGGATTTCTAATTCAAGGACTACCCCTTACCATCCGCAGGGTAATCCAGTTGAAGGACTGAACCATACTTTGTTGCAGATGCTTCGCACTCTGAAGGAGAAAAAGAAGTCAGACTGGAGAGAACATCTTCCACATCTGGTTCATGCATATCATTGTACCAGATATGTAGCCACTGGATACTCACCATTCTTCTTATTATATGGAAGATCTCCACAATTGCCAATTGACCTGATGCTTAACCTAAACTCAGAAAAAGAGACACAAAGCACATGACATTTGCTCAGAAGTGGTCATTCAGAATGCAAGAAGCTTACAAAATTGCATCTGAAAATAGCCAAAAATCATCTGCTAAAGAAAAGAAGTACTATGATAGGAAGGTGAAAGGAGTACCTCTTCAGCCAGGTGATCGGGTGTTGGTACGAAATCTTTCTGAAAGAGGAGGTCTGGGTAAGCTTCTCCCATACTGGAAAGAATTAGTGCACAGAGTGGTGGAAAGGATAAAAGATGGGCCTGTTTACAAGATCCAACCAGAAACTGGTAAAAAGACTATTCGGGTATTGCACAGAAACCTTTTACTACCAGTGAATGACTTACCTTTTGAAGACCGCATTCCAAAAGTACCAGCAATAACATTAGAATCCGTCCATGAACAGGAAAACTGGACAGAGACTGACTACCAAATTCAGGAAGAGGAAATGATTAGATTAGAACCAGAATTGCCTCTACCAAGTCAAGCATTATCGGTGAGACAAGAAATGCAACTAGAGAACATGGATGGAGAAGAACCAGATTCTGTGAGAAGATCAAACAGACATAAAAGACCTAAAAAAAATGTTCACATACTGTATGACAGATTAGGTCAGCCTACTTACAGAAAAAGTCAAATTAATACAGCACAAATTCACAAGACCCCAGGCAGTCCAATCACTTACCAGTTCCTTGGTGGCAATCAATACCCATCTGGAATTGTTAGATAATTGACTGAGTTTTTATGCCAGGAGTCATAAAAAAAGAAGAAGGGGGGAGTGTGATGGACTGGAAATTATACTGTTGAAATTATTAGGAAAATAGACACCATACAACTTTTTTTTTTTATTAAGTTTGAGTTCTATAAAAGATGTTCTGGAAGCAACCTGTAGGTGCCGCATGACACTTTAATGAGGGGGAAGTGACGTTCTAGCCAACAGGGGAAAGGAAGTAGAGAAAGATCCACAGCATGGCAGAATAAAACTGCTCTCGTTTTCTCATCATTCTACAGTTATTGTCTCTCATTCGCTCATGTTTGAGACCGGCAACATATGGATTGTGACCCAGAACAAGATGTTACCTGCCTGACGAATAGGGACAACCTAGGTGAATGCATACATGGATGTAAGGGACTCGTTCAGCTGTCACACTAAACCACAGCCACAACAAGTGAGCCCATCATTACAGGTAAGGCAAACAAAAGACACAGGGAATATAACTGCGCTAATACCTAGTTAAAACAACAAAAACATTTGAAAGTGTACAATGCATTTAACCCCATAACCACACAGCAACAAATACAGTATATGCGGTGTCCAGGAAGAGGGCTTTAAACCTGGGTGGCGCTTATATGTGTTCCAACTTCCACAGAGATCCCACAGGTATGGCTCATACTGTACATAATTACATTGGGTCCAAGCTGTACCAATGTAACTATGCAAAAATTGCCATACCTAAATGTAATGGGTACCTGGCTCCCCCCTCCACTCGCTGCACATTTCCCACCACCCTACACCTCTTAGGTGCATCTTGAACCTAGCACTTCGCACACAGCTCCAGCCTCTCAACATCCACTATGTGTAAGGCGCCGTGTAGTCTGAACCCCCGCTGTGGCTGGCATGTGGATTCTCTCCCATTGGAGATAAAAAGCTTGTTCTAGCCATGGCGCTGATGTCGCTGTGCAGGAAGGGTCCAGAGCATGTTGCCAAAGCAAGCTGTTGCTAAGCATCAGGTTGTGGGGGCCACATGATCGCACCCTGTCTCTGATATATTTACCTAACACAGGGGGCAAATGAGAGAGTTCCTCTGTCTGTCAACCTGTATGCTTCCTGTGCCTATGAGGACCCCAGACTGAAATCAGACCTCCATAAACTGCCCTCTCTGCCAGCCTATTGTCCAGCATCCACCTGCCCAAGACCTGCCTGCATGGACTACCCTTGACAAGCCTGCCCCCGCCAACACCACCTCACCAGCTACCCAGGATTGCCAGATGTCCACAGAGTTCTTGAACCCTTCTGTATTTCTCCTTGCTATGCCAAATTGCTTCCCCGTGGACTATTTTTTCTTGCTGTGTCATATTTCTACCCTATGAGCTATTTCGTGCCCTATTGCTACCTCATGGACCCTTGCTGTGCCATATTGTAGCCCTGTGGACTTAGCTGTGTGGTCCAGCGTGGTTGTCCTGGAATCAGCCCCGACTGGGTTATATCGCCATACTGTGATCTCGCAGTGGGCCTCCCTGGTCCCCACTTGAATTGCTAGCTCTAGACCCACTTGAGCCCATCCTGTGTATCAAAGTCCTCCAATAAACACCCACACATCAGGTTTTGTGTTATTTGCTTCTGTATACTCTCTCTCTCTCTCTCCTAGCTCGATAAATGTAACTAAGTAAACATATACCGTGCCTGGAATTCTTCTTTAAAGGAGAAGTATAGCCAGAGCTATTTTGGCTATACTCCTCCTGGGGAAACACAGGAGTGCAGTTCGTTCAAAGGAGATTCAATTGTGCAATCAAAGGAGATTCTAATAGTTGATTCTTAATAAATTCCCACACAGTGTTGAAATCCCTTCCCAATTCACCTTTGAGATCTACAGAACTATACCACCTATGTTATAAAAATCATATATTCATTTTCACATTGTATTTCATTTATTTTTAGTGTACTCCTGTGAATCTGAATGATATTGAAGTTTATAAACCTACTTTGACAAGATCCCCGCACATTTACTTCTTTGAATTCTGTGAGATCACTACACCCTGTGAATAGGTAGTGCTGTGTCACACATTTCACAGAGCCTGCCTTCTGAACTACAGAGGTGAGGAGAGGGGGAGTTTCAGGAGGTGGAGTCAGTACAGGAATCACTGCTTGCAGGCAGCAAGGTACCATGGGATATGTAGTCCTTAGAAATTGAAACAGCAGAGGAGAAGTTGCAAAGCATGCTGGGAATCCAGGAAGTTGTGGAAAGAGATGGCCACCAGACAGGCAGAACATACATCATGAAGAGAGATTTTTCAAGTAATCTTAAATTGGATTGTCAAGTATATCTATTGTTTGTATTGCTATTACAATGCTATGATGTTATAAATAGAAAGTGTATGCTGTGACCATAGAACTCGATTAAATTTCTCATGACACTGAGTTGGCAGTGGCCAAAACTTTACGCAAGCAGATATATTTTTACATCAGTTCTGACATAGCAGCAGGGGATTTGCTTATCTTTGTAAATCTAAATCTACATTTTCTAAATTTGGATGAACAAAGGTTTATGTTATTTTTAATCACAGGAGGATATGCAGTAGACTGTATTGATTGCATCCTGCAGTATTTAGTGTAAGAGAACTGTTGACAATCCTTTTGTTTAAACTTTTAATTAAATTATGGTGAAGACTGAAAGCAATCACTTACTGTAAAAGCTCAATTACCACTTAGGAGACTGATGCCTCAATGAAATGAAAATAAAACCTCTGTATTAGGCTTTGTCTTTATATATAAATACATACAATGATCAATTCAGTTGTATACTAAAGTGTATTGCTGGAGATGGCTAAGATAATAATGTAATTGTTCTGTTTTAACTACAAGGCCTATCGTCAGCATCATGTAGGGCTTAGGCTTCATGCACACAGGACAAAAAAACGTCCAAAAATGTCAGTAGCTTATCAGGGACGTTTTCAGCTTTTACCAGCGTTATATTACCGCCATTTTTTCATGTTTTTCGCTTTTTAAAGGGCCAGCATTTTTGTTTCTTTTTTCAATTGATCTAAAACATCCAAAAACGTTGGGAATTGACGTTTTTAGGCGTTTTTGGACATTTTTGGACGTTTTTACAGCTGAAAAACGTCCAAAAATACCTCAGGTCTTGGGGTTTTTTTATAGCTCAAAAACGTCACTGCTAAAAACAGCTGATAACAGCCTATGTGTGCATGAACACATAGGATAACATGATGGAGGGTTTATTGACTGTAGAAAAAAATGTCTGCAGCTGCAAACAGCTGCTGAAAAACAGTCAAAAAACGTCCTGTATGCATGAGGCCTTACACTGACCTGGTGATCTTTTTATCCCTTGCATCAATTCGGACAGCTTAAACTCAATGAATAAACTCACGTTGAGGAGACAGACTATGAAGCCTTTTGAATTTTCCATTTAATGATGGATATTCGTAGGTAGAAAAACGATGAAGTTGTAAGCCACATGGAAAGATCTGTACATGAAGGCAGCATGCTCAGAAATGAAACTAGAAAGAGAGAAGGGGAGGGAATATACAGAACTACGGTCGGAGAAAAGGTTCATCTCATACAGAGGCAGACAGCTTAACCACCTCAGGACCGCCCACCGTCAAATGACGGCGGAGCGGTCCTGCTCTTCCAGCGGGTGGACGTCATATGACGTCCTCCCTTTAAGCCGGGATTGCGCGCGATCGGGCGCGCGCATCCCGGCTCTGTCGGTGTCGGCGTGTCCCCAAGACACGCCGCTACACCGACAGGGGTGAACAGCCATTGGTTATGGCTGTTCACCACGTGATCGGCTGTGACGAAGTCACAGCTGATCACAAACGGCACGCCTGCCGTTCGCACGGCGCGTGCGCGCGATCGGGAGCGCGCCGCGCGTGCGTGTCGGTGGCGGCGTGTTCCTGGGGAACACTGCCTGTCACCGACACAGGTATCAGCCGCCGGCCGGCGGCTGATACCTTGTGATCGGCTGTGATCTACTTCACAGCCGATCACATACAGTGTAAACAGAGCGGTAACTCACTGTTACCAGCTCTTCTCTCCTCACACAGAGTCCAGTGTGAGGAGAGAAGAGCTGGGATCAGTGAGTTACTGATCTG
>BLSH010054209.1:135847-177049 GCA_018402905.1 Glandirana rugosa | reverse complement strand
CCTCACGCTGGAATGTCCCGTGTTAGCGATTTAGTAAGACGAGGAAGACGGGTAGGGTATCTTTTCGTAAGAATCACTGCGACGTTGATAACAACGAATTATCGATTCGTTGTCATCAACGTCACAGTGATTCTATCTAAAAGATACCCCACCTGACCTCCTCGCCTCACTTAATCGTAACCACACGACACTCCACTACCGTGGTGACACTCATTGGTCTGTTTGACTGTTCCCGTACACTGCAATCTGAACTAGACGTAACCGTTGGAATCTCGACAACTAGGGGGTGAGGGGAGCTCAGTACTGGGGGTGGGGGGAGAGGGGAACTTCTGCACTGCGGGGAGAATGAGGCAGTGGCATACCTAGGGAGTGCGGGGTTGTGGCTCACACCAGGTACTACAGCTCTAAGGTTGCCAATGCAGATCAAGTCTAACGTCACATGCCCTTGTCAGTTTGTCTGGTTACTCACAGTGGTGCCATCACCTCACAGCACACCAATGCTAATTCACTCCGCTCCTCCAGTCCACCCCATAGAAAATCTATCTTAGTGACACTGCAACTACTGTTGCTTAGCTATTAAGCAACAATAGTTGCAGCGTCACTAAGAATGCTTTTCTATGGGATGGGCAGAAGGAGCAGAATGATTTAGCGATTGTGCCCTGTAAGGTCGCACTCCTCCTGCATAGGTCCTGCCCACATAGCATCATGCTGCCGTACACATTCTCTGGCAGAAAGTGGGGCACCCCAGCCGCAACACAAATTTAAGGGGTTGAAAATGTCTGAAAGACCTAGGTTAAAGTGAAACTTTAGTCCTGAGTTTTAAAATGAGCGGGCAGGCAGGAATTTTATTGCAGAAGAGACATGCAAAAAATAAACCCAGTGGTGATCAAATACCATCAAAAGAAAGCTCTATTTGTGTGAAAAAGATGATAAAAATTGGACAGCAGCATCGTTAGCTTGGGAAGAGGGTGATGTTAGTTGGATGGATCTGACTAATTAATTAAAGCTGAACTCCAGCTAACGCCTTTTAAGCAGTTATAGCAACAGTTTTTTTCTCCTTTTGAAATTTGAGTTTGAGAAAAATGAATAAAAGCTGATCATTGTAAGTACCCCATCAGTGTTAAATGGTTTGTCTCAACCCTATGTCTACCACTTTTACTAGACAGCTTGATCTGTTAAAAGAAAATAAAAAATAACAAACTTACTGGCCAGATCACCAAGTGAAAAATACAGGGAAAAAAAAAAGAAGAAAATTGTGTTACATTTTTGCTTTTGGGTTTAGATATGCATTAAAGTGATCCTAAAGGTTGATTTTTTTTTTTTTTTATAATAATACACATGTCATGCTTATCTACCCTGTGCATTGGTTTTGCACAGAGCAGCCCCAAACCACCACTTCTGGGGTCCCCTGCCGGCACTTCTGGCTCCTCCCCCCTCTTGCTATGGGGCACTCATGCAGAGGCGCTTCCGGGCTGGGATGTGTGCCTCTATTGACACACACAGCATGGCTCAGCCCCCCCCCCCCACAGGATTTGATTGACAGCAGCAGGAGCCAATGGCTCCCTCTGTTTCCTCCATGCCCACTGAGGGGAGAGAGCCGCGCTAGTGCTCTAGGGCATGGCACTGATGTTATTTTCATACATGTTGCACTTTGCATTCACTAGTTGGCTGGTGGGAGGTGGGGGGGGGGGTTTGGAAAGGAGGGAGAGTTGTGTGGGAGCAAAGTGAACTGGGACAGGGGGGGGGGAGAGCTGCCCCCAGAATAGCAGGAAATGTGTATGCGGCTTTCCTGCCGTTAGAAAGAGGGACAGAGGAAAATGTAGAGGCTAATGGGACAGCCAACCATGTCACCAGATGGGTAAGTGTTTGTTTGCATATGTATGTTTGCGTATGCAGTGTGTATGTATGTTTATGCAGTGTGTATGTGTGTATGTATGTGTATGTATTGTTTATGTGTATTGTAGGAGATTAGCTCGTGGGGATCAACTTTCCTGAGGAAAATAGTCAGCGTGCAGGCAACTTTCTTTAAAATCTGGTGGCTTGCCAGGTTTATTGGTAAAAAGGTTTGCAGTTTAAAAACAAACAAAACAGAAAATAAGTGCTTGCCGTCCGGCACTAAACTAAACAGTATAGTTTCCTCACTATATGGTGTGGGGCTGGCCCCCGACACCCACAAAACATAAGCCAAAATGCAAACCTTGTATTTTAAAGTTCCAGGTCAGAGTCTCAGTTTCTGGATTACACTTAACCATGCCCGACCCTCTCCCCTTCGTCAGATCAGAGGGACGGCAATGGTGGCAAAGTCAGGCATGAACCGCCAGTAATACCCTGTAATCCCCAGGAAGGCCCAAACCTGTTTTTTATTTACCGGTTGGGGCCATTTTTGAATTGCTTCAATCTTATTGTTCTGGGGCTTGATCAGTCCCCGACCAATAACATACCCAAGGTATGTGGCCTCCTCCAGGCCTATGGCACACTTTTTTGGGTTGGCTGTTAAACCTGCTACCCTAAGAGAATCTACAACTGCAGATGCGATTCCCAATCTGGACTGTGGATGACCACATCATCCAAATAGGCGGCTGCATAGGGGCGATGCGGCCTCAAGGTTTTAACTATGATTCTCTGGAAGGATGCTGGGACCCATGCATACCAAACAGCATTCCCTTGTACTGTAAGGATCCCTCGGGGGTAGAAAAGGCTGTTTTTTCCTTTGCTGTAAGGGGGATCTGCCACTAGCCCTTAGTTAGGTCTAGGGTTGTTATGTACTGGGCACATCCCAACCTGTCCACAAGTTCGCCAACCCGCGGCATCGGGTATGCGTCAAACTTAGACACGTTATTCAGTTTCCTGAAATCATTACAGAACCTGATAGTGCCATTGGGCTTTGGGACCAGCACTATAGGGGCTGTAGGACTCCTCTATCATGTCTAACACCAACTAGAACTGCACGATTAATCGTTAAAAGATCATGATCTCAATTCAACCCCCCTGACGATCTCAACCCGACACTTCCTCGATTCTATGTGCAGAGCCATTCTGGCCAATCTGCCAGTTTTAAAACATTACAGGCAGTCTGCCAGTTACAAAACATTCTGAGCAGTCTGCCAGTTTCAGAACATTCCGGGCAGTCTGCCAGTTTCAAAACATTCCGGGCAGTCTGCCAAGTTTCAAAACATTCTTCAATGTTAACTATAAACATTGCAATGTTCTGTTCTAGATCAAAGGAAGTCTGTAAAATCAGGTCAGTTTAACCACTTTAAACACCAAACCTTTTTCTGGCACTTGTTGATTTCAAGTTAAAATCATTATGTTTTTGTTAGATAACTACTTAGAACCCCCAAAGATTATACATTTTTTTTTTAGCAGAGACACTAGAGAATAAAATTGTGATCATTGCAATATTTTATTTCACACGGTATTTGCGCAGCGGTCTTTCAAGCGCAATTTTTGGGGAAAAATTACACTTTCAAAATAAAAAAACTAAACAGTGAAGTTAGCCCAATTTTTTTGTATAATATGAAAGATGATGTTACTCCGCGAGAATCGTGAAAGAATCGTGATCTTTATTCTGAGCAACAAAAATCGCGATTCTCATTTTGGCCAGAATCGTGTAGCTCTAACTCCCACATGGTTTTTATTTCCTTCGCCTCCGCCTCCCGTCTAGCCTCGGGTGTTTGGTAGGGTTTTACATTTATGCAGACCCCTGGTTCCGTAATTATGTCATGTTGTAGTACAGTGGTCAGTCTGGGTAGGGGAGAGAAAAAAAACACTATTTTTACTGACAAATACCTTAACGTCATTTTGTTGCGTCAGTGACAAGCACTCAGTTATGGGGACGTCCAGGGTCATGGATATCCTGTCGATAGTCTTAGGGAGGTGATCCACAAGAGTTTGGCTTCCGGATAGTGGGTCGCGTAATCTAGTATTACCAGGATGTGCTGGTGTCCCCGGGCAGACTTTACTATGGGTCTCACGAGATCCATGACAATTCTTTCGAAAGGCAATTCAATTATGGGCAGTGCAACAAGTGGACTACGAATATGGGGTGAGGGCGCAGAGAGTTGACACTCAGGGCAGGATTCACAATACTCTCTGACATCTGCATGCAACCTGGGCCAGAAGAATCTTTGGGTTATTCTCTCCCTGGTCTTCTCCATTCCCAGATGTCCCCCCCTTACATGTCCATGGGATAGATCTAGCACCATCTTGCAAAAGGGTTTGGGAACCACTGTTCCACCTCATCCTCCCCGCGTTTCACCACCTGATACAACAAATAATTTTTAAGAGCCATGTATGAAAAGACACCCCCCCAATTAGGGTCCACAGGTTCCCCATCTATCACCTTCACGTTTTCTCTGGCTCTAAGGAGAGTGACATCCTGTAGTTGCTCTGTACAGAAGTCCTCTCTCCAGACCTCTAAGTCAGGTACTACATTCTGTTCACTCTCATGGTCAGGGTCAGAGACATTTTCTGGGTCATTAGCCCCCAGCTGGGAGCTATCTTCCAGCTTCTCCAGCTCCCCAGCCAGTACAGGAAAAGGAAAAGGGTCTCCTCCCTCCTCGATCCTATCACCAGTCTCCCCTACCATTTGCCAAAAAGGGTCTGGTGATAGTTCCCTTGCTTCCGCAGCAGGGGAGCTCTAACCTCCAGACTACCTGTGCCTTCCCATAACCTCCAAAAATTGGGAAAATCCCTGCCCACTAGGGCATCATATAGCAGTGAAGGTACCATCCCCACTGAATGAGTCACACTGCCCCAAGGGGTGTCAATCTCAACCACCGCTATCTGGTAGTCACGAGTGTCCCCATGGATGCATATGACCCCGACAGTGCTAGGGTGTAAACTTGCAGGATTTACACAATTACTTTTTACCAATGTTACCACACTACCAGATTCAAGCAGTGCAGTGACAGGTTTCCCATCAACAAAAATCACACACATTTGCTTCTCCATGCGACTTGAACATGATGCTGTATATGAGACCTGTGCAAAAAGAGAAAGTCTATTCACATAAGTATAATCGCGTTGCATGGGTTCATCATTCAGGGGACAATTGGCAGCAATATGGCCCAATGCATGGCATCGGTAGCACTGTATCTGCTTTATACCCAGTCCTCTCAAGGGTCCCCAAGACCTTCCTGGCTTCTTTGGCCAGCCTCCAGGTCTAGAGCCCACAGTCTCTTTTGCCGTAGCAGTCTTATCAAACTCCCCCACGCCCCTGAACCCTGGAACAGTCTTACCGGGTCAGCCGAGCAATCTTTCACCCCTAGATACATTGGAGTAGGGCGCAGATGGGTGCAACAAGTCCTTAGTAGCAGTGTATCTCTCCACGAGGTCCACGACTTGGTTGGCGGTTTTGGGGTCCCGATGATTGACCCATTTCCTCAACGCAGCAGGGAGCGCACATAGATAGCTCCACAATCTGGGGACCTGGCAAAGTCTGTAGCCCCTTCCTGGTGAGGTGGACCAGGTCAAACATCTGTGATTGGGTTGGCTTGTCGGTGCAGTAGGTCCACTGATGCACCCGTTGGGCCTGGACTTCCATGGTGACCCCTAGGCGTGCGAGTATCTCTGCCTTTAGAGTCTCATAGTCCTGGGCCTTATCTGGTTCCAGATCAAAGTATGCTTTCTGGGATCCACCGGTCAAGATTGGTGCTAACAGTCCCACCCACTGTTCTTTTGGCCATCCTTCACAAAGAGCGACTCTTTCAAAAGTCATGAGATATGCCTCCATGTCATCCGCAGGTGTCATCTTCTGCATGTGGTAAGAGGCACATACCAATTTTGGTTCCACTGCCATGGGAGGGGCAGGCCTCTTCTTTAACTCCACCAGAGCTTCCATAAACTGGCGATATATCTCCTGCTGAGCCGCAACGACCTGCCGAGTTGCCTCCTGTTGAGCTGCCTGTTGTGTTGTGATGGCCTGGCAACTCTTCTCCAGCTGTGTTGCAGCGGCTTGTGCGACCTGGAGGTTGGTCTCCCGCTGGGTCGCAGTCACCTGTAGCAAGGCCTTCAACATCTCCTCCATTTTGAATTGATGCCCACTGAATCCACCACGAGTGGGAGATTTGCTCATGGGGATCAACTAACCTGAGGAAATTAGTCAGCGTGCAGGCACCTTTCTTTATAATCTGACGGCTTGCCAGGTTTATTGGTAAAAGGTTTGCAGGTTAAAAACAAACAAAACAGAAAACAAGTCCTTGCCATCCAACTATAAACTAAACAGTATAGTTTCCTCACTATACGGTGTGGGCCTGGCCCCCGACACCCACAAAACATATGCCAAAATGCAAACCTTGTCTTTTAAAGTCCAAACAGACACAGAGCTCCCTAAGATCCCTCTCTGAGTTCCAGTTCAGAGCTAGAGTGTGTTCTCTTCCTGGTTATTTAAGCCACCTGCTGATGGACTCCAGTGGACCACAAACTCCGGACTGGAACCAGCTCTGGCCCGATGGCTGGTAAACTCCAGACCGAACTCTGTTTAATCCAGTCCATATGAAGGCGACAGGTTGCGTCTGTCTACCACTTCGCAGTGCATACCGTCACAGTATGCAGTGTGTATGTATGTGTATTAAGTGTAAATGTTTTTGTTTGGAGGTGTATGGAGTGTGTGTGTGTGCATACACATTTCTAGAGCGACTCAATTCTGTTGCTCATGGGAGGCCTAAGTAAGTTTTTCAGTTTTTTTTTTTTATTTGTGTATCCTATACCCCTAACCCTCTCCCCATGAGTCTGTTAAGTGCAGCTGTATGGAATGTCAACTTAGGAAAGCAGGAGAGTCTTTTAAAATCCATCAGCTCCTTTGGGAGTGAGTGCTACATCTATTTCTCTTTTTTACAGTCACTATTTTTTACCAAGTTAAAAGTTTTTTTGTCCATACTTCTCATGTGGGTCACAGTGGTGCACTCCTTTTGCTCTCCTGTGACCAGTGAGTTTATAGTGGGCTGACGTCACACAGAGCCAATCCAGGCTCTGGAATGATCCCAACCATATTGTCAGGATCCACCCAGCTGCCTGAGTGACAGCTGGTTTTGGCTCTCAGCTTGCGGCTGAGAGCCAAAGCCAGCTGCACCCGCTCCTGCCTGGTGCTCCAGTGAGTGTTGGAGAGGAGAGCGGTGACTGACAGTCGTTAGCCTCTGCTCTGTGCTGATTGAGAACTGAGTGATCAGTGGTCATGTGAATGCTCAGTTCTAGGTCTTAGAGCCAAAGTGGGACAGCTACAGCATCAGACTGATGCTGCAGCATGGAGGTGAGTATAGAGATTTGCTTTTTTATAGAGCCCAGACTTCTCCTTCAAGCCTCTATTTACCCAGTGTACTTATATTTAAGGTTTAAAAATGATTTTCATGTTATCATCTAATATGAATAAAGTTATTATTTCTAATACTGTACAATTTGAGATCAAGTGTGGCAAAGCATTATCAACAATTTCTACCTCTATCCCGTTCTGGCTGGCTACCTTCTGGCTTCAAAATGGATCCAGAAAATACACACATTTCAGAAGTTCTGAATTTTTTCCTCTACGCTTGTCCAAAGTCAGTGACTGGAAACACTGAAGGCAGTGGGTCAGCATGACATCCAGGCAAAGCACATTTTCAGAAGGAAGCCATTATTGGCACTAGGGATAGGCAAAGGTTCAGCCCGAGCATGAGTTCGGGCCGAACATTGGCTGTTCTCCCGTTCACCGAACAACCGAATTATCGGGGTGTTCGACCATTTGTTTGGCCTGCCAAACAACTACAAAGCACTACGCCACCGTACAGTCCATTGAAAGCCCTGATTGGCTGAAGCAATGAAAGCTTCACCCAATCAGGACACAGAGCACTGTCAGAGCCGTGATTGGACGCTGTCATGATGACTCTATCCAATCATGGCTCATTGCTCTTAGTCCCGCCCCACACTATAAAAGTATTTTCAATAGGTTTTGTGTTTTGTCTTTGTATTTTCAATAGGGGCCATTTTTAGAGTGATATTGGCGTGAAGAGAGATAGCACAGGACACTGTTCAGTGCTACTAGACAGTTAGTGTGCTATAGTGTACTACTGTGATTCTATTGTCAGTGTAGAATATCAGTTTAGTGTAAATCTAGGGATAGTTCAGTCAGTGTGAGTGTAGTGAGTCGTGGCCACCATTTATCTTTACATTAGTATGAATCTAGGGATAGTTCTGTCAGTGTGCGTGTAGTGTGACCCCCATTTATCTTTACATTAGTGTGAATCTAGGGATAGTTTAGTAAGTGTGAGTATAGTGTGACCACCATTCATCTTTATATTAGTGTGAATCTAGTGATAGTTCAGTCAGTGTGAGTATAGTGTGACCACCATTCATAATTACATTAGTATGAATCTAGGGACAGTTCAGTCAGTGTGAGTGTAGTGACCACCATTCATCTTTACATTCATGTCAATCTAGGGACAGTGCAGCCAGTGTGAGTGTAGTGACCGTTTAACACAGTATAAGTCATTGCGTTACTGCAAGTTTAACGCCGTATATTTCAGTGCATTACGTGCCATTTAACGCAGTATATTTCAGTGTGTTACTACAAGTTTAACACCGTATATTTCAGTGCATTACCTTCCGTTTAACACAGTATATTTCAGTGCATTACTACAAGTTTAACGCGTATATTTCAGCGCATTACCTTCCGTTTAAAGCAGTATAGTTCAGTGCGTTACTCCAAGTTTAATGCCATATATTTCATTGCATTAGTGCACATTTAACGTAGTATATTTCAATGCATTACTGCAATTTCAGTATATTTCAGTGCATTACCTTCCGCTTAAAGCAGTATAGTTCAGTGCACTCCTGCAAGTTTAACGCCGTATATTTCAGTGCGTTACTGCAAGTTTAAAACAGTATATTTCAGTGTGTTACTGCAAGTTTAACGCTGTATATTTCAGTGCGTTACTGCAGGTTTGACGCAGTATATTGCAGTGCGTCAGTGCAGTTTTACTGCAGTATATTATAGTGTATCAGTGGAGTGTGCCTGTGTAGTGAGTACTCTAGTTAAACCAAACAACACTTTTCATTGATTAAAGTGCATCCACGTACAGCTAAATACTCCGGATGTGATAAATATCATATTAGGGAAAGATTACACCAAACTGACCTCTAATCTTTATGTGGCAGTGCGCATCCCAAGTACCACCGCACTGGCATATGGAACAAAGACAAAATGGGAAACAGACCTGGGGCAGATAGAAGACGAAGACTGGGATGAAATTATGGATTAGCCTGGTGTCCCCAAAACTCTCTGACCGCCTGACGCAGCTTTATGTCCTGCACAAGTTCTACCTCACCCCACAGAGGCTTGCAAGGTACCAACCAGATAGGAGCCCAAGTTGCCCCGGCTGCGATATTGAGACAGGTACTTTCTATCACGTGATCTGGTCTTGTACCCATGTTCAAACCTTTTGGCTCCAAATTATCCGTTTTCTACATGATGACATGGGATCCCCAGCCACCTTAGACCCTAAACTTTTCCTGTTAGGCCTGTTACCTGAAGTGGACACTGATAAATACACAGCAACTTTTCTCAGGGAAACCCTTTTCACCGCCAGGAAAATCATAGCCAGGGTTTGGATGCAATCGGCTCCCCCCACGATGAGAGAATGGATAAGGGAGATCAATGCTGTCCTCCCATACAAAAAGCTTATATACGAACACCGGGGGTGTCCTCTTAAATACTCCAAGGTGTGGGATAGGTGGTTGTCTAGCTCCAACACCTGTTCTAGTGAGTGAACTGCATGGGGGGGAAGGTTCAAACAAAGTACTGTACTCACCTAAATCTGAATATGGCCATCCAGCTTTGTTTAAGAGAGGTCGTACCACAACAGGAAGATGTATAGCGAGATCCCCACTAGATGCACAACCTGGGTTCCGACGAACCCACAGGGGCATACCTCCTAGGTGTTAACATCGGATGAGGACATAATGTTATCTGGGATTGTCGTATCGTTGATGATGGCTGTAACTCTCCTCCTGTATGACCTGCAGCTTTTCAATAAACTTGGTTGTTGATTTACAAAAAGTGCATCCACATACGTATTTCCACATCTTTATTCGATTTTTCTAATAAGCACCCCCCCCCCCTCCTCATGTCTGGGAGGACAACAGGGAGAGGCAAACGTTCTCATGGCACTGTGAGGGGGCCAACAACGTATGTGTCCACAGGCAAAGGTGGACGTGGTCAGTCCTGAGGCAGGGTATCATTTCCTCTGTTTAGTGATGTTGCCCGTGCTATCCAACCACAGCATGCACAGGAGGTGGTGGACTGGTTTACTAAACCATCCTTATCCTCCTCATCCTCTGTCACCTAAGCAGAGACTATTGTGCAGTCCACTGCAGCTGCCAGAGTGGCTAAAACTGCCTCCTTGTCCACAGCTATTCCCCAGCAGCAGGCATAGAGGAGTCCGCTTAGTTATTTGAACACAGCGTCAGCCACTTGCTCCTTGATGATGCACAGCCATTACTTGATTCAGATGTTGGTTCTGAGGTTGAGGAAGGCAGAAACATGAGCCTACAGAGAGGGGAGACACTGGTACACAAATTGGCAGTCATGTTCCCCCAGCCGCAGCGTATTGCCAAGTTGTCTCCAGTGATAATGAGGATGGAGGATGATCATGAGGTCACTGACGTGACTTTAGTGCCAGATAGAGCAGAAGAGGAAAGTGAGGGTGAGGCACAACCCCAATGAGGCAGCCATCATGGAAGAATAGAGAGCAGTCACCCTATTCCATCACATTGCAGAACTGTTATCTCCCGGCCCACTTCCCACAGCTTGGCTGTCTGGCCTTTTTTTTAGCACATGTGCAGCCGATAGCACTTGTTGCAATTTGCAAACTTTGTCTTAAGCACATGAAACGTGGCAAAACCACTAGTCATTTGGGTACCACATGTTGGAGAAGGCATTTCACCTCCCACTTGTCAGCCCGTTGGCAAGAGCACCTGAAAGCCACACAAAAGGGGTGCAAATCTGTTCCTCCTCCTCCTTACTCACCTCAGTCTGCCCCCGCTATACCTCATGACCTCTCAGCAGCCTCCAATGACAGGGATGGTGGTAAAGCGCAGGGTGGCCCAGGTCCTTGCAGCACATCTGCCAACAGCACACCACCAACTGTAGACTATAGCCAGAAAATTTCTCTGTCCCATCTGCTGCAGCGAAAAAAAAAAATACAGTCACTGCCACTCACATGCCCAGCATCTAAGCTTGTCAAAGCTGCTGGATCTACAACTTCTGCCTTTCCATCTGATGGATTCTGCCCCCTTCTGTCAATTTGAAGAATGTGCTGTACCACAATGGCAGGTTCCCAGTTGCCATTTCTTTTCATGTAAGGCCATTCCAGCTCTGTACCATCACGTGGAAGGCAATGTTGTGGCATCATTGGGCAAGGCAGTCAGCCACAAAGTCCACCTTACTGCTGACACGCGGTCCAGCAAGCATGGTCAGAGACAATATATTTCGTTCACAGCACATTGGGTAACTCTGCTTCCAACTCGGAAAGGATTCAGGACAGGGTTCAGTGCTGCAGCTTGTTGTGCCCAAAGTCTCCATACAGCTAGTGGTGATGATGCAAGATTTGTCAGTTCTACCCCCTCCTCCTCTTCCTCCATGCCCTACTCTGCTAAATTGTCCTATGAATTACAAGTACCCCCTAAGCGTCCAAGAGGCTTTTCAATGAGTCAGGTTAAAAGGTGCCATGCCGTGCTTCAGCTGGTGTGTCTAGGGGACAGGAACCATACCGGAGAAGAGATTCTTGCATCTCTGCAGGGGCAGGCCCAGAGGTGGTTCACACCACAGCAGCTGGAGCAAGGAATGGTGGTGTGCGATAATGGCACAAACCTCCTGTCCGCCCTTAGACAGAGAAAGTTGACACATGTGCCATGCTCGGCACATGTCCTCAATTTGGTGGTGCAGCGTTTCCTTGACTTTGCACATGCAGCAAAGGGTCATCAACGAGTACCTGTGTGAGTATGGTACAACGACAGGCTCAGGCCAGTTCATTTTTTTTCCACATGCCAATGGCTGCTCATAAAGGATGCATGCGCTGTACAGTCACCATTTGAGGAGGCCACAAGGATGGTGAGATGTGACAATGCATGCATCAGTGACACAATCCCTGTTGTGTTCCTGCTGGAGCAGGCTCTGCGTGGCATTATGGACAGGACACTCGAGGCAGAGCAGTGGGAGGAAGAGGAGGACTTCTTTTCCTCTCAAGGCCCACTTTATGCAGACACCATTGTTCATATGCCACAGAACACACAAGAGGAGAGAGAGGAGGAGGAGGATTCTGGCAGTTTTGGAGGCATTGAAGCAGAGGAAGACATATGTCAAACAGTAAGAGATGGTTTTACATCCCCAGAACCCTTGGGAGTAGTACGTGGCTTCTCATGCCTCTGCAAATTTGCGGTGCATGGGCTCCCTCATGCTTCAAAACCTGCGAAAGAACCCAAAAATACGTGGCATAAAGGAGAAGGATCACTATTGGTTGGCAACCCTCCTTGGCCACTGTTACAAGGGGAAAGTCTCAGAACTCATCCGGTCCCCGTAGAGAGTGCAGAAGATGAAATCTCTTGAGGACACCTTTGGGCACAATTAACACCCAGAGACCAATTTTTCCATACCTGTTTGACAGGTGCATATCATTTACATTTTTGACAGCAAGGCCAATTCTTGCTTTCATCAAGAGTACCTCAATAGGGTTACGGTGTGAAGCGCCATCGACACCCAAATACCAATTTTTATGCACATGTTTGACAAGTACATATCATTGCAATTTTTGACAGCAAGGCCAATCCTTGCTTTCATCAAGAGTGCCTCAATAGGGTTACGGTGTGAAGGCACCACCAACATCCAAAGACCAATTTTTCCGCAGCTGTTACTTCTATCCAAAGTTTGTGGAAAAGACACCAGGATTTATCCAAAAAATCTTTAATTTTGTTCCCAATGCGCTACATTGTGGCCTCATCATACAGACTGGCTCCCCGTTGCTTACAAAACAAAGAAAGCTTGCAGAGAAAATGTAATTTTTTGGCTATATAAATGCAATTATTGTTGCAGCAGCTTCTATACACAGTACAGATGTGCCAATTTACAAGTAGACTAAGGGGACCCCCCATGCACTATATTGAAAGGAATTTTTAATTTTTATGCTTTCACTTTAGGCATCAATAAATCATTGCTCATTTAAATATGCCATTTTTTACAAACATTTTTTTCATTGATACATGTCCCCCAGGCAGTACCCCGAACCCCCATAACCATTGTATGCCCAATTACTTGAATATAAGCCTTCAATATGGGCACTTTTGATTTTTACAGTTCGGGCCCCATAGACTTCAATGGGGTTCGTCATTTGGTTCCGAACTTTCGCGATCTTCAAAAGTCCTGGTGGGAACTGAACAGGGGGTCGTTCGACCCATCTCTAATTGGCACCCAACAAATTCCTCTTAACACAGAGTTCTTAAAAACTTAAAGTGTAACTAAAGGCAGAACTTATTTTTTCGTTTTGAATTGCGTGTAGAGGAATTAAAACACTTGTTGGCCTTTACTGCTTTCTGTGCCCCCGTTAGGGAGATTCACTGCCCCTATTTGTCATGTTTAGCGTTATCATCGAAAGTGAAAATAAAAGAAAATCCCAAATTTTGAATTAACATCAGACCCCTAACAGAGGAAAATCTTCCAAAAGGGACACTAGTTCTGGTGACATTTCCTCCCTTTTGAGGGATTTCCTTTCACTTCTTGATTTGGCTATGGGACAGTAAGTGAAAAGAAATCTCCCCAATGGGCAAAAAAATCTGACAGGGGTTATACTACTCCCTTACTCTATCCAAAACTAAAAAAAATAAAAATTTGCCTTCGGTTATACTTTAAAAGTGTCATAAACAAAGCTGTGTTCTGTCTATTGTAATCCCCCAAAAATATCACTTTTACATGGTAACAACAGTGTTCTTCAACCAAATTAGACTTTGTATCTTAGCTAATCGGGCATATTTTAATTAGGAGTAGCTCATGTTGAAATGAAATCCTGTAATATTGTGAAGGCAGCTGCTCTAATACCAGCTCTGGAACTTGCTATCTATTTCTTGGCACCCATTCAGTTCTCTAATTATAATAATTAATTTGACAAGATCTTACTTCAGTGACTTAATAATGAGATACTCTGAACAGGGAGTGCTCCAAGGCTCCCAATATTACTGCTTTTGATCCACAGATGGAGGGTTGGCTCAATATATTTCTAAATGTGAAAAAGGAGTATAGTCTGGAAGAAGTAAAAGTTATTTGAAGGCACTTCGGTCTACACTAGTACACAAATAAACACCTAGCTGACTGGTGCTTTCCTAGGACGGAGGGTGACAATGTGCTGAAAACCATGCCTACGCAGCACTAATGTTTTTCAAAACTTACTGTATACATAAAAAACTACTGTACAGACCTTCAAAAACAATTAATTAACACATATACGGCTAACCTTATAGTTGTATGTAAGGGCAATTCATAAAGCTGAATTCCAGGTGTGGTTTTTACAGCATAGTTACATTGTACATTGGTCCGGCTTGAACCAGTGTAACTATACACACTAGCTGTAGGAGGCACTCACCTAGCATTGGCACCATTCACAGAAAAATTTGTATTTTTTCAAAGAATACAAGGTGATCTCTCATTAGATAAGGTGGAGATTGTGCTGTCACTGCCCCGCCTCTCCACCTTGTCCAATCAGAGAACACATTGTATTCACTGAAAAAATGGTGGCCAAGTGAGCAACCCATTGGGGTGTGCAAAGGGGCAGACAAGCAGCACAGTACCTGGAAGAATGCATTGATGGCTGTAGTAGCACTGACTACTACCGTGTTTCCCCTGAAAATAAGACCGGGTCTTATATTCATTTTGCCTACAAAAAACACACTAGGGCTTATTTTCAGGAGGTGTCTTATTTATTTATTTACGGTATGTACAATGATGATCCTAAAGTGGTTGTAACCCTAAAAAAAATATCCTTTACCTTTTACCACTTCAGCCCCAGGAGGATTTGCCCCATTAATGACCAGGCACTTTTTTGCAATACGGCACTGCGTTGCTTTAACTGACAATTGCAAGGCCACTCAACACTGTACCCAAATATAATTGACGTCCTTTTTCTTCCCACAAATAGAGCTTTCTTTTGGTGGTATTTTATTTTTTGCGCTGTAAGCAAACAAAAAGCTCAATTTTGAAAAAGAAAAACAATTTTTTTAAACTTTTTGCTATAATACATATCCAAAAAAATATATCAAAAACAAATGTATTCATCAGTTTAGGCTGATATATATATTCTTCTACATATTTTTGTTAAAAAAAAAACGGCGTATATTGATTGGGTTGCGCAAAAGTTATCGTTTATACAAACTATGGGATAGATTTAGGAACTTTCATTTTTTTTATTGTTTTTACCAGTAATGGTGGTGATCTGTGATTTTTAGCTGGACTGCGACATTGCTGTGGACAAATCTGACCCCAAATGACACTTTTTGGGGACCAGTGACATTATTACTTTGATCAGCGCTATAAAAATGCACTGATCAATGGAAAAATGACACGGGCAGGGAAGGGGTTAAACACTAGGGGGCGATCAAGGGGTTAACTGTGTTCCCTAGGCATGCTCTAACTGTAGGGGGGATGGGCTGGTAGGGACATGATAGAGATCACTGTACCGGATGACTGGGAACAGTAGATCTCTGTCATGTCCCCATGTCAGAGCGGGTATCTGCCTTGTTTACACAGATCCCCGTTCTACCTCTGTACTAGGTGATCGCGGGTCGCCAGCCGACATCGAGTCTGCCCGACCTGCATGCACACTCATGCAGCCAGTGGTGGTGTGCTACTGCCCGCAACTGCGCCTGCACGAGCCGCCGTACAGCTACGGCGATTCGCACAGGAGAGCCGACCTGCTGCCGCATAACGACGGCGGCTGGTCGGCAAGTGGTTAAAGCATGATAAACAGCGCAGTGCTTGTGCCATGTCATTTACCCCTCTCTACAGTATGTTCTAAAAATCCTGGAATAAAATATATTTCTCCTACGTTCACTGACAGACGGAACTCTTCATGACATGTGGGGTTTATGCTTGTCCCACTAGGAGTTAACTAGGCAGGGAAAAGAACAGCTGACCCCTCCCATGGGGCCGTCCTCTCTTCCCACATAAACCCTCAACATAGCATAGCTCAGCAGTATCAAAGGCCGACCGATGCGAGCCAGTCCCGCGGTATGGGGACCCGCCGCATCGTGCCCGTTCCGTGCTGGTGGCCTGGGATGACCCCCACCTGAGCCCAATCCCGGATGCGATTCGGTTAGGCGATTTTCTGGCCTGCAGCATACCGTCCAGGCAGGGGCGGAAGGTCTGCGAATGGGTGACTACCCACTGCGCTCGTCAGGAGCGGCGAGTGAGAGTTCCTTCCTTCCCCCCTTTTCAGGGGCGGAAGGGGGACCGACGACCTTAAAAAAAAAATGTTTCCGGGTAGCCGCTGGTAGGGGCACGTGCAGCCCCTTTTCACACCCACCCCAGGCAGCAAACAGCAAGTATAGCTGGGCTCTCCTGTGGGTACTGGTGGCGGAGGGTGCAGTCCTCCTGGGTTCCCTGGTGCGCTGTGGGGCGGTGGTGTGCGGCTGTGTGGGGGTGCCTCAACTTTCTAGTATACACCTGTGTGTTACTGAGGCTGATTTGAGGGGAGAACGATGGCAGACTATGCTGCTGAACCTGCTGAGGAGCAATCAGCGGCGGCGCAATCTGCGCAAGGGGCTTTTTTGGACCAGCTGCGGGCGGTCTTTAGTGAATTTCTCCCCCGGGCGAATGTCGCCCAACAGGCCCCCAAGAAGCGTCCCCCTCCTCCTTGCTCTTCAGGGGAGGATTCTGATCCGGAAGTGGCCTCTGGGGTCACAGGGACCCCAGTGGACCTATCTGATGGGGAACTGGGTCCCTTGGACGGAGAAGAGGATCAGGGGGCAGCGGCTGCGTGCGAAAAAGCGCTGGTTTCCGCCATTATCGCTGGAACTCGCACTACGCTGCGATTGAGCCAGGATGGCGAATCACAGACTTCTGCGTATGTGTGTGGGTCCTCCAGGCCCCCTAGGGCCCCCAAGGCTTACCCCTATGATCAATTTTTTGATCACTTTATTTATCGTGAATGGCAGCCTCCGCAGCATTCTTTTTCGCTGTCCAAACAATTCGCTGCTCGCTATCCCTTTGAGGAAAGCTTTTTGAAAAAGTGGGAGTCGCCTGTGGTGGACCCGCCGATAGCTCACCTTAATAAGGCGACGACCATTCCTCTGGAAGGGGCTCCTTCCTTCAAGGACCCCGCTGACAGAAAGACAGAGGCTCTGTTAAAGTCGCTTTTCCTGGTGGCAGGTTCTGCTCTGCGGCCAGCCCTGGCGTCCGCCATGGCGGCGCAATATCTGTCTGAGCGTATGGCGGAGCTCCAGAATGATCTGGACTGCGGCCGCCTGATGGATGCGCCGCAGAGGGCTGATTTTTTGCTCCAAGGTTTCAAATACCTTTGTGATGCGGCCGTTAATTTACTGCCTATGTTATCCAGAATAGCGGTGTTTGCCGTTATCCTCAGACGGTACTTTGGTTGCGTTCTTGGTCCGGTGACCATGCTTCCAAGAAAGGTCTCGCAGACCTTCCCTTTCAGGGTGGACGTTTATTTGGTCCACGGCTGGATGAGATCATTAAGGATTTCACAGGAGGTAAGAGCACCTTCCTCCCAGAGCCCCGGAGGCGTGAGTTTCGCCGTAGACAGGGACCCCCTACATCGGGTCAGAAGAGGTTTTTTCGCGCCCCGGGCGCAGCAGGTAAAGGGGCCTGTCCCGGTAAGGTCGCTGCAGGGGCTGGAAAACAGCAGTGGCAGCGCAAAACTGAAAATGCAGAGGACAAGCCCTCCTCAGCATGATGGGTTGCCCTCACCCGGGCTTCGGGTGGGGGATGTTTTCTGGGGTTCGCAGAACGGTGGCTTGCTCACATTCCCGACCGTTGGGTCCGGAAAGTGGTGTCCACTGGGTACAGGATAGAATTCAACACTCTACCCCAGACAGGTTCTTCCCATCGAACTTAGGGCTCCCGCAGGCACGCCGGGAGGCCCTCTTCGGGGCTGTTAAAGCACTCTCGGACAAAGGGGTGATTGTGCCAGTGCCTCCAGCGGAGAGGTTTCTAGGTTTTTACTCAAATCTGTTCGTGGTCCCCAAAAAAGGGTGGGGTCCGGCCAGTACTGGACCTGAAGGCCCCGAACCAGTATGTCAGGGCGCGGAAATTCCGGATGGAATCTATCAGCTCGGTTGTGGCCGCCCTCCATCAGGGGGAATTTCTGGCGTCTCTGGACATCAGGGATGGGTACCTCCATGTACCTATTTGTCCACGGCATCAGCGTTTCCTTCGCTTTGCAGTGGAAGACCTCCATTATCAATTTGTGGCACTCCCTTTCGGTCTGGCCTCAGCCCCTCGAGTTTTCACAAAACTGGTTGCTCCGGTATTGGCGTTGCTGCGACAGAGAGGCATTGCGGTAGTAGCCTACCTAGTCGACCTGCTCCTGCGAGCGGAGTCCGCCTCGGCTCTGGAAGAGAATGTGAGAATCACAATGACCTCACTGCAGGACTTCGGCTGGTTGCTCAACCTGCAGAAGTCGACTGTGTCTCCGTCCTGTCGCCTGGAGTATCTGGGCCTGATTCTGGACACAGAGCAGGCGAAGGTTTTCCTCCCTCCAGCCAAGTTGCTGTCACTGCAGTCAGCAGTGCGAACCCTCCTGTCGCACAGACAGTCTTCATTACGATTCTGTATGCGGGTGCTGGGGCTCATGGTCTCAACTTTCGAGGCAATACCATACCATACGAGTCACACTCGTCTCCTTCAGTGAGCAATCCTTGCTCGGTGGGACAGGTCCTCTCGGTCCTTGGACCTTCTGATCCGTCTGAGCTCTCAGACGAGGGCGTCTCTGACCTGGTGGCTTCGGGACTCGGCATTGATTCAGGGGAAGTCGTTCCTGCCCCTTCAGTGGGTGATCATCACCACGGATGCCAGTCTTTCAGGCTGGGGCGGGATCCTGGGGTGCCCAGGGCCGTTGGTCGGCACAGGAGGCTCCCCATCAATGTCCTGGAACTGAGAGCAATCAGATTGTGCCTATCTCACTGGACAGTGAGGTTGCAGGGTCGTCCAATTCGGATTCAGTCAGACAATGCCACGGCAGTGGCATATGTGAACCATTAGGGCGGCACGAGGAGTTCAGCAGCTGTGGCGGAGGCAGCTCTGACACTGCGTTGGGCGGAACGTCACGTTCCGGCAATCTCCGCCATTTACATTCCAGATGCTGGACCAGGGAGAGTGGTCTCTCCACCCGGAGGTGTTCAACCAGATTTGCCGCAGATGGGGGACACCGGACGTGGATCTCATGGCGTCTCAGTTCAATCACAAGGTGAAGACCTTTGTGTCCAGAATGAAGGATCCGTTAGCAGTGGCCACGGACGCTCTGGTGGCCCCCTGGGGCCGCTACCGCCTTCTGTACGCCTTCCCTCCGATAAAACTTTTACCGCGATTGATATGCAGGATAGTGGCGGAGGGAATACCAATAATCCTGGGGGCTCCAGATTGGCCTCAGCGCACATGGTACGCCGACGTGGTGCAAATGGTGGCAGACGCCCCCCTGGCGGCTCCCGCTGCAAAACGATCTTCTGTCTCAGGGGCCCATCTTGCTCCCTGCTTTACCCTCGCTGGCTTTGACGGCCTGGCTATTGAGTCCCAGGTGCTAAGAGACAGGGGAGTCGCTGACTCCGTGATCCCTACCTTGTTGAAGGCTCGCAAGTGTACTTCTCGCAAGATTTACCACCGCACCTGGAAGGCTTATATAGCTTGGTGCGAGACGGAGGGTCATAACCCTCGCTCTTATGTAGTATCCAGGGTCCTGACCTTTTTGCAGCAGGGCCTGAACAAAAAACTGGCTTTGAGTACTCTCAAGGGCCAGATATCGGCCCTGGCGATTCTTTTCCAGAGACCCTTGGCTTCACACTCATTGATTCCTACCTTTGTACAAGGTGTGCGACATGTGGCGCCTCAGGTAAAGGCTCCGATGGCCCCGTGGGATCTGAATTTGGTGCTTTCTGTACTTCAGAAACCGCCCTATGAAAATATCAGGGAGATTTCCTTACAACTGCTGTCGCAGAAGGTGGCTTTTTTGGTAGCCATCACTTCCGCCAGACGGGTGTCTGAATTGGCAGCTCTATAGTGCAAGTCTCCCTACCTGGTCCTGCATAAGGACAAGGCGGTCTTGCGACCCTCTCCTTCCTTCCTTCCGAAGGTGGTTTCTTCTTTTCACATTAATGAAGATATTGTTTTTCCTTCCTTGTGCCCTCGTCCATCGCACCCAAAAGAAATTGAGTTGCATACCTTGGACGTAGTGAGGGCCTTACAAGTGTATTTAGCTGCTACAGCTTCTTTTGGAAGGCTAATGCCTTGTTTGTGCTGACAGAGGGTCCACGCAAAGGTTTGGCGGCCTCGTCGGCTACTATTTCTCGTTGGATTAGACAAACCGTGACCCACGCATATTCTGTTCGGGGCAAAGTTCCCCCTTTTCCGGTCACGGCTCATTCTACCCGGGCTGTTAGCACTTCCTGGGCTTTCAGACACCAGGCCTCGGTGTCACAGGTGTGCAAGGCAGCCACTTGGGCCTCGGTACACACTTTCACTAAGTTTTTTAAGGTTGATGTGCTAGCATCTTCGGATGCTGCTTTTGGCCGCAAAGTTTTGCAGGCGGCAGTGTAGGCGTGTTGGCGCCTCCTTCAGAGGTTCTGTTGGGTACAGTTGTTATCGTTTACCCACCCCTCTTTTTGACACAGCTTTGGGACATCTCCACATGTCATGAAGAGCTGCGTCTGTCAGTGAACGTAGGAGAAAAGGAGATTTTTTAAAAACTTACCGTAAAATCCTTTTCTCCGAGTTCACTGACAGACGCAGCACCCACCCCTCTGTGCTCTGTTCTCTGTACGGCTTGTGTACGAACTGCTGAGCTATACTATGTTGAGGGTTTATGTGGGAAGAGAGGACGGCCCCATGGGAGGGGCCAGCTGTTCTTTTCCCTGCCTAGTTAACTCCTAGTGAGACCAGCATAAACCCCTCAAGTCAATGAAGAGCTGCGTCTGTCAGTGAACTCGGAGAAAAGGATTTTACGGTAAGTTTTAATAAAATCCCCTTTTTTTAAAGTTCCTGTGTCGTCCCCCCTGTCAGGTTCAGGAGTCAGTATTTTGATATCATTTTGATCATTTAAAAAAAAAAAAAAATCTTGGTTAAAGTCCTTTCAAAATTATGTAATCAGTTTTATAAAAAGATTATACAGTACTGGTATAAGGTGCAGTGTGTTTCCCTTTGTAACTGTTTTATGGAGAATACCATTTTTACAGCTCCCCTGGGCGCTCATGTGATCTGCTCTTCTTCTTTTCCCTGAGATCCCCGCTGATGTCAGCCCGCTCCGTACACTGAAGAGGGAGGGGCCGCAGATCTCAGCCAGGAGGAGAGAAGAAGACCTCCGGCGGGTCAGCGGCAGCTATAAATAAGGTATTTTCAATACAGATACAGGTACAAGGGGAGACACACTGCACCTTATACCAGTATAATCGTTTTACAAAACGGATTACAGTTTTTTTTCATGAACTTTACTAGGACTTATTTTTGGGGTAGGGCTTATCTTGCAGCCCTCCCCCATAATCACGTTAGGTCTTATATCAGGGTAGGGGCTTATTTTCAGGAAAACATACAGTAACTCTCCACTTCCAAAGTGGTCCCACAGGTTAAGAATATGTATACATAGATATGGAGCAATGCGACTATGCAATACAAAAAACATATTTTCAGTTCAGCTGCCCTTACATACAACTATAAGGATAGCCATAAATGTGCCAATTTTTCAGATTAGCCAAATCTGAACAGGCTATGTAATTTACCTTACCCCCTGCTCCACCTGACTCTGGCACTCTCCTTTCTTCCCTTAAAGTGTTAGTAAACCCACAACAGTAAAATCAGTCTGTATATGCAGTAAATCATGCTTGTTATACTCACTGTGGAACCAGAAGGGTTAATTCTGTGCATTGTGTAAAAAGGCTATTTGATCTTGGCTTCCTGATCCTCCCCTTCTTTTACTGTCCCAAACCATTTCCTGATAAAACATAGCCTTAGGGACAAGCTTCACATGCTCAGTGTGGTGTATATTGCTACAGAATTTTTTTTTTTCTTGGGAGAGTGCATATGATCAGTACAGGGCCAATTGCCACTGTCCAGAGGGTCAGGGGCCCTGCAGCCTCATAGGACAGTCAGAGTAGAATGAAAACTCCTCCTACAAGCTTTAACCAGACACTGAGCAATTTATATTTTCTAAAACTATTGCATTTCCATGTTCTATGTACTGTGGGAGGCCAGATATTGTGAATGCTGGGTCCTGGGTTTAAAAACACTTTAAACTCTGGTCTGTGGGTGGGGCCTTAGCATTGTAACATGCATTGCAGGGCTATTAACCCAGGGCTCGAAAAATTACAGATGCCAGGTTGCCAGGGTGACTAGGAATTGCTTCCTGGCACCTTTGCTTTTGTCAGCCCATTCACTGTTGGCACCAGGTGCGAGCAATTTGTGATTCTGCATTTCGGAGTAGGGGGCGCACACGCGTGCCCACCCGACTGTAGTCTCACAGGCTCCCTTACATGCTGATCACCAGCTCCCAGCCAGTAATTCATAACCAGGACCTGCCGATCATTGGAGCGAGCGACAGGAGAGAGATCTGTGTTGTAAACAGGGCCAGCCCTACCATGGGTCCCGGTGGGTCCATTGTACTCAGGCGACACTTTAGGACGGGTGGCAAATTGACGCCCAAGACGCAAGGGTTGGCAACCCGTCTATCGCGGTCCACCTGTCGACCATGCGCAGGTGACAGGTAGACCGTAAACAGGTTCTTGCGCCGCTGACCCCCACCTTCAAGCTGCCGGTCCTTCTTTCCCCACCCAGCCTCCAACCTTTTCAGATGCGCATGTCCCACTCTCTCCCATTCTCCCCTCTGCCTCCACAAGCCTCCTCCATTGCTGTCATCAGTGAACAGCGGAAAGCAGGAGGCAGCTTAATTGAGGATGGAGGGCAGAAGGAGGAGCTGCCCAAATTAACTTTTGAAGTTAAACCACATGTGATTGGTTGCTAGGATGCAGGGCGGTCCTAAGCAATCAATCACCAGCTTGCTAATATGGAAAGTCACTCTGCTGGCTCCCGGTCCCAGCCTCTGTCCAGAACTGTGCTGCCTTCTGCTCTCGGCTGTGAGGTAGACACTGCTATGAGAGGGAAAGGAGGGGGGTTGAGAGGGGCAGAGCACACTATTGTGTATGTGTGTGTGGGGGGAGGTGATGTAAAGGGGCAGAGGACACTGTTATTGGCAGGGCCACCCCCATAGCAGTGTCCTCTACCACTCTTTACATTACCCCCCACTCCCTTGAACCCAGCATTCTGAGCCTAACTGACTCCTGATCCCTCTGTTCAGAGCCTAACGCACTCCTGATCCCTGCATTCTTAGCCTAACCCACTCCTGAACCCTGCATTCTGAGCATAACGCACTCCTGCACCCTACATTCTGAGCGCAGTGCACTCCTGATCCCTGCATTCTGCGCGCAACGCACTCCTGAACCCTGTATTCTGAGCGCAATGCACTACTGAATCCTGCATTCTGAGTGCAACGCACTCCTGATGTCTGCATTCTGAGTGCAACACACTCCTGATGTATGCATTCTGAGTGCAACACACTCCTGATCCCTGCATTCTGAGTGCCACGCACTCCTGATCCCTGCATTCTGAGTGCAAAGCACTCCTAATCCCTGCATTCTGTGTGCAACCCACTCCTGATACCTGCATCCTGAGCGTAGTTGTCACGTACCTGACGGTGGAGTCTGTCTTGTGCAGGGAACAACCGCTCTTGCGCACCCGATTCGAGGACCCCTGGTACTGTAGACAGAGGCCCAAGAGTGCGGGATGGCACGAGGGCTGGAGGGTCACCGATGATGTAGTGAGGCTCCAGGAGACGTGCAAATAGAAGGATGGTCGTACAGACTGGGTCGGCAACTGGCAGGTAGGAAGGTACAACAGGATCAGGCAAACGGGTAGTCAGAGTCCAAGCAAGGTTCGTTAACGGGCGAGCAGCAGAAGTACAAGGGAGCAGACAATCGGATGGTCGTGGATAGCCGGGTCGGTGCAGGTAGCGGAACAGCAGGTCAGGATAGCCGGGTCAACAGGAGGCAGAGCAAACACAGGAACAGGTAGCAGGAGCTGAGGCTTACAGGTCATGGACGCTGTAGAACGAGCAGCACTTGTTGCTGCTCTCTCCAGGTTTAAATAGGCCCATTTGGAGCCGTTTCCGGCGCGTGCGCGCGCACAGGCATGCGCGAACGCGCACGGGAGCGTGCGCACCACCGCGGAAACACCAGAAATTGGCAAAAAATGTTCCTTTTCCTAACATTGCCCCCCCCCCCAAGGGGCAGCCTCCGGATGCCTTACCGGGTATCGCCACCCTGGCGAAATCTCTTGAAGGCCTGGATCAGTCCGGGGGCGTGGATGTTTTCTTCAGGTTCCCAGGAGTTCTCTTCTGGGCCAAACCCTTTCCACTTAATTAAATACTGGGTCCCCCCAGCTCTCCGGCGACAATTCAAGATGGCTTCCACCTCGAACTCCTCCTCTCCGTTAACCAGGATGGGGTCTGGAGGACCCACCTTCCGACCTGAGAAAGAGTCCAGAACCATGGGCTTCAGCAGAGATACATGGAAAACCGGGTGGATCCGTAGAGAAGAAGGGAGATCCAGCTCAAATGCCACCCGGTTTATCTTCCTCTTAACTGGGAATGGTCCCAGAAATCTTGGACCTAACTTCTTGGAGGGGCAAGCCAATTTTAAATTTTTGGTGGATAGCCAGACACGGTCGCCTGGTTGGAGTTCCAGCTCCCCCCGCCTTCTCTTATCGTAGGCCCCCTTGTTCAACTCCCGAGATCTAGAAAGAGTTTCCTGTAAGAGTTTACAATTTGTTTGGAGGAAGTTAGTGATGTCCTGAGCTGCTGGAACGGTACCTTCCGGGTTTAGGTCGGGAAAAATGTGGGATGAAACCCGTAGTTGGCCCAGAATGGGGACTGCTGGGTGGCCGAGTGAATGGTGTTGTTGTAAGCAAACTCGGCCACCGGCAGCAGTGTAACCCAATCATTCTGAGAGAATGACGAAAAGCACCTCAGATATTGCTCAAGAGTCTGATTTGTCCTCTCAGTCTGGCCATTTGTCTGCGGGTGATAGGCGGAAGAAAAAGCTAGCTCTATCTCCAATCCTGCACATAGCGCTCTCCAAAACTTGGAAGTAAATTGGACCCCCCGGTCAGACACGATATTGCTGGGTATACCATGAAGTCGGATGACTTCTTTTATGAACGTGTTGGCCGTTTTGGCCGCAGAGGGGGTTCCTTTCATGGGAATAAAGTGCGCCATTTTTGTCATACGATCAACTACTACAAAGATGGTAGTGAAGCCCTCGGACGGGGGAAGTTCTACGATGAAATCCATCGCCAGTTGCGACCACGGGCGTTCAGGTATGGGAAGGGGGTTTAGGAGGCCCCAGGCTTTGGCCTTATCGGTTTTATTCCTAGAGCAGACAGGACAGGCCCCAACATATTTCCTGCAATCTTCCGAAATGTTTGGCCACCAGAACGACCGTGAGAGGAGCTCAGCGGTCTTCCGAGCACCGAAATGTCCGGCCAATTTATGGTCATGGCACCGACCCAAAATCCTGAGGCGCAGGCTTGCTGGAATAAACATTCTTCTACCAAACCACCACAGCCCATCTCTGACGGTGAGTCTGGTATCCTGGTTGCCAGCGGTGCTGGCCAGCACCCGACGGATCTGAGAGAGCATGTCCTCATTGGACAGGAGAAAATTCCGTGCCGGGAGTATGGTGTCAGGTGGGGTAGTATTTCCTGGCTCCGTGAACATTCGCGAAAGGGCATCGGGCTTGCTGTTTTTTGAACCTGGACGAAAGGTCAGATGGAAATTGAACCTGGAGAAGAACAGGGCCCAACGGGCTTGCCGAGTTCTCAGCCTCTTCGCTGTTCGGAGGTACTCCAGGTTCTTGTGATCCGTGAAGATGAGGATCGGATGAGAAGCACCTTCCAGCAAGTATCACCACTCCTCGAGAGCCGACTTGATCGCCAGTAATTCCCTATCTCCCACATCATAATTCCGCTCTGGTGCGGTTAACTTCCTGGAGAAAAAGGCTACTGGATGAAGCAGGGCTTTGGGACCCTGGCGTTGAGACAAAATAGCCCCTACTGCCGTTTCCGAGGCGTCCACTTCAAGGACGTACGGTAGAGCTGGGTCCGGGTGTTTTAGAATGGGCGCGGAGGTAAACAGGGACTTGAGCTTCTGAAAGGCGGCCTGAGCCTCCGGAGACCAATGGTATCGGGTGTTTTGTCGGGTCAGTCGTGTGATGGGCTCCACGATAGCGGAGAATCCTTTAATGAACTTTCGGTAAAAGTTTGCGAAGCCCACAAACCTTTGAACACCCTTCCTGTCTGCTGGTGCGGGCCATTCTAGGATAGTCAAGACTTTTTGTGGATCCATGTGAATGCCCGTTGTGGAGATGATCAACCCCAGAAAGTGCATGCCGGGCTGTTCAAAAGAACACTTTTCTGCTTTGGCGTACAAGCCGTGCTGCCGAAGACGCCCAAGAACCTTGGTGACATGCCTGCGATGTTCTTCCAAAGAAGTAGAAAAAATCAAAATATCGTCAAGGTAAACAATTACAAAAAGATCCAGAAAGTCTCGGAACACATCATTGACGAAGTGTTGAAAGGTTGCTGGAGCATTGCATAGACCGAAGGGCATCACCAGGTATTCATAGTGCCCGAAACGGGTACGGAATGCTGTTTTCCACTCGTCTCCTTCCCTGATACGAATGAGGTTATATGCCCCTTGAAGATCGAGTTTCGTAAAGATGGTTGCCGCCCCTAGCCGCTGGAAAAATTCCGGGACCAAAGGTAAAGGGTAACGATTTTTAATAGTCACCCGATTAAGCTCCCTGTAGTCAATGCATGGCGGGAGTGTGTGGTCCTTCTTCTCCACAAAGAAGATACCGGCTCCGGCCGGAGACGTAGATGGCCGGATGAATCCTTTCTGTATGTTTTCGTCCAGGTAGGACTTGAGAGCTGCCAGTTCAGGCTCGGAGAGGGGGTAGATCCTCCCAAACGGAACTTCTGCCCCGGGTAGTAACTCAATGGGACAGTCATATGGCCTATGTGGCGGCAGCTTATCTGCCCCCTTTCTACTGAAAGCGTCCAGGAATGAGTGATAGGCCTGAGGAAGAATGGTCTGGACGTCGGGTTCAGGTTCGGAATCCAGACTGAGAAGTGAGGGAACAGTTCCACCTCGGGGACTCAGGCAGTTATGACGACAATAGGGTGACTGGAATTGGACGACTCCGGTGGTCCAGTCAATGCTGTGGTTATGGGCCTGGAACCAAGGTAATCCCAGGATGATAGGGCAGAGAGGAGATGCGATGGCATCCAGCTGCAGACGTTCTTGGTGACCATCCAAGGTGCAGGAGAGAAGAGGGACCGTTTCGTGGGTAACAGTCCCAGATTTGATGTGCGACCCATCGGCCAAACGGATCACTAGTTTATGTGTCTTGGGTTGCAGGGGAATGCGGTGCAGTGTAACAAAGTCTTGGTCAATAAAGCAACTGCATGCCCCCGAATCAAGAATTGCTGGAACCATAATACTCCCTCCGAGAAGCTGCAAAGAGAGAAAAATGGTGAGATGAGCAGGAGAGCTGGGAAACTTAGACAGGTCCTTAGAGACGGTGGTCAAGCACTTACCGCGCTTCGCGGGGCACGTCCTGACTATGTGACCGAGCTCACCGCAGTAGAGACAGAGGTTCAATTGGAACCGCCGTTGTCTTTCCTCAGTGCTGAGAGAAGGCCGAAGCAATCCTATCTGCATGGGCTCGGAAGTGTCTTGCGGAGAGGAGGACGTCGGGTGGAAGGGAGGTTGTGTCGGGTAGCTGGGAACCTGGGGAAGCATCCAGGTGGGGCGTAACTGCCCAGAAGATCTTTCGGTGCGGCGCTCTCTGAGGCGCCGATCGATGGAGATGGCCAAGGTGTTCAGCTCCTCCAAGGTCTTAGGGATCCCCACTCGTGCCAGCTCATCCTTCAGAGGTTCCGAAAGTCCCATATGGAACTGAAATAGGAGAGCCGCGCTGCCCCAGGCCGTGTCCGAGCTCCAGCGCCGAAATTCAGCGGCATAGTCCTCCACTGGGCGGCGTCCCTGCTGGAGGTTGTGCACAGTAGCTTCTGCGGTGGCAGCCAAGTGGGGGTCTTCGTACAGCTGCGCCATGGCCTGGAAGAAGGTTGCAGCGGTAGCAACTTCGGGGGCATTTTGCTCCCATAGTCTGAGCGCCCATGCCTGGGGTTCACCCTGCAAGAGGGAAATGATGAATCCGACCTTCGTGCTCTCCAGGGAAAACGTGCGTTGCTGCAGTCCTAGGTATAAATCGCACGCACTTCGGAAGACCCAGAACTTGCGCCGGTCCCCGGAGCACTTGTCCGGCAACGGGACCTTGGGTTCCGAGGGCAGGGCCACAATGGTACGGGCTGCAGAAGCACCGGAGGCCGGGGTGGTAGAAAGTTCCTGCACCCGCTCTTCTAGCCCGGTGTATCCTTCTTGTAGATTCTTGACGGCTTGGGTGAGGCCTGCAAGATGTGCACACAAGTCGTCCATAGCGGAGCGGGTTCCCTGCGCAGACTCGTTTCTGTCACGTACCTGACGGTGGAGTCTGTCTTGTGCAGGGAACAACCGCTCTTGCGCACCCGATTCGAGGACCCCTGGTAGTGTAGACAGAGGCCCAAGAGTGCGGGATGGCACGAGGGCTGGAGGGTCACCGATGATGTAGTGAGGCTCCAGGAGACGTGCAGATAGAAGGATGGTCGTACAGGCTGGGTCGGCATCTGGCAGGTAGGAAGGTACAACAGGATCAGGCAAACGGGTAGTCAGAGTCCAAGCAAGGTTCGTTAACGGGCGAGCAGCAGAAGTACAAGGGAGCAGACAATAGGATGGTCGTGGATAGCCGGGGTCGGTGCAGGTCAGGATAGCCGGGTCAACAGGAGGCAGAGCAAACACAGGAACAGGTAGCAGGAGCTCTCTCCAGGTTTAAATAGGCCCATTTGGCGCCGTTTCCGGAGCGTGCGCACCACCGCGGAAACACCAGAAATTGGCAAAAAATGTTCCTTTTCCTAACAGTAGCGCACTCCTGCACCCTACATTCTGAGCACAGCGCACTCCTGAACCTTGCATTCTGAGTGCAACGCACTCCTGATCTCTGCATTCTGAGTGTAACGCACTCTTGATCCTTGCATTCTAAGTGCAGTGTTCGAAATTAAATTTTAGTTTTAATTATCATGATAAAACACAGATCTCTCTAATGACAGTGGGGATGTACTGGTTTTTGCCTCCCTACAAATCAGGGAGACAAAACCGGCACATCCCTTAGTAAAACCGCGCACAGAGCATTTCATTACACCCCTAGGTGCACAGTTAACCCTTTGAGTGCCCTAGATGTTAACCCCTTCCTACCCATTGTCATTAGTTCAGTGACAGCCTGAAACACCTTAGAGAGGAGGCTACGAGGGACACATAGTTAGAGGGAGCCTGCCAAAGGTAAGCATTTCTCCTTCTCTGTGTAGACTACATGAAGATTTAACCCTCGCATTGTAAATGGGAGGGGAGACTACTGAAATAGTTGTTTTTGTGGGGGCGCATGCGCGCGGTCGAGGGAGATGGTTGCCTGATCTCTCTGCTCCGCGCCGTAGGAACCGTTATACCCGGCTAATCAGGCACACCCGCAGCCCCGACACGCGGAATCGGGCTCTAGCGACAGCGGACTTCACCTGGATCTTGGTGGGCATGCATCGAACGCCCCGGAGCCAGCGCAGCCGTCCACAATACAAGGCGTCCTCCGCTGCTGACAAATTCAAGGGAAAATCTAAGATGGCGCCTGAGCCTCCGGAGTCGGATGATGCCGCGTCTACTGCGCTGGGTCCGGCTTCCCCAGTAGACAGCTTACATCAGTTTCCATCTGATCTGGTAAGCCCCCTCAATATAGACTCAGATGCCCTTTTGAACAAGTTCCGTGCTATTGTTAGAGATGAAATTACAGTAGCTTCCCGCAAACTGTCAGCAGATTTAGTGAGAGGCCTCAAGGAGCTGGGCCATCGCACCCATCAGCTAGAGGGGCGTATGGACTTAGCAACCACAGTCCTGGAGGGTCATGAAGAAGAGGTGGAAAAACTCCATTCAGAATTGGAGGTTTTACAGGATAAGCTTGAGGATGCAGAGAATAGGGCCCGCAGGGATAATCTCCGTGTCCGCGGACTCCCCGAGGCTATTACTGATCTACAGGGTACCTGCACGGCCTTTTTCCAAGAACTCACCCCTGACATACCTCCTGAACGTTTGGAGTTTGACCGCATACATAGGTCCCTCGCACCTAAACCAACTGACGGTCCTTCGAGGGATGTCATTAAATTCCACTATTTTCGTACAAAGGAGAGACTCCTACAGGCTGCTCGCGATCGTTCTGACCTCTCGTTCCAGGGCAACTCCCTGCAACTTTTCGCAGACCTCTCCCCAGTCACCATCGCTAAACGGTGAAATCTGAAGCCCTTTCTGCAGGTCCTGCAGGCTACTGGTATTAAATATAAATGGGGGTTTCCCTTTAAGCTTTCCTTCACCCATCTTGGGCGCTCATACCAGGCTTCCTCCCCGTCTGACCTGAAGAGGCACTTTAGAGAACTTCAGCTGGATTTACCTCCCTCTTCTCAGGACCCTCCGTCCTCATCCGCCCGTCGGAGGCCATCTCAATCTTCTCATAAAACATCCCAGTACCCCCGTCAAGGTTCGCAGGCGCTTCGGTCCCTACAAGATCAACGTTTCCAGGATGCTACTAACAGATGACGTTTTTGGTTTTCCTCCTGGATCCCTCTTTCCCAATCACCTTCTTGTGCCTTAATGCTCCTGGTCTAGTGACCTATGTGAATTTTTTTTTTTTTTTTGTATCTCTACTGGATTGGTTGCTCCACGGGTGCCCCCTTCCCTAATGTTTGATCATCAGCCTGTGTACTGACCTCCTCTCCCAGTACTGTTTTATGGTTGGTTAGTTTTGAACCTTAGACCACTTCAACAGAGGGGGAGCAACACGGGTGGTTGGGGTGAGACAGGTGAATTGTGATTCCCTGACGGGGCAGTATTGGCTGTTGTATGTCGCACCTTCCCCGTGGGGTACCCCAGGTTCATTGGGACCTCCTTGCCCTCCTTGTTTATTGTTTTTTGTTTACTGTATCTGGAGGAGAAGGTAGTTAATGCTGACTTTTGGAGGGTCCCTGGCTAATCCGTCCTAGGCTGTCTTGACTGCCTGGTCTGGTCTGGGTCTGCGTGGTCGTGACCCCTCCACTGAATGAGGAAACAGTCTGGGAGCCTTATTTAGGCTCAACCACCTCCTTACGGCCTGTGGAGCTAACTGTTATCTGTGTGTGCCAATGATATACCTCTGTGTGTTTTTTCTTTTTATTGTTATTTTATAATGTTACCTATTTTAAGTAACCGGGTGGTTCCCCCGGATTTTTGCACCCTCAGTTTTGACGGACCTTGGCCAGGATCATGGCCCTGACCAACATCCGTCCTTTTAGTGGGTCTTCTGGCTCACAATTTGTCATTAATGTGTTATACTATGTTATTTGCTACCAAATGTTTTCCTACTCTCTCTCATTTGAGATCTCACCTTTCTCTCCTATTTTTCTTTTTTCACTTTTCCTCTTTGCTTCTTTTGGATCTCCCCTTGGGTCTGCGGGGCTGGCACGGGTCGGTTTTGTTTTAGGTCCTAAATTTTTTGCCCAATGGCGTTGAACTGGCTCTCTCTAAATGTACAGGGTATGAATTCTCCCTCAAAGAGGGTGAAAATTTTTAAATACCTTAGAAAGCAAAAGATAAATATTGCCTGCCTACAAGAAACCCACTTTTCTATTGCTTCTTACCCCAAATATTTTGATGCTCAATATCCCCAGGTCTTTACGGCCTCTGGTCCGACCAAACAGAGGGGTGTTCTCATAGCATTTTCTAAATCAACTCCATTTAGTTGCGCTAAAAAGATCGCTGATCCAGAGGGTAGGTATCTGCTTCTCCAGGGTTCTATTCAAGACACGGAGGTCACAATTATGACTTACTATGCTCCTAACTCTGCCCCTGGACCCTTCCTGATGCATGTTTGTGATCTACTGCTATCCCATCAAAAAGGTACCCTTTTGTTGGCAGGAGACTCCAATTTGACTCTTGATCCCGCATTGGATAAGTATCCAGCGGACTGTTCAGCTCCGTCCTTGGATGCAAAAAAATTTGCTGGCTCTTTGAGATCCTATGACCTAGTAGATCTTTGGCGGGAACATCACCCCACACGCAAGGATTTTACACATTATTCCCATCCCCATCAATCGCAGTCGAGAATAGATCATATGTTTATGCTGCGTAGGCATCTTCCTTTGGCAATATCCTCTACTATTCTTTCTGTTCCCTGGTCTGATCATGATCCGGTTCTGATTATCTGTCGATCCTTATTGGCTAAACCTCAATATTCTCCTTGGATAATGAATGATTCTCTATTATCCCTTAAGGAGATTCAGGAGGAACTCCTGCAAGCTTCTAAGGATTTTTTTCGCACAAATTTGGGTTCGGTATCCTCTCCAGTCACCTTATGGGAGGCTTATAAGGCAGTTCTCCGGGGTCGGGCTATCCAGTTGGCCTCAAAGTGAAAACGAGAGCGTCTTCGTAAACAATCTGATCTGGAGGCTCGTCTGGAGGCGCTTTCTGTTGCCTTCCGGCAGGCTCCCACCCCTGCTAATCGTCGCCTCTTAAATCAAGCTAGGCTAGAATTAGATCTTTGTCTTACTGAGGGCGCTGAACGTGTGCTTCGATGGTCTCGTCAGCGTTGGTACTTCAAGGCGAACAAACCTAACCGTATGTTGGCCAATAGGCTACGTACTTTTAATCCGACCTTTACCCCCATTACCTTGCGCACTAGACATAACATTCTCACAAGTAACCCTGTACGTGTACTAGTGGAGTTTCGCCACCGTCTACATAAGTTGTATGACTCTCAACCCCAGCCGGGACTTGAGGCTGCAGAATCTTTCCTGAACAGTCTTTCCCTCCCCAAACTGAGTGCTACTCATGCATCCCTAATGGATCGAGCTATTCAAACTTCGTAAGTCCTCCAATCTATTAAAGACCTCAAATTAGGCAAGCGCCCTGGCCCTGACGGTTTTACAGCGCTTTTCTATAGAAAGCAGGCTGACGTGATAGCCCCACACTTAACGGCTATGTACAATGCTGTTAGGGAAGGCTCGGCTCTATCACCAGATCTCCTGCTGGCTAATATAGTGATGATACCTAAACCGGATCGTGATCATTCCTCCTGGGCTAACTTCCGTCCCATTTCTTTAATTAATATCGATATAAAAATCTTAATGAAGATTTTAGCCAATCGTTTAAATTCTTTTCTCCCGCGCTTGGTAAAAAAAGACCAGGTCGGCTTTGTTCCACAGAGGCAGGCTGGGGATGCAATCCGCCGTATAATTCAACTACAACATATAGCCCAATCCCGTTCCCTGGAAACTATGCTTCTCTCTTTAGACATCAATAAGGCTTTTGACACCTTGTCTTGGCCCTATCTGATGTCAGTACTTCGTCATTACGGTTTCGGAGCCTCCTTTATGAGCTGGATTGCTGCTGTGTACGCCTCCCCTAGAGCTAAGGTAAGATACTGTGGATTTGAATCCTCTGTCTTTAATATTGGGAGGGGCACTCGCCAAGGCTGCCCCCTCTCACCACTTCTCTTTGTGTTGGCACTGGAACCTCTGGCAGAGGCTATACGCATCCATCCGGCTATAAAGGGTATTGAGGTGGCCGGTGTCCCTCATAAAATATCTTTATTCGCTGACGATATCTTGATGACGCTTACCACTCCCAGAATATCTTTACCTAACTTATTTTCCCTCCTAGATGTTTTTGCCTCCTTCTCAGGACTTCGTGTTAACCCTTCAAAATCCCAGGCGCTTTCAGTCAACCTTTCCCCAACACTGCTAGAGGATCTACAGTCGGTTATTCATTCCAGTGGTCTTCCACCCTGCCCTATTTGGGGATATGTCTCACTGCCACCTACCAGGGGTTATATCAAGCTAACTTTCCACCCCTGTTTAAACGCCTATCCAATAGTCTTAATACCTGGTCCCATTTGCCACTTTCATGGTTCGGTAGAATAACTGCAGCGCGCATGACTTATCTCCCTAAGTTGCTTTATTTTTTTAGGGTTCTACCTGTCCCGGTTCCTCTACATGTACTCCGAATCAACCAACGGAAACTCTTGCAATTTATTTGGGGAGCTACACGCCCCCGAATCAACAAGAATGTACTATATGCCAGGAGGATCAATGGCGGCCTTTCGGTTCCCAACCTACATGCATACTATGTGGCAGCAAACATTGCTCCACTCACTCATCTTCATGACACTTCTCAGCTACCGCTCTGGGCTGCATTAGATGTGCTGGATTCTGACCCCATCCCGATATCCTCTCTCCCTTGGCTCCCTCCTGCCCTCCGTTCCTCACCATTGAGCCCCGGCCTGGCCCACTCTCTCAGACTGTGGGATTCAGTCAAATATTCTGCAGGACTAATCTCTCCACATCTCCCTCTTCTGAAGAAACTCCATTGCCCACTATTTTCCCCGGGCCAGGATAATCCAGCACAATTTGTGTGGTGGTCCGCTAACGGCCTCCTAGATGTCCATTCTCTCCTGACCCCAACTAGGATCCTAACATTTGATACTTTGCGCTCCTCATACGACATCCCCCTACGAGAGCATTTTAGCTACCTCCAAATTAGACATTTTCTTCAACAACTCCTTAAGTCCTGTTCAGCCCCTTATATCTTGACCCCCTTTGAGAGGATGTGCAGGACTTGTCCCCACGCCTCAGGCATCATCTCATTGGTCTATGTAGCCATAATCTCCGTGCGAAGGCCCCCACTGCAATCCTACCATATACAATGGGAGAGGGAACTCGGTAGACAATTAGATCCAGAGGATTGGCAATCTATGACTATCACCCTCTCTAAATCCTCTCGTAATGTCCTCCTATTGGAAAACGCATACAAGGTCTTGTACAGGTGGTATTATACCCCGGCAAGACTGGCCCGTTTTATCCCGAATTATTCTCCCAACTGTTTTCGGAGTTGCCTACAAGAAGGGTCTATGGCCCATATTTGGTGGTCCTGCCCGAAGGCATGCAGGCTATGGGTTAGGATCTACACCATCTTGCGAAACATCTTCCATGTTAACCTTAAACGTGACCCCTACGAGGCCCTTCTGGGCAAAACAATTGACGAGCTGTTACGTCCTGAGAGGCAGTTGGCTCAGCATCTTTTTACCGCAACTAAAATTACCATCGCCAGATCCTGGAAAACCCCCACTCTTAGTTTCGAGGCTGTCAAGAACCGTATGAACGATATAATGTTGAATGAAAAGTTGACAGCCATCGTATCTGATACTCACGATAAGTTCCGTAGGGTCTGGCAACCCTGGATCGCTTACTCCCAACCCACTAGGTTCGACCAATCTCTCCTTTCACTTTAGGAGGCCCCCTGGTGCTCCCCCCGTAGACCCACTCTTACTTTTTCCCACTTTCCTCTCTCCTTTCTTTTCATTCTTCTATTCTTTTTTCTTCTTTTTTCCCCTTATCTTTCTATGTCTCTATTAATGGCATGATCTGAGTTAATCAGTGGCTGATCTGTTCATAGGCCAGGGTGACTGTTCATCCTTGCCCCCGCAAATACTGATCTTGTGACCTTGTCAAGCGGCGGTGGTTGTTTCTCCCCTCTTGGACATACTGAGCACAGAGGCCACTTTTTACTTGCTCGGTTGCCCAAGACGCAGTAATATATACTATAAAGCTGCTCTAAAGCTCTACTGTCTAGTAGCTCCACTGTCTCACGGTGGGCATCCTTACCATATAATAATTTACTGATTATACTAGTTTCTTTTATCACAATTTATATGATTTATGTCTTTATTATAGTTGACAAGCATCACAGATGTCCGCTTACATTTATTGTTTTGTTATGCAATGTCACGTAACTTTCCACTTTGCTGTTTGATTATGCCTGTTTTTCTTTTTCTCAATAAAACTCATTGTAAAAGAAATAGTTGTTTTTGTCACATTCCCAGAGTTCAGTTGACTTTTTTGTAGAACTCTGGAAGAGACAGTGAGACCGTTATAGACAGGGGTCGACCATTTGTTGCTATGGTTATAAATACATACAATATATATATATATATATATATACTGTACATATACATACAGTATAAACTTTTTAAACAGAACTGGGAATTACTTTTAAGCAGAATTCCTTACATTATTTACAGTAACCTTTCTTCATGGAAAAATGTAACTTATTTTAAGCGCATGTTTTATATGCAATGTCAGATTGCCTAGGCATAATATTGCCAACAAATACAGTCAACAATGCAAATCTGGTTGCTTCTCATGGAAAATATCTATTGATACGTTTCCCATGCCCTGGCAATTATTTTTATGGATAAATGATGGCTCCTAGCTTCTGTAGCTATGATATTTTATAAAGCGCAGTTAATTTATTTTTGAAGTTCACTCATTAAATAGTTCAATCCTGTTACTCTAACACACGTATCACAAATAGCTGAATTAAATATGGCTGGGCAGTGCCAACTGCAAGCTTTCTCGGCACTAAACTTTTATATAAAAGTTATTTTCTTTGATTGTACTACAGTTGAAACATACCTACCAATCATCCCAGATTCCACAGGGCTATCTAAGGATATCAATAATATCCCAGTGTCCTGCAGATTCAGGTTGAGTCACTATATGTGCAATATGTTGTATATGGTGCAGGAGTCTGTAAGGCAGAGTGCAGGGGTCAGGGATGCGAACAGTATAGAGTGCAGTGGTCAAGGGTGTGCAATGCAAAGAGTGCAAGGGTCAAAAGCTTGTAACACAAAGAGTGTTGCAGTTAGTGTTGATTTTAGGACTACATACTGGAACATAGAGTACAAGGGCCGCTGGTATGTAATGCACAGAGTGCATGATCCATGGTGTGTAATGCAAAGAATACAAGGTTCAGGAGAATGTAACGCAGTCAGTGCTAGGACACAGTTCTGCAGTCATTGCCATGTTTAGAAAAACAAGACCCACATACCGTGACTGTGAGTTACATACTCCTAAACCTTGTACTCTGTGCAATACATGGCCCTGACCCCTGCATTCTGCGTTATGTATTCCTAAACCCGACACTTGACTGCAGCACTCCTTCACTCCTCACCCTTGCACCCTGTGTATTGTACACCCCTAGCCCCTGCACTCTTTATTCTACATTTCATACTTCTCACCAAAGAGTTTATTGTCTCAGCAGTTGCTGGTTACTAAGCAGACCCTGATTATTTTAATGATGTTCTTTTTTTTTTTTTTGGAAAATGATTTTCATTCAAAATTTCTCACACAATAGTGTTCTTTTTCGACATTCAAGCAACACCCCTAGTGCTGAGGAAGATTGTCCCCTACCAGCCACTGTAATTTAACCACACTCACTTTTTTGCCCAAGGGGAAGTACAGTATGTTTAAAGTCCAGTAGACGTCTGCAGTTGGAGACAACCTGCTGACAAAAGTTAGCTGACTGTATGTGTTTTGTACCGGATACCTCTGCAGGAGAGCTTTATAGTACATATGCTGTGACAGGGATATAGTGTGAAGAAAACCTGTAATGCGGATAAAAATAATGTCATTGCTGACTTTGCCTCATGAAAATACTAGTTGTCTGGCTGATGGCTGCGCTACTGGCTCTCTTGCATCTGTGCTTTCTGTACTGTACTGTACAGTTCAGCACTGAACTGAAAGAAACATGCAGAGAAGGATGAAGACTTTGCTTTTACAACCCTGATCTGCATTCCTGGTCCATGTTGGTGAGTTAGTAAGCACTGAAGCTGCTTGGACAGCCTAAATAAAAAAGGTAATTGTCATTTGCACAAGGAGGTCAGTGACGGCAGCCTCATTATCTCTCACATGACAGCTCTGCTGTAAAATGTTTATTTTAATTTTAAGGCCACAAAAAAATAGAAAAGTAGCCCTTGAGGTGGTACATTTGTTGCTGACACAGGCAAAGCTGCCCTTTATTACAACCTGTCACCACATGCAGTACTTGTGCAGCAAAGTAGTGTGCATCAAAGCACTAAATATGTTTCCCCCCTATTTCCATAGCAAGCATTAAATATGAGCAATCCCATTTAATAAATATGTCAGGTAAGAGAGAAGCAGAGGTCCTGCATGCGCAGGAAGTAGGGAGAAAGCAGGTTCTGCAGGACAAAACAGTGGTCGGGCAACACCATCTAGACTAGAGCCAGGCCACATCTGCCTTTTCTGTCTCAGAATTGCTGTGCTATATAGTCATAGTACATGCAGGAGAGAGTTGAATGCTCTGCCTCCATAACATTATTTTACTTCATCCGCTGCAACATCTGCAGCTTCTAGTAACCTAGAGGGAAGTCTCGCGGGGGGGTTTCAGAGTCTTAGGATATGCCACATCAAGTGAGGTAAAGGGTCATGGAACCACACTGAGGAGGGTAAAGTGAAGGCAAGTTCTCCTACACTCACCCTGCCGTCTCCAGCAGCAAACTTCTGAAGGCATGTGTATTTTCTGCAGCTGCTGGAGCCAAGGATAAAAATGTCCTCAGATCACTCCCATGCTCAACACCTTATAGCCAGCTTCACGAAACTCCTGGCTTTGTAGTTGTTCCTATTCCATTTGGTGAATCAGTCCCCTTGTGCGAGTTTATGGCCGGTTTTACAACACAGTGGCAGGTACTGGGCCACCATTATTTTTCCTAGAAGCCCATTACTGCCCTCCATTAGCATGTGGAACATAATGTGTCTGTGTTGTTGGCTGTCAGTGGCAGGGTACACATGACAATGTAAATATGACCCAATAAGTATGTGAAGGATGTCACCCATCCCTTCACCCAGCACCCTGGGTCAATCTTATGGTGGCTGGGAAGCTTGCAGAATGGAGCTCACCACTGGAGCTGGTGGAGCCGCTACGAGCCTTGCCCTATAACCAGATAGAGCTCTCACCTGTAGCCCCTCCTCCTAACTGGCCTCATCTTCTGATTCCTTGAAACAAGTAGACCCACCCCTCCCCAAAGCTCCCCAGAATATATGCAACATAGCCTAAATGCTGCTAATCTGTGTTCTACCTTGCATTCCTGAGTGACAAGAGCCACGCTGGGCCAAAGGTAGCTGATCCCATGCAATCTTAAAAAATCGCAGCTTGCCTGGATCACACCTTAAATCTTGTGTTGTAGAGGTTTGTCAAGAAGCACCCAGGCTTCCACAAGGTCCCAAGGTCCTTCATCAGGCCAGAAGGGATTGTGGTCACTTTAGATGGTCTTACCCTGCCAGTGTTCTCCTGGAAGAATTGCAGTGCTAACATCCACTGCCTGCCAACTGCCTCATCTGTGACACCCCGCACATGCTGAAAGTCAACGTTGTGTGCAGCATTTTCTTCAAAAGCAACCATAATAGTAGACTGTGAAACAGTGGGTATTGATGATATAATTCTTCTCATGTTTCTTCTGGAGCAAAAATGTCATGGTCTGTTTTAGACCAGACATTGAAGGTACAGATGCAGGGGAAGAGGAGGACTTGCTTATGCCTCAGGTTTGGGCCAGCAGGATTTTTGCCTACTGCCTTCATTCTTCTTATTCTTGGCTAAGGAGGAATAAGAGGAGGAGGGTTGGGGTGCTGACAGTGAGGAGGAGGAAGAAAAAAGGCCAGCTTCAAAGGAACATTTCACCCAACTCAAACCCCAGGAGCTGACAAGGGTGAGATGAGATTGTTAATTTCCTCAAAGATGGCAATTTGTTATGAATATGTTTTTTTATCTATTTGTAGTGGTTCCCCTTTCTCTAACGGAGTATGCATTTGTGTGTAGTCACTGGCATTACTTATGCAAGGTTCCACCTTCTCAGGTGAGACATCAACCAGGTGAATCTCCCCCACGTCCAGTTCAGGTGTCCCACATGTCCAATAACCAAGAACCTCCCTGTATGACTGATAAGATTGAGATACCGCTCCCACAAGGAAATTTTCACCCCGTTGATGTCCCATCTGGGGTGCCAAATGAAATAAAAAATGGGGTGGTTATGGTTTCCCCAAGTTTATTTGTAACTATATATTAATTGTCTCTTCCTCTAATTCGTTAACCTACTAAAGCTCTGATAACAGTAATGATAATAGTACGATAATAAGGTTAGCCTATATATATATATATATATATATATATATATATATAAATAATCAATCACTCTGCTTTAATGAAGCAAGGATTACATTTATTATAAGGAAAATAGAGATACTAACATCAAAACACAATAAGAAAATATCATAGAGCCTGTAACATAGATAACAAAAGTGATACTTAGGCTGTCCTCGAAATGTTGTTCTGGCTGGCCTGATGGAAGAGGGCGAAAGAGAGGGATTTCTTGGCTTTTAAACCCATTCATGCATCATCCACACACACCCGCCCAGCGCCAGCCTATGTTAGAAGAAGTGCGGAGGGTTAATAGCAGTTGGTTGTTGTTTCCACTAACTCTTAGAGGAACAGCTCTATTTAAACTTCCTGCTTCCTGTAAGCAGATGCTGTCTGATCTACAGCGTGTGACCTGTTTTCCTGAGCGACCTGTAAACCTGTTACCAGTGACCCGGCTTGCCCCGACCTTGTCTCAACTCTGCCTGCACCGACCCCCGGCTTGCCTACGACCACCCGATTGCCCGCTCCTTTTGTACTTCTGCTGCTAGACTGTTAACAAACCCTGCCTGTACCCGACGACTCTTCTGCCTGCTCCCTTGTACTGCACCGCCAGCCAGTTGCCGACCCTGCCTGTACCACCGACCTTCCAAACCTGCACGAGACCGGAGGAGCTTCTCCAACCATCACCGGTGACCAACTCAACCCTCGTGCCATCCTCACTCCTGGACTTCCTGTTTACTCTATCAGGGGTTCACGAATCAGGGTC
>BLSH010054209.1:118880-132286 GCA_018402905.1 Glandirana rugosa | reverse complement strand
CACCTTTGTTGTTGGTTGACGATAATTGGGAGGCGTGAAGAAGATTGTAACGGGGGGGGGGTTCCCCGTCGGAGGCCTACGGGTCGGCCCGGAAGTCTAGGTCTACTCAAGAGGTTTTCCTGGCTTATTCAAGGCACCGTACCTATACGGATAGTCCAAGGGTCCTCGAAAGGAGTCCCGGCATCGGGAAGGTGAAGTGGTCCATAACCTATGGGGGTAAGGAGAAGGATGTCAGGTCCTACCGGAGCTAAAGTTTAAGGAGAAGTGGTAGATGGTCCTGACCGGGACCGCCTGGACAGAAAGTGGGTCCCTTTCCTCCCGGTTCATCGGGCCCTTCCAAGTTAAGAGGAAGATCAACAGGGTGGCATATGAGCTGGAGCTCCCACCATCCCTACGGATCCATCCAGTCTTCCATGTAGCCCTGTTGATACCCGTGACCCCAGATCCTTTCCCTGGGTGAAAGACAGGTCCGCCAGGGCCAGTCCTGGTAGATGGTGAAGAGGAATTTGAAATCGAGGCCATCCTGGACTGTAGGAAGAGGAATGGGGGTATCCAATACCTGGTGAAGTGGAAGGGCTACGGCCCTGAGGAAAGCTCCTGGGAACCTGATAGGCATATCCATGCCACGGAACTTATTCGGTCCTTTTGGAGAACTCATCTGGATCTGAAGGCCCGGCTGGGCATCCGGAGGCTGCCCCTTGGGGGGGGGGCAATGTTAGAAGAAGTGCGGAGGGTTAATAGCAGTTGGTTGTTGTTTCCACTAACTCTTAGAGGAACAGCTCTATTTAAACTTCCTGCTTCCTGTAAGCAGATGCTGTCTGATCTACAGCGTGTGACCTGCTTTCCTGAGCGACCTGTAAACCTGTTACCAGTGACCCGGCTTGCCCCGACCTTGTCTCAACTCTGCCTGCACCGACCCCCGGCTTGCCTACGACCACCCGATTGCCCGCTCCTTTTGTACTTCTGCTGCTAGACTGTTAACAAACCCTGCCTGTACCCGACGACTCTTCTGCCTGCTCCCTTGTACTGCACCGCCAGCCAGTTGCCGACCCTGCCTGTACCACCGACCTTCCAAACCTGCACGAGACCGGAGGAGCTTCTCCAACCATCACCGGTGACCAACTCAACCCTCGTGCCATCCTCACTCCTGGACTTCCTGTTTACTCTATCAGGGGTTCACGAATCAGGGTCGCAAGGGAGGTTAACCCTGCATAAGTCAGACTCCACCACCAGGTACGTGACAGCCTACTTCTGCATTCTGTCCAATGGTGACAGACTTCCTTTCCTTGAGTCTGTCTCTAGGACGCATACCTGGATTGTCCACTAGAGGCAGTATATGTCCATTTATCACTCACAGCTGACCCATCACCATTTGTGGTCAGCTGGTCCCTTTGATGTCACGTAATCAGGAAATGTTAATTTGCACCTCCCCAGGAGATCTCATCTGGCTTTCTCTACCCCTACACCTCATCGCAGGGGGCGTATGGGTATTTCCTGGAAGGATATGGCCATTCATTCTTGACTCCTTATTATCAACACCCCACTGGGTCAACTTGTAAATTCCAACTATGCCAGATGTCTTTCTTTCCCACACAGTGATTAGACCACTTGTAAACTCCAACTCTGGCCTGACACTCCAGAACTATGATATTAAACCATGTTGCCATCCAACATTGGTTAAATGCCTGCTCAAAGATCCTGGAATTAAGGTCATTAAAGACAAGGACTTCTGTTAGGTGGTTACCCTATTAAATCGCAGATACAAAGGTAAAATTGCAAGTCTACTTCCACCATTCCGGAAGGACCCCAAAATGTGGCACTTTGAGGAGTTGCTGAGTAAGAGCCACTTTACCACATTTCCTGATGATGGCAGGAACCCCTCTGATCAGAGCAGGGGTGGCTGTGGCTGCCTCAGTGAGATTTTTTTTAAACCACAATGGTCAGGCTCAGCCGCAGGTAGGGCCTGAACCTTAAAATTGCTAAATACATCAGATCCAAGACTGATAAAGACACTCTCAGAAGCACCCCATGGACTATAGGGTGTCCAGGCTGGGCCACTGGCAGGAGCTTGCAAAATATGCTCCTTAGCTTCAGGGCTGTCAGGGTTTCTTGTTGTCCAAGAGGGCCATCAGTGCAGAATGAGCTTTTGTTGTAGAGAGGTGAATCTGCCTATCTCCTGACAGTGTGGACTGGCTAACTTTCAATAAACGAAACCAGTCTTGGATTACCAATAATGACAGAACAGATGCTCCTGAGTCCTGATGCTACAGACTAAACCTTCAATTGTAATGGAATTGCCCAGCTCCCCATGCCCTTTTTTGACAATAGCATACGCCTTGAAAATAGCAACATTTGGTATCAAGATTTACCAACCCCACCCCACCATGGACTTCAGTGGGATTTGCTGTTAAGTTTGGGATTCAATAATTTAAAACAGGATTTCATAAACTCCCCATAAATCATTTTTGCCCATCCAAAATGCATGAGGCTACCTGCATTGTTTTTCGCATGGTTACTTCACAATAGCAAAGAAAAGGTTGTTTTGAGAAATAAAAAAATCAGTATGCAAGATTTACATGTTAGCCATTGTTTCGTTTTTTTGAATCATATGTTCATGAAAACTAACATCCTCCACACAAAATCCATGTCTACAGCACAAAACATAAATACAGTTGTACTGTTGTCCATCACATTAATGTATATAACTAAAAATGCAATGCATTTAACGTCAGGACCTTGACTGAGAACACAGACCTTCCAATATCAAAGAATAGACAAAGTACAATGGCCTTTGTATCTGCCAGCAATTTTTTCTAAATTCAAGACAGAGCTTTATTTATTGAATTAATTTAATGTGATTTATTGGCATAAAAATTATCCTGACTAATCACTATAGCAACCATCTCCATAGAAAAGAGACCTCTCACTGTTACATTTAAAATTACTAACAGGGCCCTTTAGATAAGCGTACAGAACAATACATGTCTTTATGTGTATGCATGTTATTGCTCCAGAATTTGCCATGATATTGTTCTGATTTTATGCTTGCAGATGATAGCCTAATATGGCTAAAAATTAGCTAGATCTAAATGGTTTGCAGGCATATTGAAAATGCAGAGTTTCTAGCTCTTGACATAAAAGATAATAAGGTTTAAATAGTGAGACATAGCAAAGAGCCTAATTAAAACATTGGTTATACCCAAGGTCCAAAGAGCATACCTGACCTTACATGCAAAGCCTTCATATGCATTGGAAATGCTCAAGAGACATATTTTTAATCGTGAACCAACTGGCCTCAAACAAGGACATAGCCATTGAAATCAGAATTAAAGTGATTGTAATCCCTCACCTTGTAAAACAACCCATTCAGTTTAAAATAGAAATGAAAGGCAAAACATTTATGTATACAAATAAAAAAAATACATTACAAATACCTTTTTTCCTTTTTTTTAAAGTGATCACATACCGTCTGTTTTCAGCTGCATAAGATATGGAGGAGGAGAAACAACAGCACACTGAATTTCCTAGTGAAAGGATCTGCAGGGTAGAGTGTGTCAGGACAAGTCTGATCATGGGAGGAGAGCACACTGAGTTTCCAGCACAGCTAGAAATCTGACCACGGTGTGCTTTCCTGCTTGTGTGGTCAGTTGTTAACAGGAAAGCAGAAGGACTGTCAGGAACACCAGGGATTTCACAAAAAGGAAGCAATACAATGAGAACAGGATACTCTCTCATACAAGTACATGGTACAGCAGACACATTTTTCGGAATAAGAAACGTTGGGTTTACATATTCATTGGGGATGAATGTTGACATCCCCTGAACTGATATTTACCTAAACTCTAAAATCCCACTCTTTTATCACTCCAATGAGTTGTAGGCTGGGTCATTTACACCCCATAGCTAGACAAAGAGGCAGGCTGTAGAGTGGGAATGACCCAACCATTTGAGAAAAAAAAAAGACACACATGTCATGCAGCAGATACGATCAGAGAGTGAAATTGCAAGTTCTGGTCTGTATACTAGTCAATGTTAGGGACTTAGAAACTGCAGCCTTATAGCCAGGTAACCAGCATTTTCAGAAGAACTCTTATTAAAGGCTAGGTTCACCTTTTATATAAATTTGCCCAAGCAGACAAGCGGCCCCAGTTGTTGTTTGTAAGAATATTGTTTACTGCAAATGCCATACCTGTAGGTCTTTTCTGTCATCCATGAAGCCTGGCTGAAATACTCGCAATGTTTACATTTCTAAGTCATGGCTTTTTCCAGGACAAAAGCTACAACCAAAGCTCAAACATACATGCATGTGTGTGTATATATATATATATATATATATATATATATAGCGCCCCCCATAGTAATAGGTGCTTTTTGTAGTGGATTTTTGCTAGGAGAGGCAAATAAGACAATAGGTGCAGCCTGAATGTTTTCATCTGAGCAGGGGAGTGGCCCAGGAAGAGCTGGAGATTGCAGGAAGGAACACCCCTTGGCTACTCCTCCCCTTTGTTCCGAGAAGGCTCTGGAAAAGGGGGTTGATGAGGAGGTGTCACTTTCAGAAGTATGTTAATGAGCCCTGACCTATCCCCATCCTGGATTGGCAGGGGGAAGGCCTCCTTAAATACTGTGATCTGCCCAGCTGGGGGAGGAGAGTGTCGGGTGGAAGAGTGGAGATGTAGCAGAGGTTGCTGAGGCCTCACCCAGGAGGGAGCCCTCAGTCTGGGGGGGGGGTGACCTTGAGGCCTGGTGGCTCGGTGCAGCCAGGAAGGGAGTGAGATCCTGGAGTAGCACATGGGAGCATGAGAGCAACAGAGAGGCTACAGGAAAGGCTCTTTAAAGGATCCACCAGTGCGGTGAGTGACAGACCCTGGGAGCTGGAGAAGAGGACTGGAGCACGCTGGGAGGAGACAGTGGACGGTCTATGGAAGGTGAAAGAGCCAGTCAGGGGAGCAGTGTCACTGGACAGTGAGGTAGGCCGGAGTGGCCTGGAAGAGGGTGGGCTGATAGCAGTAGTCCATCAAGACCCGGCTAGCACAATTGTACTTAGCTATAATCTGAGGGCAAGTGGTCTTACAATCGAGGGCCCGTGATCCTTGCCTGTGACAGGCGGTCCGGAGATCCTGCTGACAAGGAAGTGCAGGCCTCACCACCTGCTAGCAGGGGTGGAGGAAGATGTAATGGAAGCTTGATAAATTTCCCTTCAGGCCTAACAGTAAGGAAGCAAGTGTTGTGCAGGAGAGAAGTGAAGGAGTAACGGTATTAGTGCTGGAGGAAGAAGGAGAGTAATGGGCAGCAAGCGTCAGTGCTGGAAGGAAGAAGGAGTGTATATACGGTGGTGTATATAACATGGTCCTGTTTCTCGATCTTTGGGCATCCCACAGTTGTCCCTACCCTATCCAAGTTTAACCCTACCCAATAAAACAACAAAAACAAGGTACCAGTCTGTTCAGTGACTCCAGATGGACGGAAAAGTGTGTGATTGAGAGGCAGGTGAACCACAACTACCAGCCACCCCTAAGGGGGCCATTGACTACATATATATATATATATATATATATATATATATATACACAGTATCTCACAAAAGTGAGTACACCCCTCACATTTTTCTAAATATCTTATTATATCTTTTCATGTGACAACACTGAAGAAATGACACTTTGTTCCAATGTAAAGTAGTGAGTGTACAGCTTGCATAACAGTGTAAATGTGCTGTCCCCTCAAAATAACTCAACACACACAGCCATTAATGTTTAAACTGCTGTCAACAAAAGTGAGTACTCCCCTAAGTGAAAATGTCTAAATTGGGCTCAAAGTGTCAATATTTTGTGTGGTCACCAATGCCATTATTTTCCAGCACTGCCTTAACCCTCTTGGGCATGGAGTTCACCAGAGCTTCACCGGTTGCCACTGGAGTCCTCTTCCACTCCTCCATGACGACATCACGGAGCTGGTGGATGTTAGAGACCTTGCGCTCCTCCACCTTCCATCTGAGGATGCCCCACAGATGCTCAAAGGGTTTAAGTCTGGAGACATGCTTGGCCAGTCCATCACCTGTACCCTCAGCTTCTTTAGCAAGTCAGTGGTCGTCTTGGAGGTGTGTTTGGCGTCATTATCATGTTGGAATACTGCCCTGCGGCCCAGTCTCGGAAGGGAGGGGATCATACTCTGCTTCAGTATTTCACAGTACATGTTGGCATTCATGGTTCCCTCAATGAACTGTAGCTCCCCAGTGCCGGCAGCACTCCTGCAGCCCCAGACCATGACACTCCCACCACCATCCTTGACTGTAGACAAGAAACACTTGTCTTTGTACTTCTCACCTGATTGTCTCCAAACACACTTGACACCATCAGAACCAAATATGTTTTTTTCTCTCATCAGACCACAGGACATGATTCCAGTAATCCATGTCCTTAGTATGCTTGTCTTTAGCAAACTGTTTGCAGGCTTTCTCGTGTATCATCTTTAGAAGAGGCTTGCTTCTGGGACGACAGCCATGCAGACCAATTTGATGCAGTGTGCAGCATATGGTCTGAGCACTGGCAGGCTGACCTCTTCAACCACTGCAGCAATGCTGGCAGCACTCAGCATCGTCTATTTCCCAAAGACAACCTCTGGATATGATGCTGAGCATGTGCACTCAACTTCTTTGGTCAACCATGGTGAGGTCTGTTCTAAGTGGAACCTGTCCTGTTAAACCGCTGTATGGTCTTGGCCACCGTGCTGCAGCTCAATTTCAGGGTCTTGGCAATAGCCTAGGCCATCTTTATGTAGAGCAACAATTCTTTTTTTCAGATGCTCAGAGAGTTCTTTGCCATGAGGTGCCATGTTGAACCTCCAGTGGCCAGTATGAGAGAGTGAGAGCGATAACATCAAATTTAAAACATCTGCTCCCCATCCACACTTGAGACCTTGTAACACTAACGAGTCGCATGACAAAGAGGAGGGAAAATGGCTAATTGGGCCCAATTTGGACATTTTCACTTACGTGTGTACTCACTTTTGTTGTTGTTTTGTGTAGACATTAATGACTGTGTGTTGAGTTATTTTGAGGGGACAGTAAATTTACACTGTTATACAAGCTGTACACTCACTACTCTACATTGTAGCAAAGTGTCATTTCTTCAGTGTTGTCACATGAAAGGGTATAATAAAATACTTACAAAAATGTGAGGGGTGTACTCACTTTTGTGAGATACTGTATATATATATATATTAGAGCTGCAGGATTCTGGCCAAAATGAGAATCACAATTTTTTTGCTTGGAATAAAGATCATGATTCTCGCGGCGTAACATCTTACATATACAAAAAATTGGGCTAACAGCACTGTTTCGTTTTTTTTTTTAAAGTAATTTCTCCAAAAAAATTGCAAATCTGCAAATACCGTGTGACATAAAATATTGCAACAACCGCTATCTTATTCTCTAGGGTCTCTGCTAAAAAAAATATATATAATGTTTGGGGGTTCTAAGTCATTTTCTAGCAGAAAATATTGGATTTTTACTTGTAAGCAGCAAATGTCAGAACAGATTTAGTCTTTAAATGGTTAAACCAAACTCTTCTCTACACAGGAGTTCATTCCTTTGATCATTTGAAACATAGTATCTTTTTACTTCTTTTATCAACTTGACTTGGCAGTCTGCCCAGATAGGAGAGGCACAAGTCGCTCAGACTTTAGAAAAAGATTCCTGGGGAGACTTCAGGCGACTTGCATTGACTTCTATTACAGTCAAGTCGCGCTGAGTCGCCCTGCAAATCAGACTCCATTAACTGAACTGAAAATCGCGGTAATGCGTGATGGAGATCGCGGGGGTGAATCGAGATCGCAATTTTAATACGATTAATCGTGCAGCTCTAATATATATATATATATATATATATATATATATATATATATATACATATACATACACACACTCTCTTATAAATAAATGTAAGCAAGCATTTTAAAATGTATTAAAATACGGACAGTGTCAGTAGGGCAGTGGGCGGTGTCAGTCAGTAGAGCAGTAGACGGTGTCAATAGGACAGTAGATGGTGTCAGTCAGTAGAGCAGTAGACATGTCAATAGGGAAGTGGATTTTGTCAGTAAGGCAGTGGACGGTGTCAGTAGGGCAAAGATTGGTGTCAGTAGAGCAGTGGATGGTGTCAGTATGGCAAAGATTGGTGTCCATAGGGCAGTGGATGGTGTCAGTGCTTTTTTATTTTTATAATTATTTATTTATTTTACAATTTACTTATTTTTTTCAGTTTTTTTTAAGGAGCCCCATTGGGAGTCTTTGGTGAAATAACAGGGGTCCATACAGACCCTTGATGTCTCCGTTTTAAGTGAGAGAAAGGGACTGAGGACAGAGATTCCCCATTCCCTTTCTCTGTAGCCTCAGCTGCACTGGACAATGAATGCATGGCACATGCTCTGTGCTAAGCAGGTAATGGTTCATTTACAAACTGAAGCATAGTAAACACAGTTTACTGTGCTTCAATTATAAATGAACACAGTGAGTAATCAGCACCGATCACTCACTGTGTTCATTGAGAAAAGGAAGAGGTTGATAATTGACATATATATCAGCAACTTTTTCTCACTCTGCATCCTGAAAAACATCCCCTGTGCCCACTGCAGCAGTCGGCAGGAGAAGAGAGAAGCCAGCAGCGCTGTGCGGGTTGAAAGACATGGTGGGGCCCAGGCAGCAGGGAGAATCTGCACTACAAAGGGTAATTAGGGGGTGCCCAGGCACACCTGGCACCCCTGTGCGCACACCTATGGCTACAACAAAATGGTCACTCAGCCTTCTTCTTTGAGGACAACTAAAGTAACAATCTCTTCAGCTGTCCTCAAAGGGAGGCTTGGTGTCCATTTTGCTGTAGCCCAGAGTATGCAATGGAAAGGGGCCACAGCAATGTGTGACAAGAGTGTCTTTGTTGCAATGGGAGCAAGCGCAATGCACATGAGAAGCTTTTGAATCAGGAAGCATGGCCCCTGCAATGCTAGGGGTTATTGGACACTGTGTCTTTTAAAATATAAAGGCCCCTTGACTGCATGGGCCAGTTTATGTAAAAATGTGAACTTAGTCTTTAAAGTGGAGTTCCAGGCTAAATCTTAACTAATCTTAAAAATGCTCACTTCCCTCCTCCTAACACTTATGCTGACTAACCTGTGTTAGAAACCTGTGCATATACTTACCTATTTTCAGGCCACTCTGGTCTGGTCACATGATCTGCCCTGTGTCAGCCAGCGGCTGCTGCAGGGGAGAGAAGACTGCTAGACAATAGCTGGAATGCCTGGGAGTGGTGACATCACCCATAAGCTCCTATGGTCCACCTGTAATTGGCGCTTCCACCTCTCCCCTGCAGCTGCTGGTGGCTGACACAAGGAAGCCAGATTACGTGCCTAGAGCTGCCTGAAAATAGGTAAGTATATACATCTTTCTTACACAGGTTAGTCAACATAGGTGTTGGGGTGATCATTTTTTAAGATTAGGAAGGTCTAGCCCAAAATTCTACTTTAATTTGCTTTGCAATTGTGATTGGCTGACACAGTAATAACATGACCAAGAGCCCATTTCAGCCCATTTCACCAACTTCCGATACCCAATTAGCGACAGCTTGATCACTGTGCTAGTAGCATACAGTGAGTGCACTCTCAGCACAGAAACCCCAGTCAGCATGGATGCATTTGTGTGGCATGTGGGTGTTCAGGCCCATCCTCTTTGCCAAATATGTGTTATGTAGTTGGCAAGAGGTTTTCACAGAAAATGAAAAAGCTAAACTAACTCTAAATATCCCCCTGAACCCTGCTACATATAGCGGTTGTGATGCCCAACACTGCCAGTGTTGCAGTCCATACACCACAATACACAGCCCCGGAGTGAGCATCCATCATAATGCTCCCTGGTCAGTGTAGTAATGACAATGGATGTTTGCCATTGTGAGCAATTTATTGGTTACTCATTCTGGGGCTGTATATTAGGCCTCATGCGCACTGGGGCTTTTGTAAACGCTTTTCTCCTGGCAGGATAAAAGTAGCTTAAAAAACGCACATAGGTTGAGTTTTTGTTAAAGAATTTAGGTGTGTCAAGCGCTTGTATGTCTAGTTCATTGGCTAGAATATTTATTTATTCTGCTAATGACATGAAAAAACTATCAAGCGCTTGGTGATTTTTTTGATTTTGGTGATTGTTTCTGCCAAAACGCTTCTCTCTTGAACGTACAAGTGATGTTTTTTTTTTCTGTCTCTAAACGGTCTTGCCACTAAACTCCTGTAAATGCCTACAGGATGTGTGCATGGACACATAGGTTAACATGGAGGGGCGTTTAGAAGCATAAAAAAATAAACATCAAATGCCTGTAAAACAGGTGTTTTTGAGCTCAAGTGCGCATGATGAGGCCTAAGTCCGGTTCACACAGGGGCGGCTTCAAAGTCAATTGATTCTCGTCCGACTTTGAAGCCACCCCGTACAGTGCGACTTCAGCATGGCCTGTAAATTACTTCTATATAGAAGTCAATGCAAGTCGCTCCGAAGTCAACCCAAAGTAGTACAGGAACCTTTTTCTAAGTCAGAACGACCTGAGTCACACCTATTAGAATGGTTCCATTGTACTGCATTGAGCGTGACTTGTCAGGCGACTAAATCGCCTGACAAGTCGCCACCCTTGTGTAAACCGGTACTTATAGTGTACAAAGTACTACAGTTGCAGCACAGGCCACTATAACCTCTATGTGCAATTGGGTCTGTAGGGGTGGGCAGAAAAATTGATGTTAGTTCACCTTTCTCATTTTCTTGAAACTAAAGGCCCGTACACAAGGTGCAACTTCCTCTTTATACGCTGGTAGCACGTCACCACGTTCGTCTTGGTCGTGCAATAGCTTAGTTCATGCCAGTACGCTAGGCACAATTTTAGACAAAGTTCAACGTGCGGTCGTACGACCATCGCACTGTGTGTACGAGGCTTTACAGTACCCTTTAAAGTGGGGGTAAACTCCCATGTATGATTTTTACCTATAGGTAAGCCTATAATAAGGCTTACCTATAGGTACTGTAAATATCCCCTAAACATGCACCGTTTACATACCTCCCAACTTTTTGAGATGGGAATGAGAGACACCTATCAGCAAAAGTATGTGGGCATAGGACACACCCCTTGTCAAGCCCCCTTAAAGGAGAATTATACAAAAAAACAAGATTGGTTAAGCCCACAAGTGCTTTTTTTACCACTACTATTTCTTTACATTGACATTTTGACTTTATAAACACAGCAATTCAGAAATCAGATGAAAGGTTTAGCACTGGGAAACACTTTTTGATAGATAAAAAGTGCATTTTATATACAACTATATAGATCAGACCAAAATGAGGGACAAATGAGGGGAAAAGAGGGACATTGCTCCAAATCAGGGACAGTCCTTCAAAATCAGGGACAGTTGGGAGCTATGCGCTTACGAGATATGTACTTTAGATGCAACTGGTGGCGTCACCAGCGCATGCGCTCTGAAGTAATGGCATACCCGTGCCATTCCTTCAGAGCTGTGGCGTAAACAGCATATACATGCAGTAGTGATGTCATCGCCGGCTCAGTCATTTATATTGTCGAAGTCCGCAAATCTGGAAGGAAGACCAGATGAAGATGGAAGCACCTTCAACGGTGACAGCGTGCTGCTGTAGAGCTTCATTTTCAGGTAAGTCTGTCATAATGTGTTAGTTTGCAATGCAATACTAGCACATTATGACTCAAACTGCCCGAGGCCCGATTTTTTTTTGGATGTGGTTTACTACTGCTTTAAGAAAATTAGTTTAAAAGTGATACTAAACCCTCACGTTGTTTCGCCTATATCTGTTACTAAATAATAGCATTACATGAGAATTCTAACCTTTTGTGTCATTTTCCCTTCTAAGTTGTTTTATTCAGGCTCCATTTTTCCCATTTCCGGTTGTCCTGTTTGCAGGGTGACCCGTGAATTGCCGATCTCATAGTGTCAAAGCACATGGGAGGCAGAGCTACAGCGTCCTCCGTGCCCGGGGACACAGTGAATACGGGCGCAGCCAGCGTTCCTACGCAGGGCTGTAGCCACATAGGTGTGAGCGCGCATGCACGGGTGACAATGAGATCAGCAATACACGGGTCATCCAGCAAACAGGGGAACCGGAAATGGGAAAAACAGAGCATGAATTAAACAACTTAGAAGCGAAAATGACACAAAAGGTTAGAATTCTCATGTAATGCTATTATTTAGTAACAGATAAAGGAGAAAAAACGTGAGGGTTTAGCATCACTTTAAGCCTACGTTCACATTGGTGGTGGGTTTCAAATAGGGTTGGTACCTTATCCCTTTAAACCCGAACACATATTAATTACACAGGTTCTGAGGCTAATTTAATGCAGATAAGGCAATAAGTGAGTTTAATTACCACCTTAATCAGCCACAAAACCTGTGTAATTAACCACTTCAGATCCGCGCTATTGCCAAAGTATGGCTCCAGTGCGGATCTGTAATGCCGGGAGGACATTCATGGACGTCCTCCACTGCGCAAGCTCCTGCGCGCCCCCTGGCGGCAGTGGCGGCGCGCGCGCGCCGCACGCTGCGCGAGCGTGCCCGTGGGTCGGGCGGACTCGATGTCCGCCCGAGACCCGCTGATCACTTTTAGGAGCCTCAGAACGGGGAACCGCCATTGTAAACACGGCGGTTCCCCGTTCTGTGACAGGGGACAAGCAGATCTACTGATCCCTGTCACTGGGATCAGTTAGATCTGTTATGTCCCGGCCAGCCCTGCCCCCCCACAGTTAGAACACAGCCAGGGAACATATTTAACCCCTTCACTGCCCCTGCAGGTTAACCCCTTCACTGCCAATGACATTTATACAGTAATCGGTGGACATTTAAATTTCTGATCGCTGTATAAATGTCATTGGTCCCAAAAATGTGTAAAAAATGTCCGACATGTTGACCCTTAACTAAAGACCGCAAAAATAATAATAAAAAAAAAATGATCATTACCGCCGCTAGACGCTAAAAATAACCCTGACGCTATAACCCTGCCTGTACAGCCTGTAAAAAATGTGTAAAAACCCTGGTTACTGTAAATATGTCGCTAGTCTTTAAATTTACAGGTGGCTAATGACATATTTACAGTAACCGTCACTTCCCCAATTGGACGTCCCCGTCACTTCCCCAATTTATACAAGGGACCGACACAAGATTGACACCCCCCCGTCCCGACCGGCCCTGTATTGTCTAGATTGACTAGGGTCACTGTCCCTAGTCATCTAGACGAACAGGGGACAGTGTCTTGCCCCTTGGCGGCACAAATGTTACCGCCAAGGGGCAAGACTCCGAGGATTTTCACTAGTCGCCCAGAGCCCGCCTGTAGCTCAGGCGGGCTGGGTGCCCGTGCGAGCGCGTCGCAC
>BLSH010054209.1:103186-116086 GCA_018402905.1 Glandirana rugosa | reverse complement strand
ACGGACTATCTTCGCCCCTTTCCGAGTCTCCAGGGACGAGAGAGACACGAATTCCGTCGTCACTGAAGCGTCGAGAGAGGAGGGACGAGTACCTGCCTCCCCACGCGTCCGACGAGCCATGTGGTCCCCGGAAGGTCCTAGTGGGACTCTGTACCGAGGGGAAGGAAGGACTACGAAGAAAGGGCAGGCCGTCCTTTGTGTTTTTGACTTCCTTTCCGGACCTCCTGGTTTTCTCGGTCTTATCTTCATAACATTTGGTAGTCCTATCTCAAAATTATTCTAAGAGGTATCTTTTCTCCTTTCGTCTTCCAGGACAGCCTTAAGACATATGGCTCCTCCTTCCGGGACAGGAAACCCCAACACCCCAGAACTTAAAAGGTGGTCCTCCAGGCCTTTCCTTCAGTTTTTGTGTTTCCTGCCGGACGGGAAAGAAGCATCAGGAAGGAAGGGGAGCCATGTCTCAGGGTGATCCTGGAAGGCCCCTGGTGTACCGAGCAGCCTGCGCACCCCTCCGTCCATGAGCAGGGAGGAGAGAGCTGCGAAGTCACTGCTGCCTTAAGCACAGAGAGAGCAGGGACCTCTGAGCCTTTCCCCGCTTCTATCAGGCAGGCCTGGGTGAGTGAGGTTTACCTGAGAACGGACGGCTAGCGTAGCCTGGGGACAGGTGCTGAGCGTTGTGCACCATTCTGCCCGACAGTGGTCCTTCTCCCGCCTTTTTTCGGGGGGTCCATGGGGAATGCTGGAGTCGCGGTGTGTGGGCTGCGTGCAGGGCTGAGCAGCCGTCAGACGCCAGTCACCCGGAACAAGCCAGGGAAGGCGTCGGGAGGCGGGGCTACTATGCTCCAAAGGCAGGAAGTGAGGTAGCTTCCTGCAGAGGCAAAGGGCACCGTGAGAGTACTTCCTCTCTCCTGTACGGCGAGGCGGTGGACAGCACAGGCATCCGGAAGCCTGGGAACGCACGAGGCTACCGAGCAGGCGGGTGGGGGACACTTGGACCGATGGAGACATCTGCATCACAGGCAGTGGAACCCGGTCCAGTGGGTGCCGGCACCTCCCAGGTAGGTTTGGGGAGGGACTCCACATGTTATTCTGGGTGTGAAGAAAGGGCTGTTTCCCCTTAGCTAGCAAGGAGCTAGTGGTGATGGGATGGCACTTCTAGGAGTTCTGACACAGTGGTGGTTCTGAGCCTAGAAGTAGGAGAATGGTCTTTTTATTTTTTTTCTCTATCTGTTTTGTTATAGACAAAAACGCAGGAGAAAGCCCAATCCAGGAAAAGATATGCAGTTTACGCAGCGAAGTTTGCGTCAAATTGGGAAAAATCACTTTGCCCAGAGTGCATTAATAGTTTAGTGAAGGACACGGTAGCAGCGTGTCCTAACATCCTGTCCTCAGTAAAGGAGGAAATAGTCTCCACCTTCCAGCCCTTCAAGGGGATGTTAGATAGGGTTCAGGGGCCTTCAGTGCCCTTATCAAGAGCGGCCAGTATGCCCTCCTTGTCGGAACCCAGTCAGGAGTAGAGTGAAGAGAGGTCACTCGCGGCCTCCCAGGCAGACTCAGAGCCAGAGGAGGATGAGCTGGCTAGAGGCAGATACAATCTCTGGATGATGTGGGGGATTTGTTGAAGGCCATTTATGACAACCTGGAAATGAAGGAAGAAACGGTACAGCTTTCTAAGCACGACCGCATGTATCTTGGGTCTAGTGCGCAGAAAACCAGGGTATTCCCCGTACACAGTTCCATTGTAGAATCCATCTTGCTGGAATGGGAACATCCAAAAAGGAGGCCTTTCTTTTCGGGCAATCTCAAATGTCAATTTCCGTTTGATAAAGATACAGCTCAGCCCTGGAATAAAATCCCGAAGCTGGATGCACCTTTAGCCAAGATCTCAAAAAAGACGGATTTGGCCTTTAACAATCTTGGATCATAAAAAGAGCATGGGATGCCTCGGCGATTAGTCTCAAACCCGCTTTGGCCGCCACCTGCGTCGCCAGAAATCTAGACCGCTGGCTGACAGTTGCAGACCCATATATCGGCGGGTACATCTAGGCAGCAATTACTAAAGTCATTTCCGCTGATGTTTAAAGCAGTCGGCTTTCTGGCAGACGCATCAGCGGAGTCGGTAAAGCTGGTGGCGATCGGCAGCCTTAGTGAATGCGGCTAGGAGAGCTCTATGGCTAAAAGCTTGGCCAGGTGATACGACCTCTAAGCTCAAGCTCTGCGGGGTACCGCTTTCTGGGGATTACTTGTTTGGGCCAGGTTTACAGGAAGCCCTGGAACGCACACAAGATAAAAAGAAAGCGTTCCCAGAAAGGAAGAAAAAGCAGGAAGTTAAGCGGCTTTTTCGAGGCTTTGGGCAACGGACTCACCAAGGGAAAGAAAGCCGTCCAAAGAAACATTGGTCGGGCCACAAGGGGCGTGGAAGAGGAGGAGTCCTATTTAATCCTCCTCAAACCACCCCAAAGACCAAATGAGGACTTCCTGCCACATTTAGTCCATTTATCTTGGACATCATTCACAACTGATACAGGTTGGAGTTCAGATCAGATCCCCCCCCCCCCCCCCCCCCCCAGATTTCTGGTTACCCATCTATCCAGGGATCGGGAGAAAGCCAGAGCCCTCTGCCTGTGGTTAGGACCAGAGGGTCCTCGGGGGGGTACCCTTAGGCAAGCAGGGACAAGCAGTGTACTCCCATGTTTTTGTGGTCAAGAAGCCCTCGGGCAAGTACAGGTTGATTCTCAACCTCCGACCTCTGAACAGGTCGTTGAGGTACAAAAAATTCAGAATGGAGTCCATTTTCACAATTTCAGAACTCCTGTTTCCAGAATGTTTCATGGTAATGGTGGACTTGAGAGATGCATATCTCCATATCCCCATTCATGGGGATCATCAGAAGTACCTCAGATTGGCAGTCAGGATAGACGCAGAAGTCTTTCACTATCAGTTCCGAGCACTCCCGTTTGGGCTGACGGCCTCGCCAAGAATCTTTACAAAGTTACTGGCAGAGGCCTTAGACCCTCTGCACATGAAGGCCATAACAGTGACTCCGTACCTGGACGATCTCCTGTTTTGTGGCCTGTTCGGCACAGCAGCTGGAGAAGGATTTGGAGGTAGCACAGGGCTTCCTACAATCCCTGGGGTGGCTGGTCAACCAAGAAAAGTCTCGGCTTATTCCTGCCCAGGATGTATGCTATCTCGGCTACAGAATCTCGGCTACAGAATCTCGGCTACAGAATCTTGTCCACAGAGGAGAAAATATTTCTCCCACCAGAAAAGATAGAGAAAGTGAACCTGGCAGTGGCACAGTTACAGATCAGTCGGGAGGCTCGAATCAGGGAGGTTATGAGTAGTGGGTCTGATGACCTCTTGCTTTCCGGCAGTTCCCTGGGCGAGGTGCCATCTGAAACCATTGCAAAACCACCTGTTAGCTTGTTGGGATGGCAATCAACAGAGCTTGGAGTCCCTTATACCCTTACCAACCAGAGTCAGGAGGTCTCTGTGGTGGTGGTGGAGAGCCAGGCACAATCTGGAGGTCTGGAGTGGGCCAGACCAGGAGCTTAGATAGTAACAACAGATGCCAGTTCCTTCGGGTGGGGAGCCCACCTGAAAGAAAGCTTAGCACAGGGGTCATGGTCTGCTCAGGAAGCCAAGAGGTCCTCGAATCAGAGGGAACTATTGGCTTTCCAGAGGGCCTTACAGACCTTCCAGCCTCAGATAAAGGGCAGCATCTATGGATTTGTACAGACAATGCAGCGGCAGGTGCATATGTAAACAAGCAAGGAGGGACAAAAATCCCTGCCTTGCAGCAGATAGCAAGCAAACTTTTCACCTGCGCTGAACGGAACCTGGCGTCTCTAAGAGCAGTACATTTGAAAGGGACTCAAAACTCCCTAGCGGACTTTTTAAGTCGCCAACAGGTAAAACAGGATGAATGGGCCCTCAATAAGGAAGTATTAGAGGAGATGCAAAAGCGGGGACGTCCGGAGGTGGATCTTTTTGCCTCCAGAAGAAAACAAAAAGGTTGCCGAATTCTTTTCTCTGTGCTCTTGGGATCAAGCCAGGGGGTAGATGCCCTAGCCAGTGCATGTAAGTACAACCTCTGTTATGCCTTCCCTCCAGTGAGACTGGTAGCAGCAGTGATCCGGAAATTCATGATAGAAAAGGTGGATTTAATCTTAATAGCGCCTTTCTGGCCAAGAAGACCTTAGTTTGCCAGCATCAAGAGACTGGCGGTGAGTCCGGACCTGATTTCTCAGGGTCTGGTACTCCACCCACAGGTACAGGTCCTCAGGTTAACAGCCTGGTATCTGAGGAACAGCTCCTAAAGAATCAAGGATTCTCGGATAGGGTAGTGCACACGCTGCTAGCTTGTGGAAAGCCAGTGCCCAGAGCCATATACAGCAAAGTATGGAGACACTTTAATGCGTGGTTGGTAGAAGAGGGTCATTTGGAACCGGGCATCCCGCAGATCCTGGATTTTTTTCCAAGCGGGCGTGGAGTTGGGCCTGTCCATTAGTACACTAAAAGTACAGGCGGCTACTTTGAGCGTATTCCTACAAATCTGACTCCAGCAGGATCGTTTCGTCAAAAATGTATTTAAGTCCCTGTCCAGATCCAGGCCAGTAAGGATTCAGGCCTGCCCGGCCTGGGACCTTTCTCTTGTACTAGGGGCTCTTGCAGGAAGCCCTTTTGAGCCTCTAGAAAAAGCATTACCCAAGTGTGCTACTTTAAAATCTATTTTTTTGGTAGCAATCACCTCAGCCAGAAGGATGAGTGAGTTGCAAGCACTCTCAATACGGGAGCCTTTTTTACGGATATTTGAGGACGGGGTGGTGGTAAAAACTGACCCAGGGTTCCTCCCCAAGGTGGCTACGCCTTTTCATAGGGAACAGGACATTGTACTGCCAACTTTTTTCTCATCCTCAGAAAATAGTGGGGAAGATGGATTTAATGTGTTAGATGTAAGAAGATCCCTGCTAAGATATCTAGAAATTAACAGGGACTTCAGAAAGTCAGAGTCCTTGTTTGTGAATTTCTCAGGAGCACGTAAGGAGTGTAAAGCAACCAAATCCTCTATTGCTAGGTGGATTAGGACATCAAATGTTGAGGCATGCAGGAAGGCAGGCGCCATTAGTCAGGGCACACTCAACTAGGGCTGTGTCAACTATGTGGGCTGAGAGGGCCGGTGCCACTCCAGAGGACATCTGTAAAGCAGCAACATGGTCTAGCTACTCCATGTTTGCCAAACATTACCGCCTAGACCTGTTTAGAAAAAAGGAACAGGCATTTGGTCGGAAGGTCCTTCAGGCGATGGGCCCACCCTAACAGTGTAAGTTTCTTGCTTATCTCAAGGCTGTCCTGGAAGACGAAAGGAGAAAACTGGAGTTAGATTTACCGGTAACTCTTTTTCTAGGAGTCTTCCAGGACAGCCTGGTTTTCCCACCCTAATCTTGTGTTTGGTATAGGTGATGTGTGTTGTGTTTTTTCAGGTCTTCCGGCGGTTCTTGTGGAGACTGAAGGAGAGGCCTGGAGGACCACCTTTTAAGTTTTGTGGTGTTGGTGTTTCCTGTCCCGGAGGGAGGAGCCATATGTCTCAAGGCTGTCCTGGAAGACTCCTAGAAAGAGTTACCGGTAAGTCAAACTTTTTTTTTATCTTTTATTTATGGAGGAAATGTCAGAAATAACGTATATATCATATAATCATTCTATAAACACATACACTGCATATATCATTTGAGGAAAATATGCTTATAAAATAGTTCACCATTTGCCAATGAAAAAAAAAATATGTCCCCGGATTTCATTTTAAAAATCTGGTCACCTTATTCTAAGCCTAATCTATCTAGCCCTATAAAGAAAAGATTGCTGTACTTACCTGACGCTTCTCCGGTCTGTTCTCCAGTGGCACCCTCTGTGTGCAGGAGAAAGCCAACAACGGCTGGGAAGTGACAACACCCATAGACTTACTATGGGGCTTACGTTGTCGGCTGCTTTTCCTACACACTGAAGCCGCCGCTGACAGTTCAGCCTGGGACCGGACCGGAGCGACTGCAGAATAGGCAAGTATAGCAATCTTTTCTATACAGGGTTAAAGTGACATTAAACCTTTTTGTGTAGTTTTTTTTTAACTAAAATTGTTATGCTTACCTGCTCTGAGCAATGGTTTTGCACAGAGCAGCCCCGATCCTCCTTTTCTGAAGCCCCCACCGGCACTCCATACCCCCCCTCTTTGGCCAGTGCCTGGCTTTCCATGGGGGTACCCATGCATGCTCGTTCCTGGGCTGCCCAGTCTGTGACCATTGACACAGACTAAGCGACTTGGCCCATCCCCTTGTCACAGAATTTGATTGACAGCGGCGGGAGCCAATGGCTGACGCTGTTATCAATCTGCCCAATGAGGAGGGAGACAACCGCAAGAGCCGCTACTCTTGTACACATCGCTGAATTGGCTCAGGTAAGAATAAGGGGGGGGGCTGGGGGGCTCCTACAGCACAGAAGGGGTTTTACCTTAATGCATAACATGCATTAAAATAGTAGTTCACCCTAACACTAAAATATGTAAATCTATTGACATCCATGATCTAAGACTAACCTATCTAGCTCTGTAAAGAAGAAATTGCTATACATGCCTTTTCTGAAGCCGCTCCGGTCCGGTCCCACGCTGATCTCTCAACGGCGGCTTCTCTGCGGGTGCAGAAGAGGCAGCCGACAAAGGAAGCCCCATAGTAAGTCTATGGGTAACGTTACACCCCATTCATTTCACAGCTGTTGTCGGCTGTCTCTTCTGCAGCGCCTCCGCTGCTGGAGATCAGAACGGCTTCAAAAAAGTATGTATAGCGATTTCTTCTTTACAGGGATAGATATGTTCGTCTTAGATCGTGGATGTCAGTAGATTTACAGATTTTAGTGTTCGGGTGAACTTCCACTTTTAAGGTAAAAAAAAAAAAAACCTTGTTGCTTTAGAACCACTTTAAGTAGATTAGGTTTGGAATGTGGGTGGGAGTAGGCTTAGAGTTAGGTTTTGCCTTTACTTACACTTTAAGAACTTAAAGTGGATGTCAAGCCAAAAACATTTTGCTGGTTTTGGATAGCGCGGGAAAGAAACTCTTGTTGGGTTTTACTGCTCTATTAGGGAGATTTACCCTCACAGTCTTTCTCTTATCACCTTCCAGGATGGCACACATGAGAGAGATGAGAGGCTCCTCCCCACAGGAAACACAATCAATTGACAGCTGTTTTAAGTCCCCACCCTTCCCCTTGATCCTCAGTTTTTGATTGTGTTTCTAACCCAACACAGCTAACCTTTTTTTATTGTCTTTCCTGGGCCAAGACCTGGGGCTGAGGTAGCCCCCCCCCCCCGGACCACAGGCAAACCAGTGATGAATGCTGGTCCTGGTAGAGCTTGCTCGACCCAGGGGGGATTTTCTGAATAAGAAAGCTCAGGGGGGGGAGCAGTATCAGAAGAGCCCCCCCCCGAGAGCTGGGGGGCCCTGGGTATAGTGTAGTGCACCCAGAACCCCAGGGACCATGTTCCCACTCCCTTCCCCTACCTGACAGTGGTGGATGGGATGGAGGAGGCTGTCTGTGCGGCCGCTGGTCTGCAGCGCAGCCTGCTTCCTGGAAGGCCGGTGGGGCGGTCCTTAGGCCTCGTGGCATAGAAACACAGCAGCGGAGCGGGGGTCCAAGCTCCCCTTTCCTCCTTACAAGGGGTGCAGGGTAAAGGTAGGCCTGGGGCTCCTTCTGTCCTTCTCCCTAAGCGGAGGACGATGGGCGACCCCCCCCAGGTAGGGGAAGCGCCAGAGGAGACACCAGTTCACTACGGTGACAAGGGGTGCAGAGGAGCGAGTGCCTGCCTAAACCAACTCAGACGGGAAAGAAAAGGGTAAGGTATCACCTGCCCAACCCCCCCCCCGTGTATATACTGACTGGTGCAGTGCAGTATACAGCCTAACCTGGCAGCAGTTTGGGGGGGGGGGGGTGGGTGACTTTGGTGGCTATCCTCCTTGCCTGTGGCCCATAAGGATGGAAAAGCGAGCTTGGTGGCTGTGGCAAAGGGAGAAGACGACGACGGTGAGTACTCCCTGTTGCTTTAGGTATTTAGCAGCAAAATCCTTAACCGCCAGGTGGGTTCTGTGCATTTGAGATGATCTCCCTTGGGGTCTGAAAACAGCCCAGAAACTTCCACCAATCCACCATCCACAACTCCCTCTTACGTGGAGATGCTGGGTTTAGCAGTGGGTTGTCAGCCTCCCTCTATAAGCCCTATTGTAGTACTTTAATAGGGGTAACTATAGTGAAGAGGGGAGATCTGGTGGATACAAGAGTTTCTTACAGGCCATATTGTATATAACACTGAACAAGTCCTTCAAGGAGTTTGGATGTGCAGTGGTTTACAGGAACCTGGAGGTTTCAGGAGTAAGCCCCCTGGGTCAGCTGGGCGCACCAGGTAATCTGAACCTATTAGCCCAGCTGCTAGGAATCCGGCAAGTAGCTCCAAGAGGAGTTCTTAATAGCTGACCTCCTATCTTGTAACTCAAACAGGCATGGGGAGGCACAGTAAGGATTCTTTCAGGAGCGGGCTGGGCCGGGAGGCAGGGATGCAATTGCCCCCTGGACCGCACTGATGTGCTCTACAAAGGCTGCTGTATCGCCAGCTCAGTACTGCGGATGTGCAGTACTGTACAGTACCAATTCTGTGAGCTAGCAATGTGTTCTGTCACAGACAGGGCTGACAGTCTGTGTTACAGAGCGCAGCCCAGCCCCTCCCTCCTCCACATGAATGGATGGCAGAGGCTGGCTCTGCTCTTTCCTCGCACATACTCCGGGCAGCCCTTGTGCTGTCTGGGAAGAGGATGTGTGGGTGGGAAAGTTAAAATGGAGTCCAGTGAGGCTCCTGACTGGGACCATCCAAGTAAGTGAGTTTCTCCTCCCTCCCTTCCTGCTCTCTCTCCCGAATCCCTCTCTGCTGCTATAGAGTTTTCTTTCTAGCAGCCAGTGACAGTACCTTGCCCTATGTGCTATGTAATGGACTCACACTGGTATGTTGCGCTTTGGCTGCAGTGCTGGTGCACTGGCAGTCTTCCTGCATGTTGCCCCTAGTGCCATAGACCTATATTAAGTTGGAGATTATCACTGCATGTTCTGAAAGTGCAAAAAAAGTCCTGCATCTTTGGTGCACTTTCAGAAAGTGAAGCAAAAACACACAACCTAAAAGAAGTCCACCAGTTTGAGCCCAAAGGCATGTATTAACTTGCAGCAGGCACTGGCACTCTGCTGAAAAGTGATCCATACTCAGGTCACTTTTCAGAGGCATTTGACAGGCAGTGAGGAGGTGATACCATATTTCCTCCCTGCCTCTTTTAGGCTACTTTCACACTGCATGGGCAGCCGCGGTCGTGGTAAACCCCGCTAGTTTTAGCGGAGTTTTACCAGCGATAGGGCTCTGCTATGCGGGCGGGAGCGCCAAGCTTTTAACCCCCCACAAGGGGTTAAAAGTGCCGGCGCTCAGTGCTACCGAGGCGGTGTGCAGCCGCTTCGGCAGTGCTTGCCATTCATTTCAGTGGCAGGGGTGGTAGAGGAGCAGGATATATTACCGCTCCCCTCACCGCCCCAAAGATGCTGCTTGCAGGACTTTTTGTAACGTCCCGCTAGCACACCGCCCCAGTGTGAAAGCACTCAGGGCTTTCACATTGGGGTGGATTGGGGGGGACTTTTGAGGCGCTTTACAGACGCTATTTTTAGCTAAATAGTGTCTGTAAAACGCTTCAGTGTGAAAGTAGCCTAAACCTCCTAAATGCCAGCCCCTCCAGGTAATGACACGGTTCACTTTGAACGCCACCTTATTTCCATTACTCTCTGTAGGTATTAGATGTGCTCTCACCTTATTGTTTGCACATCTAATACCTAAAGAGAGTAATGGAAATAAGGTGGCATTCAAAGTGAATTTCTACACCTAAGTGGAGCACCCCTTTCAGAAGATTTGAGGATATTATTAAACCCAGAGACTGGTGGACTTAAGCCACCATAGACAGACTGAAATTTCTGCTGAACAGGCAGAATTTCAGTCTATCAACTGACTTCAGTACAACCAGCAGTCAATCACTGCTGGCTGCTATAGCTGCCAGCAGTGTTCACTGTATTTTGTTGGCTGGAAAACCTTCACCTCAGAACACACACCAACTCACAGCTCTTGCGGAAGCTTGGTAAATTAAATGCCAGGCTTCCATAGCATTACACCTGTGCGGCTGTGAACAAGTCTGGGCACAAGTCAGCACAGGCTCCTGGGAAGACAGAAGGGTGGCCAGTAAGAGGAGAGCTGGGATATGATGTTACTTACCTCATATCCCTGCCACTCCTAAACCTGCTCCACTGTAGCACCAGGTCCACAATGCCCTTACCCTGGCCCTGGGGGGCGGTGCACCAGCGCGTGCCTGCATGTGCGTTTCTCACTACCCACAATTGACACAGGAGGAGCCTGCAGCCTGGGGAATCTGGTGGTCATGCCCAGGGAGACAGCAGGACCTGCGTGTTTAGCCTGCTGCGCTCACTGTGACTCTCTGCTACTCTGCTTGCTTGGCTTACCCAGTGGTGTGGTGCTCACTCACCAGAGAAGGACCAGACTCCACAGGTAGGGCTTAGTGTGGCGGCAGTGACAGCACAGTCTTTAGTCTTCATCTTTCTGCAGTCTCTTTGGCCCATGTACTGGGTGTAGGGAAGAGGCAGGCTCTCTGTCTCAGTGCCTCTGGGGGGATCGTGAACAGCATTCTTTGAGAGACTGCTCCTTATGATTTCCCAAACAGAGGCTGCTCCACAATGATTTCCCCTCGCTGAGAGAAGCCCCCACAGAGAATGACCGCTTCACACTGCCTGCACAGAGAGTGATCGCCTTAATGCAAAGCGGTGGTCAAAGCGGTCTCTCTCTCTGTGCAGGCAATGTGGAGCAATCTCCCTCCCTTCTCTCTCTATACAGGCAATGTGGAGCAGTCTCCCTTCCTTCTCTCTCTATGCAGGCAATGTGGAGCAGTCTCCCTCCCTTCTCTCTCTATGCAGGCAATGTGGTCAAAGCGGTTTCTCTCTCTCTGTGCAGGCAATGTAGAGCAGTCTCTCTCTCTGTGCAGGCAATGTGGAGCAGTCTCCTTGCCTTCTCTCTCTGTGCAGGCAATGTGGAGCAGTCTCCCTCCCTTCTCTCTCTATACAGGCAATGTGGAGCAGTCTCCCTCCCTTCTCTCTCTGTTCAGGCAATGTGGAGCAGTCTCTCTCTGTTCAGGCAATGTGGAGCAGTCTCTCTCTGTGCAGACAATGTGGAGCAGTCTCCCTCCCTTCTCTGTCTTTGCAGGCAATGTGGAGCAGTCTCCCTCCCTTCTCTCTCTATACAGGCAATGTGGAGCAGTCTCTCTCTGTGCAGGCAATGTGGAGCAGTCTCCCTCTGTGCAGACAATGTGGAGCAGTCTCCCTCCCTTCTCTGTCTTTGCAGGCAATGTGGAGCAGTCTCCCTTCCTTCTCTCTCTATACAGGCAATGTGGAGCAGTCTCCCTCCCTTCTCTCTCTATACAGGCAATGTGGAGCAGTCTCCCTTCCTTCTCTCTCTATACAGGCAATGTGGAGCAGTCTCTCTCTGTGCAGGCAATGTGGAGCAGTCTGCCTCCCTTCTCTCTGTGCAGGCAATGTGGAGCAGTCTCTCTCTGTGCAGGCAATGTGGAGCAGTCTCCCTCCCTTCTCTCTCTGTGCAGGCAATGTGGAGCAGTCTCTCTGTGCAGGCAATGTGATGACGATGACGACAATGATTTTTTAGAATTCTATTATTTTTGATTTTGTGTTTCAAATTTTATCGTACCCAGGATGTCTACTAGACTCTTGTTTGGACAGATTAATTAATTAGTTATTCCTAAGGCTCCATGCACACTGTATCTCAAAAACGACCGTTTTTGGTCGTTTTGGCGTTTTTTTAACAGCCCAAAAACGCCACTTTATTGTATCCTATGTGTCCATGCACACATGGTCGTTTATTGTCTTTTATCAGCAGTGGCGTTTTTGGGCTGTTATCTGAACGCCCTGAATTGGCGTTCAAAAGTCGTTCTCCTGACCACAAAAAACGCCAGACGCCGGTAAAAGCCGCTAAACGCCGGTATATCGGCGCCTGGCGTTTTTTGCAGTGAATGGAAGCAAATGAAGTAAAAAAAAAAAAGCCAAAAAACGCCACTAAACGCTGCTTACAAAACACTGCAAATAGAACGTTTTGTGAGCAGCGTCTCCTACCCGACGCTGAAACAGCCCTATAGCGTCCAGTGTGCATGGAGCCTAAGAATAACAGGCCTACAATATAAAACAACATATTTCCATGCAAAACAATGTACTGCTTTGACATTGTAAATATTGATATAATCATACCACCAGGGAGGTTAAAGGGGCGTGATTTCTTTTCTATACCCATTGTATGTAGCATAGCATGCTATGTTCAGATTGTTAGGTCGTCTTCTTTTAAAACCCACATAATTTCAGTGTGATTTCGCTTAATAAACTAAAAATGTATATGTTCTCTAAATGTTTTTCAGAACTTTCTAGTAAATATTTCTCATGGGAACTGGAGATTACCCAGAGCAGTCTTGGGAAGAAAAGGATATGGAACTGACTCAGACTCACCCAGACCAATCAGCCGCTACCCTGTGCCTTACAAAAAAGACTTGCCATACGATATAGTAGAACTAATGGAAGAAGTTGAGAGAAAGGTTTGTTTTTTTAAATATGCATTTACTAGAGTTGGCAGATCAAATTATAAGCACGTTTTATTCAAAATAATTTCAGAAAATTCTTAACGGGTTTGTATCCTTAAAAAATAAATCTTAATAAACTGTCTCTTTAACCACTTGACCTCTGCTCTGGAAGATTCACCCCCCCCCCCCCCCC
>BLSH010054209.1:77786-92065 GCA_018402905.1 Glandirana rugosa | reverse complement strand
GTAGAAGTTAGAGAGGGAGAGAAGACCGTAGAAGGGGTTACGAGATTTTGGTCGACCGTATCAAAGGCAGCCGAAAGATCCAGGAGTAGGAGTATAGAGTAGTGTCCATTGGTTTTTGCAGTTAGTAGGTCATTTGTGAGTTTAAGAAGGGCAGTTTCTTTGGAGTGTTGAGGGCGAAATCCAGATTGAAGGGGGCCCAGAAGGTTGTTCTTAACAAGGTGGTCACTCAGTTGGTTGTAGACTAGGCGTTCTAGGGGTTTGGAAGAAAAGGGGAGCAAGGAGATAGGGCGCAAATTGTTTTAGATCGGTAGGGTCCAGGGATGGCTTTTTAAGTATGGGGGTTTTAGAGCATTGGGGAAGATGCCAGAAGAGAGGGAGAGATTGAAGATGTGAGTTAGAGAGTGCAGGATAGAGTCAGAGGGTGAGCGTAGTATTTGAGAGGGAATAAGGTCCAGTGGTTAGGTGGGCGTTAGAAAGGAGTTTAGCAACCTCGTTTATAGTAGCAGGTTTGAATAAGGATAGTGTCGATTGTGCTTGTTGACATGGGGTTTCAACTGGGGAGGATGCCTGTAGAGTCGAGATTTTGTCACAAATTGTGTCAATCTTGCTTTTGAAGTGGTTCGCAACCTCCTGGGCAGTGAGTGAGTTAGTGGGCGGAAGCAGTGGAGGACGAAGTAGGGAGTTGAAGGTAGAGAAGAGTTGACGGGGACTGGATGAGAAGGTGTTAATAAGAGTGGTAAAATAGGTCTGCTTGGCAGTGTGGAGGCGAGAATTGTATTTATGGAGGGCAGATTTGTATTGGTTGAAGTCTTTGAGAGACTTAGTCTTGTGCCACAGACGCTCAAGGGCACGGCTGCGCTTTTTGAGGTTCCTGGTGTAGTTTTTTTGCCACGGTTGTAGGGGTCGGGGCCTGATTTTGTGTGGTGAGGGGAGCAAGCTCGTCCAGGGTCGAGGACAGGAATTTATTGTAGATGACAGTGGCTAGGTCGGGGCAGGACAGAGGTGAGATTTTTTCATAGAGGTGGTCAGTAGCAGAATAGAGGAGAGAAGTGTTGAGTTGGCGACGGTTTCTACGGGTGACGGTTAGGCGATTGGAGGGGAAGGTGGTGCAAGAAAGGGAGAGAGAGAAACTAATAAGGTGGTGGTCAGAAAGGGGAAAAGGATAGTTGGAGAAGTTGCATGGAGTGCATAGATAGGAGAAGACAAGGTCGAGGGTGTTCCCATCAGTGTGAGTAGGAGCCTGTACCCATTACTTCAGGTCAAATGAGGAAGTTAGACTAAGAAATTTAGAAGTAGCAATAGTGTTCATGTTAACTGGGATGTTGAAATCCCCAAGAAGGATTGTGGGAATTTCAGAAGATAGAAAGTAGGGTAGCCAGGCAGAAAATTAATCAAGGAAAGTGGACAGCGGTCCAGGAGGCCGGTAGATCACAGCAATTCTTAGGGAGGTTGGAGAGAATAGACGTATACAGTGGGCTTCAAATGATGAGAGTGACCGAGAGGGAGGAGAGTGAAGAACCTGAAAGGTGCTCTGTGGGGATAGAAGGAATCCCACTCCACCTCTCTTGCGTCCATTAGGCCTATGGGAGTCAGTCCAGAGAAGGCCACCATGGGAGAGGGACGCAGGAGAAGGAGAATCGCATTCGTGGAGCCAGGTTTCGGTGATAGCAAGTAGATGAAAGGAATTAGTGAGAAATGGGTCATGAACGGCAGTGAGCTTGTTGCAGACAGAGCGGGTGTTCCAGAGGGTACAGCGTAAGGGGAGGGTGGTTTTGGGAAGAAGGGGGATGGAGATTAAATTGTGTAGATTGCGACTACTGCCAGAGGGTGTGGGGTGGTGGTGATGTGTGTGGTTAAATGAGAGAGGCCCAGGGTTTGGGGAAATATCTCCAGAGGCTAGGAGAAGCAGAAGAGAAAGGGAAGTAATATGGGAATATGATTTATATGAAGGGACATGCTTGAGCATCCTGGTTTTGTTATGTGGGCATAGAGTTAGAAAGAGGTGATGAGTGCAGTAACAGGGAGAGGGGAGAAGTGAGGATGATATGTACAGATTGTGGGGTGGGGAAGAGGGGTGAAGAAAAGATGGTTTGCGGAGAGAGGCTGCTATTGTGAATAGGAGAGGAAAGGTATGCATGTTCTAGAGAGGAAAATGTGATGTTTGGAAATGAGGTTACCTATAGTCTGGTGTTAAAGTAGTTTCTTGTTAGTATGCCCTTTGAGCAAATCGCTGAAGTGCAAGAGCAGAAGTGCCCACTTATTTAAAGAACCCCACTTTTTTGGAAGAACCCCCTGCAATGCTACTCCCCCGTAAGCAAGACGTGGTTTTATACTGTGATGGGTGGGGGTGGAGGTAAACAATTAATCAATTAGGAGATGATATAAGGCACATAGCTATCCCATTAAACTTCTAAAACTGCAATCAAAATGCAACAAAGGCCAAGATTGTAAAGATAAGGGAACCATACATTTAGGTAAGGCTATAGGCTAAATAAACATCACAATGTTATGAACATGGCTACAGATGTAGTTTAAAACAGCAGTGACAAAGCAGATCACCAAAGACATTTAAGCAGTCATTCAGTGTTCAGTTTAAGGAAGATGAAGCTAGTATAAACAGACATACCAATGTTAAAAGGCATAGACAGATAGCAATGGTTCAGTTTTTGAATGAATGAATTGCGAGGGCACTGGTGAGTGCTCCCATAGTCCATTGATTCTTCATGCCATTCAGTAACTGTCTGCATCTTTTGGAAGTATGGGCAGTTTTCTGGGAGTCTGAAGGATCCAGGCATTGTAATGGAATTGCACCTGCGATCTGCTTATTGCAGGTACAGTGCCTTACAGGCTGCAGAGTAAAAAATAATAAATACTTATTATTATTAAAATAGATATAATTTTTTTTTTTTTTTTTTACCTACAAAAAGATGTGCATTTTATTTTTTATTTTTTTATGCAAAACGTGAACTTAGCCTTACCAGACCTAGTGTGCCTATTGGAAGACTTTTCCAACACCTATTGTTTTGGTGACCAATCAAAATTTTGGCATTTTCTCTCACTTTGACTTCCGGTGACAACGGTCGTCATTAGAATAAATGGAGAGTACATCTTCCAGAATAACCCAGATCAAAATAAAAAACCTGGCAGGAAATCCAGCCACCCATACACTGTATCCCAAACAAAAAAAAAATATGCTTTAAATCTTTAACTTTATTATTAATAAAGTCATTTTCCTCATATTCTACTTCTTAAAGCAAGGATTTATAAATTACAATAATTTATTTCTGTTGCAGGAAAGCTAACGAAAGCTGACAGAGAGCTTATAGTTGTGGCTACAAGTGCAAGTAATAAGTGCCCTTATTGTGTAACTGCTCACGGCGCATTGCACAGAATATACTCAAAGAATAGAATGCTGGCTGACCAGGTAATTCTAAAAAAAAAAATGTACTTGCAGAAATGCCCAAGTTGAATGAATCCTGAAGCTTTAATGTGGCTCTAGAGCCTTAAAGGATTTTGTGCTGCAGGATCCCCCCCAGCCCCCCATACTTAAACTTGATCCTGATCCAGCGTTGTGCACCAGAGTAGTGGCTCTCGCCGCTGTCTCCCTCCTCACTGGGTAGATTGAGAGCAGTGGGAGCTACTTGCTTCCGCTGTTGCTAATTAAATGCTGTGGCGAGCAAGCGGGGGGCAGGGCCACGTGGTCTGTGTCAATGGATGCAGACAGGGTGGCTTGGGAGCGAGCCCACACAAGCGCCCCCATAGAGAGCGGCTTCCTTTGGAGGCACTCACCGAAGAGGAGGAGCGCGGAGGGCCCCAGAACAGGAAGATTGGGGCTACTCTGTGCAAAGCCATTGTTTGTTTCAATAAAAAACTGAAGGTTTAATGTTTAAGTGCAAAGATATCAACACAGGACTGTGTGCTTTGCACAGAGTAGCCCTGATCCTCCTCTTCTTGGGTCCCCTGATGGCGCTTCTGGCTAAACCCCACCCTCACTGACTGCCCCATAGCAAGCCACTTGCTATGGGGGCACTCATGCATGCTCACTCCTGAGCCCCGTTCTGAGTCTATTAGACATACAGAGCTGGACTTGGCCCCACTTCCTCCTCACTGGCTCTGATTGACAGCAGCGGGAGCCAATGGCTCCTGCTGCTATATCTGAGCCAATCAGGAGTGAGAGACCTGAGAGTGCCTCAGCTCAGGTATGTATCTAGGGGGGGGGGCTGCGGGGGGAGCTGCATGCAGAAGGTTTTTTTTTTTTATTTTTTTTTTTTTTTTTTTTTACCTTCCTGCATATGATGTGTTTAAGGTAAAAAAAACCTTCTGCCTTTACAACCACTTTAAGAGTGCCATATTTTTTGTATTGTGATTATTTCCTATGATTGTTGGCTCCATCTAGTGGGCAATATGCATTTATTTATTTTTATTTCTTTGGCGATATTTAAGAAAAATATTTGTTATAAGTACTAGGTAGAGCTAAGCTTTAAATTCAACCAAAAAAAAAACAGATTTCCCCCATCCACACATTCTATGTGGATGGGGGAATCACACCTGCTGAGCTATTGTATTCTGACAGTAGGGAAACTTCCCCTCCAGTAAAATACAATGACTAGTGTTGCCAGCTATAGCCAGCGGCACTGACAGTTTGGGATAAAGCCGACAGGCAGATTGTACAAAAGTCGATTGATAGATCAACTTGTATACAACAAGCTAGCCCATACATGGATCAAAATTTGTCCGGTCCCTTCCTTCTGAACCAGCCAAATTTCAATGTATGGCCAGCTTAAAGTGGTTGTCAACCTGTGACAACCACTTTAACCAACAGGTAAGCCTAGACTAAGGCTTGCCTCTAGGTACCCTGCATATCTCCCAAACCTGCACGGTTCAGGAGATATGCAGTGTACTAGATGTGCTGACGTCATTTTGGCACATGTGTAGTGAAGAAACGGCCTCTGTGCCATTTCTCCACTGAAACTGTGCCGTGACTGGCAGCTCCCACGCGACTCTGGCCAGTCACAGAGCCGGAGTCACGGCCCCGGAAGGAAGAGGGGCTGAAGATGGACGCTGCCAGCACAGGGGACAGCGCTGGATATCGCAGGCTTTGTTTGCAGGTAAGTGGCACATAATGGGCTACTATGCGATGCATAGTAGCCCATTATGCTTCTAATTTACAGGGGACTGTAGAGGAAATAAACCCCATCTGGGTTTACTTCCTCTTTAAGGATCAAGCGCAATAATCGTATTACAAAAAAAATATGGTAATTATTGGTGGTGCTTTGCAAATGCTCAAGACATCCACACAGCATATTTTTTTATAAATGGATCCGTAATGTCAAAGTGAAGATTTGGGGAGTTTTATATCCTAAAGTAATGTTTAGGGTTTAAGTTGAAGGTTATTTTAGGTGAACATTTAAGTGTAAAAAGTTAAACCTTAGGATCAAGTTTAGTGTTGCATTTCAGGAGTTAGATTAAAGGCTTAATATGAAGTTGAACTATAGCTGTTGGAAAAAAAAAATTTGAGCAGAAAGGTTTTATTGCAGAAGGAACACACCAATGGGTTGATTTACTAAAACTGGAGAGTGCAAATCTGGTGCAGCTCTGCATAGAAACCAATCAGCCTCCAGGTTTTTGTCAAAGCTTAAAGGGGTTGTAAAGGCAGAAGTTTTTTTTTTTTTATCTTGCATGAAGATAAAAAAAACCTTCTGTATGTAGCCTCCCCAGCACCCCCTCAATACTTACCCTGAGCCCCTTCTCTCTACAGCAATATCCATGAATCCCTCAACCGTCCAGTACACTCCTCCTGATTGGCTGAGACACAGCAGCTCCCATGGCTGTCAGTCAGCCAATCGGGGGAGAGAGGGAGTGGGGCTGGGTCGGGGCTCGGTGTCTAAATGGATACACAGAGCTCTGACTTGGCTTGAGTGCCCCCATAGATAGCTGTTGGCTGAGGGGGCACTTGATAGGAGGAGGGGCCAGGAGAGCAGAAGAGGAGGATCCGGGATGCTCTGTGCAAATCCAACTGCACAGAGGAGGTAAGTATAACATGTTTGTAAAGGCTCTTTGTTATTTAAAAAAAAAAAAAAATCACTTTTTTTGAACAAGCTGAAGTTACAAGCTGATTGGTTTCTATGCAGAGCTGCACTAGATTTTGTACCCTCCAGTTTTAGTAAGTCAAGCCCCTATGTCTCTTCTGCAATAAAGGCTTCTTACCTGCCTGTTTAGTTCTGTGTGTACATGTGGGCATGTGCAGTCAGTGTATAATTCACGAAATGTGCCAGCGCCATGCACATATACAGTATCTCACAAAAGTAAGTACACCCTTCACGTTTTTGTAAATATTTTATCATACCTTTTCATGTGACTACACTGAAGGAATAACACTTTGCTACAATGTAAAGTAGTGAGTGTACAGCTTGTATAACAGTGTACATTTGCTGTCCCCTCAAAATAACTCAACACACAGTCATTAATGTGTAAACCGCTGATAACAAAATTGAATACACCCCTAAGTGAAAATGTCCAAATTGGGCCCAATTAGCCATTTTCTCTCCACGGTGTCATGTGACTCGTTAGTGTTACAAGGTCAAAGATGTGAATAGGGAGCAGGTGTGTTTAAATTTAGTGTTATCGCTCCCACTCTCTCATACTGGTCACTGGAAGTTCAACATGGCACCTCATGGCAAAGAACTCTCTGAGGATCTGAAAAAAGAATTGTTGCTCTACATAAAGATGGCCTAGGCTATAAGAAGATTGCCAAGATCCTGAAACTGAGCTGCAGCACAGTGGCCAAGACCATACAGCGGTTTAACAGGACAGGTTCCACTCAGAACAGGCCTTGCCATGGTCAACCAAAGAAGTTGAGTGCACCTGCTCAGCGTCATATCCAGAGGTTTTCTTTGGTGCTGCCAGCATTGCTGCAGAGGTTGAAGGGGTGGGGGGGGGTCAGCCTGTCAGTGCACAGACCATGCGCTGCACACTGCATCAAATTGGTCTGCATGGCTGTCATCCCAGAAGGAAAGCCCGCAAACAGTCAGCTGAAGACAAGCAGACTAAGGACATGGATTACTTGAACCATGTCCTGTGGTCTGATGAGACCAAGATAAACGTATTTGGTTCAGATGGTGTCAAGTGTGGCGGCAACCAGGTGAGGAATACAAAGGCAAGTGTCTTGCCTACAGTCAAGCATGGTGGTCGGGGTGTCATAGTCTGGGGCTGCATGAGTGCTTCTGGCACTGGGGAGCTACAGTTCGTTGTGGGAACCATGAATGCCAACATGTACTGTGACATACTCAAGCAGAGCATGATCCCTTCCCTTTGGAGACTGGGCTGCAGGGCAGTATTCCAACCTAATAACCCCAACACACCTCCAAGACTACCACTGACTTGCTAAAGAAGCTGAGGGTAAAGGTGATGGACTGGTCAAGCATGTTTCCAGACCTAAACTCTATTGAGCATCTGTGGGGCATCCTCAAATGGAAGGAGGAGCGCAAGGTCTCTAACATCCACCATCTCTGTGATGTCCTCATGGAGGAGTGGAAGAAGAGAAGAGTGGCAACCTGTGAAGCTCTGGGGAGCTCCATGCCCAAGAGGGTTAAGACAGTGCTGGAAAATAATGGTAGCCACATAAAATATTGACACTTTGGGCCCAATTTGGACATTTTCACTTAGGGGTGTACTCACTTTTGTTGCAAGCGGTTTAGTCATTAATGGCGCTGTGTTGAGTTATTTTGAGGGGACAGCAAATTTACACTGTTATACAAGCTGTACACTCACTACTTTACATTGTAGCAAAGTGTCATTTCTTCAGTGTTGTCACATGAAAAGATAGAGTAAAATGTTTACAAAAATGGGAGGGGTGTACTCACTTTTGTGAGATACTGTACATGGGCATGGCATTATCCCGTATCCATTGGAGATCTGTGTCTGTTCTTCTCCCATAACAGGTACACTTTTTTTTTTCCAGTGTACGCAATTCTTTTCTTTATAATCTATACATTTTTATTTTCTTTAATTTTAGGTGGTTGTTAACCCTGAGCTAGCAGATCTAAGTAACAGAGAGCGTACCATGATAGAATTTGCCCTGGCAATTGCAAAACCAGAAAACATAACTGAAACACACTTCCAGAAGCTAGAGGAACAGGGATTTGACCGTGAAGACGCCTGGGATATTGCAATGGTTACAGCCTTTTTTGCCATGGCGAATCGTATTGCTCACTTAACTGACTTACGACCCAATGAGGAGTTTTATGCCTTGGGCAGAGTTCCAAAAGTCAAGAATGAAGAAAAATAGTTTGTTACAGATTTGTTTCAGATCATGTACACAGATAACAACAATCTACTCTTACTCCCAGTACACACTATACGAAAATCGTACGATCGTTCCTAGGATGAAAATTCCCACTCGATTTTTATAGTGTGTACCCCACTTAAGCTGTCAGAAAAATAAAATCACACATATGCTTTTGTATTAAAGGGCTAAACACTAATTTTTGTATTCCTGATCTAATGTTTGCAACTACACTGTTGTCAAAAGTATTGGTACACCTGCCTTTACACGCACATGAACTTTAATGGCATCCCAGTCTTAGTCCGTAGGGTTCAATATTGCGTTGGCCCACCCTTTGCAGCTATAACAGCTTGAACATTTCTGGGAAGGCTGTTCACAAGGTTTAGGAGTTTGTCTATGGGAATGTTTGACCATTCTTCCTAGAAGTGCATTTGTGAGGTCAGGCACTGATGTTTGAGAAGGCCTGGCTTGCAGTCTCCGCTCTAATTCATCCTAAAGGTGTTCTATCGGATTGAGGCCCAAACTTGTTCATCCATGTTTTTATGGACCTTGCTTTGTGCACTGGTCCAAATCATTTGGTGGAGGATTATGATGTGGGGATGTGTTTCAGGGGTTGGGCTTGTCCCCTTAGTTCCAAAGAAGGGAATTCTTGAGGCGTCACCATAACAAGACAATTTCATGCTGCCAACTTTGTGGGAACAGTTTGGCAATGGCCCCTTCCTGTACCAATATGACTGTACACCAATGCACAAAACAAGGTCCATAAGACATGAATGAACAAGTTTGGGGTGGAGGAACTTGAGAGTCCTAACCTCAACCTGATAGAACACCTTTGGGATGAATTAGAGCTGGGACTGCAAGCCAGGCCTTCTCATCCACATCAGTGTCTGACCTCCAAAAATGCACTCCTGGAAGAATGGTCAAACATTCCCATAGACACACTTCTAAACCTTGTGGACAGCCTTCCCAGAAGAGTTGAAGCTGCTATAGCTGCAACTCAATATTGCCATTACAGTTCATGTGCGTGTAAAGGCAGGTGTCCCAATACTTTTGACAATTTGCTATTTTTACAAAATGCTTTTACTACCTTTCTTCTCTTGTCAAGATTATCGGTATAGGATTTTATGCTCAGTCAGATAATGTAGAACTAATCTTTTATATTCTAATCTTGGATACAGATGAAATTTTACAGAATCGTGTACATATACATTAGTAACTCTGGAAACTGGTGAGCTGATTGTCATTTATGTCACGGCATGTTGTTAGCTGTGCAGTATGTGAAACCTGTATTGCTAAGTAATAAAATAGAAAGCTGTTACCTTCCCCATGTTGGACAAGCAATATATGTTGGGTGACAACATCTACATACAGCAGGCAGCTCTTCATAAGTTGATAATATCTTTGCTTGCCATTGCTGAACTCTTTCTGAATATACTAGTTGCTTTCCTGTTCTGCTCACCCATCGCTTTCAGGCACAGACCAGGAGAAAATGTGCAGGTCAGAAAAGTGAGAAGTACTTATCAGCATATTTGGTCTGGTGAGTCAAAAAGTGTTGACAGCATGACAGCTGGGCAACTAGCATTTGTAGGAGAGGCCAGCAATAGCACACTCTTCCCAAGACAGGTTTACTTTTGAAGGGTAACGATATTCACAAATACATTCACTTATATCTGATACACTTCAGAAGACGTGTTGGTAAACCAAGCAAGGGTAAAGTTGGGTATACACGTTCAGAGGGTTAAAAAAAAACAAAAAAAAAAAACTGACCGATCCCATGACGATGTGTGATGCTGGGATTTCTCCAGCTATTTATGTTATTGTATTCTGCCAGAATACACTGATCAGCGCCTGCAGCCACTGGCAGCGTGGTCAGGCAGAAGTGGGAGGGAAGAGATGGCAAGCTGTCTGCCCACACTGCTCAGCAACCAGAACAGAATGGGACCAATGCACTTCCTCCCCGGGGGGAGGGGGGTTTAATAAAGATTTTAAAGATGGAGCGATACTTCCTCTTAAAAGAAGACATTCACTCTCAGAACTCCGCCTCTTTTGCTCCATCAACCTAACATATCCTCTGTAGATGTGCTGTAGGTTTCTGGGGTCTGACAGACACCAGTGTAACATCTGTGCATGGAGAGGAGAATACTGTGCATGTACACACACTGCTGATTTCTGGTATCGGGGACCCCGTAGAAACATGCTGTGTGTGTGTGTGTGTGTGTGTGTGTGTGTGTGTGTGTGTGTGTGTATATTGCATGTACAAGTATCCCCTCTGCCACAGGTCTTTGCCAGATGGCATATCTGTGCATGTGCCCATCAGTAAATCTACCTCCTGGTATGTGTGATGTGGGGGTACACTATGTCATTTTTTTTATCCTAGGTGAGAATTCCCAACTACAGACCAAAAAAAATAAAAAAAGGTAAGAAACCGTTGTAAAAAAGAAATGTTCTCCAATTGTGGGAGCACTTAACCACTTGCCAACCAGCAGTTTAACATTTATAGCTGGTCGTCGGTTTTTGTTCTTCCCCTGCCATGTACCTGTACATTGCGTGGGAACTTCCTGGTTTACAGGCACACAGGCCCCCCCTGCCTCTCGTGCTGTGGTTGAACACTGCACAAGTTTGTCAGCAAGCTCACAGCCAATGATTTTATCTGTGAACCTGCTGATGGTTGTGGCCAACTACAACACAGATCTGTGTGTTGTTAAACACAAATCTGGCTGGTTCTTTCTCCTTGATCTCACTTACCGTTCAGAGCTGAGATCAGGAAGAAAAGCCAGCTGAGTCTGTGAGGAACAGCAGCACACATACACTTGTTAGGCACACAGTTAACTAGAAGAAGGCCGATATATGATGCCAATTTTTTTTTTTCCCCCTTCATCTCATAAAATCTTAAAGTTAAGTAATAAGAAGTGATATAGAAAATTGCTTAGATTAAACATTTATTGAACAGCACAACAAGCCTCCAATCAGTGAACTCGTTTGTATAATTTGGATATAGTTTTTTTTTATCTTAAATATTAAATACACAAAAACAGGTAATCAATGTAATGGGCTAACTTTTTTAAAAAAAATTTAATTCATTAAAGTGTATTTTTTTCCAAAAAAATTGCAATTGAAAGACCGCTGTGCAAACAGTATGTGACATAGAATATTGCAACAACTGCCATTTTATTCTCTAGGGTCTCTGCTAAAATATATATATATATATATATATATATATATATATATATAAAAATATAATGTTTGGGGGTTCTAAGTGATTTTCTAGCAGAAAATACTGGATTTTTACTTGTAAGCAACAAATGTCAGAAAAGATTTAGTCTTTGAATTGTTAAACTGAGGTCTTCTACACACGGAGTTCATTCCTTTGATAAGTAGAAACATTGTAGCTCTTGGAAGGCTGCTCGGATTTATGTCTTTCAAGTCGCTCCGTCTTAGAAAAAGGTTCTGGGGCGACTTGCATTGACTTCTATACATAAGTTGTGCTGTGTGGGGTTGCGCTGAGTTGGCCCGCAAGTCAGATCGTCCCTGTGTGAACCGGCCTTAGTGCATAAATTAATCGGCTTAATTTGCAGCACAATCGGCAGATTAATTTAAAAAATGCCAAAAATCGGCCAACCAATATATCGGTCTACCTCTACAGTTAACCCCTTGATAGCCCTCCCGATTACCCCTATCAACCAGCCAGTATCATTAGTGCAGTATATCACTAATCACTGTACTAGCAACGTTAGTGTCCCTCCTATAAATGTGATAGGCAGTCAAAGTCAGTAACTAAAGCCCATCACTGTTGGTCATGGTCTTTTTAATGGCTCCATGTAAACCACCACCACCACCACAAAAAAAACAGCTTCTTACCTAAATCTAAGACCCCAAGTTATAGGAGTTCTATGAAGCATTCACTGAGACCAGGGATCTGTCGGCTGTGCTCTATATGGACCAGGTACTGGGAACAGTAGCTACGTAATGCAATACCAGCAAAAATGTAAAATGGCAGAAGACCCATAGCATAAAACCACAACCATCAGTTATTTTTAAAAAAAAAGTTACTTTCATTATTTAAAATGAACAGAGTAATAATACAAAACCGACCACCAGCGAGTCTGGCGGAATAATGATGTCAGCTCTTAGCCCCGTCCTGATGCTTTTCTTTGTAAGGAGAGAGTCTCAAAAACATTAGCTGATAGAGCCGACGTGTGTGTATATACAGTATCTCACAAAAGTGAGTACATCCCTCACATTTTTGTGAATATTTTATTGTATATTTTCATGTGACAACACTGAAGAAATGACACTTTCCTGCAATGTAAAGTAGTGAGTGTACAACTTGTATAACAGTGTAAATTTGCTGTCCCCTCAAAATAACTCAACACACAGTCATTAATGTCGAAACCACTGGCAACAACAGTGAAGACGTCCAAATTGGGCCCAATTAGTAATTTTGCCTCCCGGTGTCATGTGACTCATTAGTGTTACAAGGTCTCAGGTGTGAATGGAGAGCAGGTGTGTTAAATTTGGTGTTATCGCTCTCACTCTCTCATACTGGTCACTGGAAGTTCAACATGGCACCTCATGGTAAAGAACTCTCTGAGGATCTGAAAAAAAGAATTGTTGCTCTACATAAAGATGGCCTAGACTATAAGAGGATTGCCAAGACCCTGAAACTGAGCTGCAGTACAGTGGCCAAGACCATACAGCGGTTTAACAGGACAGGTTCCACTCAGAACAGGCCTCGCTATGGTCGACCAAAGGGGTTGAGTGCACGTGCTCAACGTCATATCCAGAGGTTGTCTTTGGGAAACAGACGTATGAGTGCTGCAGAGGTTGAAGGGGGGGTCCGCCTGTCAGTGCTCAGACCATACGCCGCACACTGCATCAAATTGGTCTGCATGGCTGTTGTCCCAGAAGGAAGCCTCTTTTAAACACTTGCCGACCGTGTAATGTATATACACGGCCGCAAGTGGCATCCATTATTCTGGGAGGGCGTACTAATACGTCCTCCCAGAATGGTGCGCACCTGGGAGCATCCGTGACCGCTGGGTCCGTGAGACCCGGCGCATCACAGTAAATGGCCGCTTACCACGTGATCGCTCCGTCAAATGACGGAGCATCACATGTAAACAAGCCGGGGGAAGTGCCGGCTTGTCTCTCCTCTCCGCACCGATCGGTGCAGTGTGACAGGAGAACGGGGGGAGAGGAGATGCAGCGGTGCTGTGGGCAGGATCTGAAGTGCCCACAGCACTGCTATGTGCCAGGCAGGGACCCCCATCCACCCATCATCATCCGTGCCCACCCATTCGTCATCCATGCATCCAAGCCCACCCATCTGTCACCCATGCATCCGTGCTCATCCATCCGTCACCCATGCATCCGTGCTCACCCATCCGTCACCCATGTGTCCGTGCTCACCCATCCGTCACCCATGCATACGTGCTCACCCATCCGTCACCCATGCGTCCGTGCTCACCCATCTGTCACCCATGCATCTGTGCTCACCCATCCGTCACCCATGCATCCGTGCTCACCCATGCATCTGTGCTCACCCATCCATCACCCATGCGTCCGTGCTCACCCATCCGTGCTCATCCGTCACCCATGCATCTGTGCTCACCCATCCGTCACCCATACATCCGTGCTCACCCATCTGTCACCCATGCATCTGTGCTCACCCATCCGTCAACCATGCATCTGTGCTCACCCATCCGTCGCCCATGCTTCCGTGCTCACTCACCCGCCACCCATGCGTCTGTGCTCACCCATCTGTCACCCATGCATCTGTGCTCACCCATGCATCCTTGCTCACCCATCCGTCACCCATGCATCCATGCCCACCCATGCATCCGTGCTCACCCATCCGTCACCCATGCATCTGTGCTCACCCATGCGTCCGTGCTCATCCGTCACCCATGCATCCGTGCTAACCACTGTCTACCCACTCGTGCCTACATACCCACTGCCTACCCACTCGTGTCTACGTACCCACTGCCTACTCGTG
>BLSH010054209.1:54589-71471 GCA_018402905.1 Glandirana rugosa | reverse complement strand
AAAAAAATGCATTTAGTGTGACGTTTTATAGCCATGAGTCTGAACTGGTTTACATAACCATGAACATCTATTTTTATACCATAGCCACGTTCCGTAGTATGTGGCATTAACTATCAATATAAATAAGAACTAAATTGGTAAACTGGAGACCTTCCAAAATGGGGGAAACACTGTTCTGGTAAAAAACGATAAGTCGTGACACGATGAAATTGACCGTTAACGCACCAGTACGTTGCGACATGGGTTTAATATAGGGCAAGGACCCGTCGGTACTCCAGTCAAGTACCAATACATTTGGTCAAGTCTGAGTACCGATATTTTGCAGTGTGATTTACGTAAAAAAAAATTTGGTGCAAATTGCACTGCAAAGAATCGCATGCGATTTCCCCCACTGCTCCTGTGTGTGTAAAGAAAGGGATTAAAGCGCCATCTAGTGGGCAGTTTAAAAAATGTTAGAACTCACAGTACACATCTGGCCACATGCAAAATAACCTACATAGGTATCCCGGTCTGCCGATGGAAGCAAATCAGGGCCACTGGAGGTGCTCACAGGGCTGGGGAAGTTCCGGGACCCTGCGGGTATAGGACGGAAGTGATGTCAGCTTGGGGTAGTACCGCCTCTACATCTCCTCCAGCCCTATGAGCACCTCCAGCAGCCCTGATTTGCTACCATCAGCGGATCGGGACACCTATGAAGATTATTTTGCATATGGCCAGATATGTACTGTGAGTTCTAATATTTCCTAAACTGCCCACTAGATGGCGCTTTTATTCCTTTCTATGCACACATAAAGGAGAGGTGGAGGAAATCACAAATGATTCGGACAGAAATTGCACCTCATTCCTGTTCAAATTGCATGCGATTCTTTGCAGTGCAATTTGCACCCATTAATTTTGTACTGATCGCACTAATCGCACCGCAAAGTATCGGTTTGGTATCGGGAGCATTTGGACGAGTAACGATATTAGCACCGACACCCATATCCGTGCATCCCTAATATATACCATAGTTTGTAGATTCTATAACTTTCCAACAGACTAAATAATATATACTGAATTGGGTTCGTTCGTAAACAGGCAGAACGGCATTCTGCTAGTAAGAAAGACAGAGATCTTGTGTTTCTGCTAAGCAGTTACACAAATCTCTGTATTTCTTTAGTTAAGCACATCCCCCACACAGTTAGAAAGCACTCATAGGGAACACAGTTAACCCTATGATCGCCCCTGGTAACCCCTTCCCTGCCAGTGTCATTTATACAGTGAGAGTGAATTTTCTTTTTTTAGCACTAATCACTGTATTGGTGTCACTGGTCCCCAAAAAGTGTCACTTAGGGTTAGATTTGTCCGCAGCAATGTCGCAGTACCACTAAAAATCGCTGATTGCTGCCTTTACCAGTAAACACATTAAACAAATAAAAATTCCATAAAAATACCACATAGTTTGAAAACGCGATATCTTTTGCGCAAACCAATCAATATACACTTACTGGGATTTTCTTTAATAAAAACATTTAGCAGAATACAAATTGGTCTAAATTGATGAAGAAATTGTCAGTCTTTTTTTGTTTATAACGCAAGAAATAAATACCGCAGAGGTGATCAAATACCACCAAAAGAAAGCTCTATTTGTGGGGAAAAAAAGACATCAATTTTGTTTAGGTACAACATCGCACAACCACGCAATTGTCAGTTAAAGTAACACAGTGCCACATCGCAAAAACTGCCATGGTCATTAAGGGGGTAAAAACTTCCGGGGCTGAAGTGGTTAACCACTTCCGGACCGCCCGCCATCATTATATGGCGGTACTTTGCCATTGAATACTGTTGCTATAGTAGCAGATAGCTACCATAAACCCGGTATTTTTTTAAACAGCAGGAGGCTTTCAGATAAAAGTGGTCTCTGCGGCGGACTCGCTGTGAGGTCACTTTTATCGGGGGTGGGAGAGGTGCTCACCCCCCTCCCGCCACTTTCCCGTCGTCTCCGGCACTTACCGGACCCGCCAGTAGCAGCGGAGACAATCAGGTCTGCTCCCCCCACTGCCTGGATGCCGAGTGAGTGGAAGATGCTGCCCACTCCGTTCCATAGCATTGAAGGGCGGAAGCAACGTCAAACATCACTTCTGCCCATAGCTCTTAAAGGAGACTTTTTTTTTTCCAATTGTCATTTTATTTTGTTGCATTTAAGTGTAAATATGAGATCTGAGGTCTTTTTGATCCCAGATCTCATATGTAAGAGGTCCTGACATGCTTTTTTATATTTACATTCCTTGTAATAGGAATAAAACTGATTCTTTTTTTTTTTTTTTTAAAGGACTGTGTAAAAATAAAAAGTAAAATAAATAAGAAAAAAATAGGATTTATTGACTTACCGTAAAATCCTTTTCTCTGAGTTTATTGACAGACGCAGCCTCTTATTCATGACACGTGGGGTTTATGCACCTTTTACCAGGACTAGGCAGAACGAAAGTTCAGAAAAGCAAGGCTGGCCCCTCCCAGGGGGCCGTCCTCACTCAGTGTATAACCCCTCCACCCTGCAAAGCACACCAGTCCGTGACAAGCAGTACAAACTCAACCACAGAGGGGTGGGTGCTGCGTCTGTCAATGAACTCAGAGAAAAGGATTTTACGGTAAGTCAAAAAATCCTATTTTCTCTTATGTTCATTGACAGACGCAGCCTCTTATTCATGACACGTGGGGACGTCCCAAAGCAGTGTCAAACAAAGAGGGGTGGGTAAACAATAACAACTGTACCCAACAGAATTTTCCGGGAGGCGCCAGCCGCGCCTACACCACCGCCTGCAAGACTTTGCGGCCAAAAGCAGCATCCGCAGATGCTGACACATCAACTTTGTAAAACTTAACAAACGTGTGCACCGAGGCCCAAGTAGCCGCCTTGCACACCTGAGACACCGACGCTTGGTGTCGAAAAGCCCAGGAAATACTAATCGCCCTGGTGGAATGAGCTATGACCGGGAAAGGGGGCTCTTGCCCCTGAACAACATATGCATGGGTCACCGTCTATCTGATCCAACGGGATACAGTAGCCGACGAGGCCGCCAAACCTTTGCGCGGGCCTTCCGTCAGCACAAAAAGCGCATCCGACCTCCGAAAAGGAGCCGTTGCTGACAAACACACCCGCAGGGCCCTCACTACGTCCAGGGAGTGCAAGGCAATCTCCTTAGGATGTGAAGGGCACGGGCACAAGGAAGGGAGGACAATGTCCTCATTAATGTGAAAAGAGGAAACCACCTTCGGTAGAAAGTAGAAACGAAGGGGAAGGGCGCAGCACCGCCTTATCCTTATGTAGGACCAAGTAGGGAGACCTACACGACAAAGCCGCCAATTCAGACACCCGCCTAGCGGATGTAATGGCCACCAAAAATGCCACCCTTTGTGACAGCAGATGTAAGGGGATATCCCTGATCCGTTCATAGGGCGGTTTCTGCTGTACAGAAAGCACTACGTTCAAATCCCTATACAAATGTACGAATCAAAGAATGTGTCGCTAATGGATGCTGAAACAGAATCGCCAGAGCAGAAATCTGACCTTTGAGTGTACTCAATGCCAATTTGTGATCCAGGCCTTGCTGGAGAAAGACCAGCACCCGAGTCACCGAGAAAGAACGGGGGTTCCATCCCCTCGCCTCGCACAAGACAATATAAGCCTTCCAGGTGCGATGATAAATCTTGCGCGAAGTGCACTTGCACGCCTTAAGCATGGTGGGGATCACTGACTCAGAGACCCCCCTACCCTCAGCACCTGGGACTCAATAGCCAGGCCGTCAAAGCCAGCGAGGGTAAAGCAGGGTGCAGGATGGGTCCCTGCGACAGCAAATCTTCGCGAAGCGGGAGCCGCCAGGGAATATCTGTTACCATCCGCACCATGTCGGTGTACCAAGGGCGCCGAGGCCAATCCGGAGCCACCAGGATTGTCGGGATTCCCTCCACTTCTATCCTGCGCAACAGCCGCGGTAGAAGTTTGAGAGGGGGAAAGGCATACAGAAGCCGGTACCGAGACCATGGGGCCACCAGGGCATCCGTGGCCACCGCCAGTGGATTCCTCATCCTGCACACGAAGGTCTGCACCTTGTGATTGAATCTGGACGCCAGTAGGTCCACATCTGGCGTGCCCCACTTTTGGCAAATCTGGCAGAACACCTCTGGGTGCAGGTACCATTCTCCCTGATCCAGTGTCTGGCGACTGAGAAAGTCCGCCTGCCAATTTTCCACGCCCGGAATGTAGATGGCAGAGATTGCTGGCACGTGAAGTTCTGCCCACCTCAGAATGTGGGCCGCTTCTGCAGCTGCTGCCGAGCTTCTTGTCCCGCCTTGATGGTTCACGTACGCCACCGCCGTGGCGTTGTCCGACTGAACCCGAACCGGGAGGCTGCGCAGCCTCCCCGACCAGTGGGAGAGGCAGAGTCTGATCGCCCATAGCTCCAACACATTGATCGGAAGGCTAGATTCCTGCGCCATCCAACGGCCCTGGGCAGATAATTGCCCCAGGACTCCTCCCCAGCCCGATAGTGGAGATCCCCTACCGCAAAGCGCAGGAAGCGCTGATGCCGAACAGAAATGGGAACGTGAAGATACGCATCCCTGATGTCCAGGGATGCCAGAAAATCCCCCTGGTGTAGGGCGGCCACGACCGAACGGACTGACTCCATCCTGAATTTTCGCGCCCTCACAAAGTGATTGAGCGCCTTCAGGTCCAGAACCGGTCTGACTCCATCCCTCTTCGGCACCACAAAGAGATTCAAGTAGAAGCCATGGAACCTTTCCGCAGGGGGGACTGGCACAATTACCCCCTGCTCGGACAGTGTCTGGATGGCCCCTAGCAGAGCCTGTCGACGCCCCCGGAGGAAGACCCAAATTTGATGGAAAGAACCTGTCCGGGGGCAGAGTACGAAACTCTATTTTGTCCCCAGAGGACACCACCTCTCACACCCACAGGTCGGAGATGCGAGCGGTCCACCGGTCCTCGAACCCCAGAAGCCTGCCCCCCACCCGAGAGTCGGGCGGGGGCAACCAATCATGCGGAGGAGGACTTTTCCTCCGTCTTCTCGGACTTGCACTACCAGGGCCGCTTACTGGTCCCAGTGGCAGCCTTGCCGGGATGGGAGCCCTTGCCCGCAGAACTGGGCGCACGAAAAAAACGCTTCTGGCCATAGGACGAAGGTCCCTGTTTGCGGCGATGCTCCCGTCGCCTGGGTTCCGGGAGGAAGGTACTCTTCCCCCCGTGGAATCCTTAATGATTTCATCCAACTGAGCCCCAAAAAGCCGACCGCCCTGAAAAGGCAGGTCAGTGAGGCCCTACTTAGATGCGTGGTCACCCGACCAACACCGCAGCCACAGCAACCGTCTAATAACGACCGCATAAATGGACATCTTTGACAGTATAGGGACTTAGTCCAGCGCTGCGTCACACAGGTAACGCAGACCCTGCACCAGCTGGTCCGCCCGCTGCACCGAATCTGGTGAGTACCCAAAGTCCCCCAGATCCTTGTGCAGCTCTGTCGCCTGTTCAGTGAGCGAGTGCGCCACCATGGCCGATTCCAGCGCCGGCCTCATGGCTGCCCCCGCCAGCAAGAACAATGCCTTGGACACTGCTTCCGTCCGCCTATTGGCCGGATCCTTAAAGGACGGCGACCTTTCTATGGGAATGGTAGTCGCCTTGTTCAGGTGGGCCACCGGCGGATCCACCGCGGGGGATGCCCATTTCTGTATCAGGCTGTCCTCAAAGGGATAGCGCACAGAAAAACGTTTTGGCGGGGTAAAGGAATTCTGCAGACGCTGCCATTCCTTATAGACAAACTGGTCGAAATACTGCACATAAGGGAACACCTTAGGAGCTTGGGCTGGCTTACAGGACCCAAAGACGTAAGACGTTTCTTGTGGCTCCCCAGCCTGGCCCAGCCACAGCGAATCACGGACAGTTGCGACCAGGGAGCCCACCAGCGCCTTTTCACGTGCCACTGAGGCCCCCTGGTCCTCTTCACCATACGAGGGCTCCAGTTTCCCGTCCGAGAGCTCCGCAGGGGTCCCTGTTACCACAGAGCCCCCTTCCGGCTCCAATTCCTCCCCCGAAGATGGAGCGGGGGGTGGATGCTTTCTCGGCACCCCCTGACCATGGCTCGGTTCCCCCCGGGCAAAAAAACTCTTCCAGGATGGAAGTCAATTTGTCTAGGGGAACCACCGGTCCCAGCGCAGCTTGAGCCTCAGCGGACCCCTCCGGCGAAGAAACTGCCGGTTCAGTTGCCATTGCGCCACCTCCAGGACACTTGTGAGGCCTACAGGCCATAACGCCCCCACAGTACACCCCCACAATCTGCCCCACAGAGTGACCGGGAATACTCAGGAGGACCCACACCGCCGCCACCAACACCCCAGGGAGAAGCCAGCAATACTTGCTGTGACCCGTTTCAGCCCTCCTGCTGCTGCCGCCGCTGGTGTCAAAGTGGCTGCTGCTGCCACTGCTGCTGCTGACTCGTGCACCGCCGATCAGGAAGAGAGAAAACGGCGCCAAAAGCACACGGTTTTCCTATCCAGGAGACCAACCAAAAATGGCCGCTGAACGGCTGCAAGAGGCCAAACCATCCACAAAATGGCCTCGGCTACGGCAAAATGGTGGCCAGCCGCGACTACAGCAAAATGTCGGCCGACTCCTAGAAAATGGCGGGGATCGCCGCATGGCAAGCACACAGCAAGTAACAGGGGGGTGCGGGGACACCCAGGCCACCTATACCCCACACCATGGATGGGACCGCTAGCCTCCCCCCTCTGCACCCCGGGGGGGGAGGGGGCGACTCACCCTTCCCGACGGGCGTAGCGGGTAGCCACCCGTTGCAGACCTTCCTCCCCCCAGATGGGGAGGGATGCTGCCGGCCATGCGACCCCTGGACGCGAGACGCAGCTCGGTCACTGGGTACGCAGGTGGGGCGTTTAACCCACCGGCCCCCCGCACAGAACAGGGCACGATGCGGCAGACCCCGCGTACAGCTAAGGGAGGCTCACATCTGTTGGCCGTGCTGGGTAGATTTCCAGGATTCGTGATATCCAGCATATCACCCAGCCGGCTACTTGATTGTATTCTTCATCAGATAGCTTGAGCAAAAGAAAAAGAAAAAAAATGGGGACCCGCAGATCCCAGCAGGGAACCAGGTCTAACTCCTTGCACTAGGCAGAAAAGACTGGTGTGCTTTGCAGGGTGGAGGGGTTATACACTGAGTGAGGGCGGCCCCCTGGGAGGGGCCAGCCTTGCTTTTCTGAACTTTCGTTCTGCCTAGTCTACTCCTGGTAAAAGGTGCATAACCCACGTGTCATGAATAAGAGGCTGCGTCTGTCAATGAACGTAAGAGAAATATATATGTATAAAGCGCCCCGTTCCGCCGAGCTTGCGAGCAGAAGCGAACGCATACGTAAGTCGTGCCCGCATATGAAAAGGGTGTTCAAACCACACATGTGAGGTATCACCGCGATCGTTAGAGCGAGAGCAATAATTCTAGGACTAGACCTCCTCTGTAACTCAAAACTGCTAACCTGTAGAAATTTTTAAACATCACAGATGGAGATTTTTAAGTGCCAAAGTTTGCCGCCACTCTGCGAGTGGGCGCAATTTTGAGGCATGATATCTACTCGGCGTAACATTATCTTTCACAATATGGGGAAAAAATTGGGCTTTACTGTTATCTTATTTTTTAACTCAAAAAAGTGTTTTTTTTTTATTTTTAAAAATCACGCTAGTAAGACTGCTGTGCAAATACAGTGTGACATAAATTATTGCAATGACCGCCATTTTATTCTCTAGGGCAGTGGTTTTCAACTCCTGTCCTCAGGACCCACCAACAGGCCAGATTTTAAGTATTACCTTGGGGAGATGCAGACTAGAATACTGCAATCACTGAGCAGCAAATGATATCACCTGTGATGTATTTCAGTTATCCTGCAAACCTGGCCTGTTAGTGGGTCCCGAGGACGGGAGTTGAGAACCACTGCTCTAGGTAGGGTTGCCACCTGTCCGGGATTCACCCGGACAGTTCGGGTTTCGAATCACATGTCCGGGTTTCAGTCCACCTGAAACCCGGACACAATATTCAGACAGGAATGTGGCTCAGAACAGGGCCTGATAGGAGGGCGAGGGGGCACTATGTGCACCACGTTACTATTCTCTTTGGAGCGCCCAAAGGTGTCACAGTGTTGTTACAATCCTATAGTGTATGCTAAAAAATGTTTTTTTTTTATGTGAGCTGCTAAAGTGTTCGGGTTTGGCTTGAAGAAAAAGTGGCAACTCTAGCTCTAGGGTGTTAGAAAATATATATATAATGTTTGGGGGGGGGGTTCTAAGTAATTTTATTGCAAAAAAAAACTGGGTTTAACTTGTAAACACTGAATCTCAAAAAGAGTCTCGATCTTGAAGTGGTTAGAGTGGCACAGTGCAAACAATGCCCTGGTCATGAAGGGGGTAAAATCTTCTGGACGGTAAGTGCAGACCAAAACTATAGTGGACATTGGCAATCTCGGTGCAATACTGCCACCTGGTGCTTCAACTTATAAGTGCAGCCTGGTGTCTTTTCCTTCATAGAAATGCCACCCGCTTTGTGCTTCCCTGGAAAGGGAAATGAACTGGCACCTGTCGCCTAGCAGACGGTGCGGTGACGTTTCTGGAATCCCGTGTGACAATAGTTCTCTATCGTACCGTGTACCTGCTCCCCCTAGCGACCAATAGTGATATGATCACCGTGCGGCGCGGCATTGTGACGTTCCGGCCAGAACGTTGTTATCTGAATGAAATGACTAGAAAATGCTACGAATGTCTCCTGCGATGAATAAAATATCACGCCGGTGTATGGTGTGGGCGAAACAGGCGCCTGAGTAAAAAATAAATAAAACATGGCACCTTGTCGCGGAGGAGTGACGTCAGAGCATCCCCTCCCCCCAGGTAAGCGGTGCAGCGTACGATGTGTGTTCGGTGACGTGCGTGTGTCTGTTAGCTCATCACCCGGCGCCCGTCTTTCCCCATTCAGCGGCGATCGTAGCATCGGTGGGGACGACACCCGGGTGTCATGTCCCAGTGCTCTGCTCCTCCACCCAGGCCTCGGCTAAGAACGGTGCGCGGCTGCCTGCATTCCCCCTCCGCCAGTCTCCGGTGAGCGGGATGAGCGCCACATCAGACAACAGTCCGGAGGAGCGCAAGGAGGGAGAAGGTGAAGATGACTCTGCGGAGGAGGAGTCCCCGGCACAGGTCAGCCAGTCGCCTACTGTCCCCGCCCCTGAAGAGCCGCACATGGACTTCCCCGAGACTGAGGGCCAGCCAGTGGGCAATGGGAAGCTCTTCTACTGGCTGAAGGACAGGTGTTTGGGCCGGGGGCTGTGTGTGGATCCAGCACGGGACAATTACAGGACCATGACCAGCTTGTACAGCTCCATCCAGCCCACCGACTCCATGAACCTGAGCACAAGGACACATGGGGCTGTGTTCAATCTGGAGTACTCCCCTGATGGGTAAGGGGCAGCACTGCTGCTGATGGGGCTTCATCATGCATTGGGTGCAAGATGGGAAACACTAGTAGCCAGATCATCCCATCGCAGGCCTATGAAACACTGGCTGTGTGATTATGTCAGTCGTTGGCACAGGCGTCACAATCCTGCCAGATCTGTGTGTTGTGTTTACCAGCACACAGATCTCAGTGCTGTGATTAGCCACAGCTGATCAGCAGGTATACTGCCAAAATGTGTTGGCTGTAACCTGCTGACAAATTTGTTCTGCATCCAATCACAACACAGGTCAGCTGGGGGCACATGCATGTTTCCAAACCAGGAAGTACACCGTGACATGAGGGTACAAATACTGTAGCTGCTGACTTTTACTATTAGAGCACTTACCTGTCCAGGCATCCAGCAATGTCCTCACCAGAGCCAATTCTTGAATCAGCTGTTGGGTGCCGGTGCTGCCATCTTGGCTAAGGGAAACCAGCGCGGCTTCACAGCCAGTATCCAACTGCGCATGTGCAAATTGCGTTGTGTTTGGGGGGGCGCAAATTTCCGGCAAACTGAGGTGGATGCCGATCAAATCCAGGTACCTGCGCCTCCCCAAAAGGTGCCCAATGTGGCAGGGGAGACAGACAAGCGGAGCTTCCCTTTTTAAGCAGATGTGGTGTCTTTTATGCTAAGGGGTCTGTGTATCAAACATTTGCTGTGTGGTTATAACAATCATTGGCACAGACACCACAAATCTTTACCCTAATTTGTTTATTTCCAAAGATTGTCAGTGGCATCTAGTTGTAATAATGTGGCATTTCTCCTGAATACCTCAATCAGGAAAATACCACATTATTGCCACTAGACATTCCTAGGATATAAATGTATTAGGGTGAGCCTGGGTTCACACTAGTGCGAGTTGGATGCAGATTTCCGCAATAGCAGGAGATTGTGGCCGACTCTCTATAGAGCCGTTTCACACACCTCCGGTGCGAATTTGCACAAGGGTCCTGTGCGTCTTTTGGCCCGTTTTCAGGTCCGAATTCAGCCCAAAATTGGAGCTGAAATGGGACCTGAAACAGTGAATGGGGACGCACCGGACCCCTTGCTGGGAGCTGCATGCGGTGATAGTGTGAACCCAGCCTCAAGATTTGTGGTGCCTATGCGAATGATTGACATAACCACACAGCAAATTTTTGATACATAGACCCCTTAGTATAAAAGAGACCACGTCTGCTTATCTGACTTTTATAACTAGGCAAAGGCCAGGGTTTGTCCAGCCACAGAAGCAGAATTACACATATAATTCTGGTGGTGCATTGCTTTTTGAATTGTTGGTGCTCACATTATACCTGAGTACTGCAACATACCTGTACACCCTGGTTTAGAGGCAGCATACGTGTGCCCCCTGCTGACCTGTGTTGTGATTGGATGCAGCATGAGTTTGTCAGCAGGTTACAGCCAATTATTTTGGCTGTGTATCTGCTGATCATCTGTGGCCAATCACCGCACTGAGATCTGTGTGCTGGTAATCATTATCAAGGCCTAACAGTTGAAACACACTGGCTTCTCTAGGCTGCTTTTCACCAGCATCTGAATAAAGTTTTGATGCATTTTAGCCAATTTTTGTGGCACTTGCCTGCACACAGATCTGGCAGGATTTCGCCCTGCTTTGTTACCGTTTAGGAGTGAAAGTAAGGAGAGATGCAGGCAGATAATCGCTGAGTAAAAGCAGCACACCTATACTTGCATACAGTTAACCCCTTGATTGTTCTGATCACTCTTGTCCCCAGCCAGTGTCATTAGTACAGTATTATCACTGATCACTGTATTAGTGTCACTAGCAATGTCAGTTAATGTCCATCCCAGCCAGTGTCGGTTAGCGCCCCATTGCCACCACATTATCACATTCACACTTTAAGGCGCTGATTGGCACCAATACTAGTATAGGTGTCCTTTTATAAAACTGATCAGCCGTGATCCCAAGGATCACGGCTGATCACAGCTCATTTTCAGTTTATAAAGCAGAGATAATAGGGAGAGAAGCTGTTCTTCACCGATTATCTCTGCACAGCTCCAACTGTCATTCACTGACACAGAAACGGGCAGTTTATAAAGCAGTGATCACTGCACTTCACTGGGGATCTCGGTCAGAATTCACCCTCCCCGCTTCACCAGCTCAGAGGTGGAGAATTGGGGGGGTGAAGAGGGAATCCCGAGGAAAGAGGAAGATTAGAGACTTCCTCCTGCCTCGTTCAGACCCCCCCCACACATCAGCCATGTCCCCCTGCCCTGTATATGTGTATATATGCACATGCATGTATATGATGTGTGTGTGTGTGTGTGTGTGTGTGTGTGTATATACATGTACATATAATGTATGTGTGTATATATAAGGTGTGTGTGTGTGTGTGTGTGTTTATATACACACATATATAGTGTAGGGGGGCTAGTAATTGTATTTACTGTTTGGGCGGTCTCCTCGGAGAATGTCCGTTACTGAGCAGTGAGGCGTTCTCCACAGTTTACAGCGTTTGTAGATCACTTCACTTCACCAACTGTGAAGTGATCTACACACCTTTATAAGCAGGCACACAGGGGAGAACGATCTCCTCTGTGAATGCCGGAGAACTGTGCAGTGGATTTTTTACACTGCTTTATAAACGTACACCAAAGTGTCTGTATGGATCAGTGTCTTGATCATGAGCAGAACTGTACCAGCATCCCCAAAAACGCAGCGTTCGCAGGATCAGCCCCCGATCACTGCCAGCACTTGCGACATGTGACATAAATTTTAAGAAGAAATTAGATTTTATTGGAAATGCTTTATGACAAAGTAGAAAATAGCCGGGTTTAATCACTTCAAGGGGTTTTCTTCAAAATTTTGTTGTGTGTGTTTTTTTTTTGTTTTTTGTTTTTTTAGTGTTGCACCGATAACTATACCAGGCATTTCTGCAAGTATCGGTACTTACGAAAATGCTCCGAAGCCGATACCGGTAGTGACCTCAGCTTGGAAGCACAACGCCTACTCCTCCTCCCCCAGCCAGCTGTCTCCTCTGGCGGGTGCCATCCCAGCCTCCTCCCCAGTGGCATCACTAGGGGGGTGCGCACCACACCCGGGTGACACCCCGTCCTCTTTAACTTGGGGTAAAAGCCAGTGGCAGAACTACCAGCTCTTCCAAGTCCCGCTTGTAAAAATGATTGGTTGCTGGACCCGCCTAGCAACCAATCAGGTGCATGGAGGTCCCTGCATTCAGAAGAGGAAGTTGCAACTTCCTCCTCATGAGCTGCTCCACCTCCATCTTCTTTCCACTGACAATGGAAGGGCCTGGAGTCTGAGGAGATTTTGCAATCTGGACCGGGACACTACTAATATGAATGAGCAGTGCTCCAGTGATGGCTGCACACTGAGGAGGGGGCAGGGATCACACAGGTGTATTCTAGAGGCAGGACAGGCTCCCCCAGAGCTTTGTCCACTGACTGTAACTTCACCACACCACTTGTACTATGTCTGCAGTCTGTGACTATCTCCTGTAGCTATTTGTGTGAGAAAATTATATAAATTTATTTTGGGTACAGTGTTGCATAATCAAGCAATCGCCAGTTAAAGTAGCACAGTGCTGAATAGTATAAAATGGTCTGGTCATGAAGGGATAAAACCTTCCAGAGGGCAAGTGGTTAACGTGTACCTGCAGGTAAGATTATAATACGTCATACCTGTAGGTATCGTGCATATCTCCTAAATTTGCACTGTTTTGCTGATATATACACTTTGATGATGTCGCTGCACATGTGCTTTGCATTCAAGGTACACCGAGTGTGCCTTGAATCTAAAGAGCGTTGTGCCACTAAAGTGACTCCCGCACAGAAGTGATATCACAGCACGTTGATTGCAATGGTCAGAGAGCACAAACCCTGAAGGAAGACTGAGTGAAGGTGGAAGTGTTGGCAGCAATGACAGAGCAGCACAGGTGGGCTGCATTTGAAAGGCAAGTCAGTCATAATGTACTAGTATGTATTGCATTCTAGCACATTATGGTACAAACCTGCATGGGGGCCATTAAAAAAAATTTGCAGACTTAACTACTTTAGGATTTACTTCACAGGATGTCCATTGACTTACATTGATCAACACAGGCTTAGCTCAAGGGCACATTTAAAATGATTTGTTCTTTATATGGCCTGTTCACACTGTACATGTGCTGTGGTGTCTAGCCCTGGCATCCTTGTATTAGGGTCTCTATGTTTAGTAGGGGCGGTAAGGATCAGCAGTCATGTGGCCACTGGCTGTCACAGTGGTCACATGATCAGGGGCCAGTCCCACCGACTACTGATTGTTAGGGGGGTACATTTGACAGCTTGGTCCTTAGTGCCTGTTCACACAGGGGCGACTTGCGATCCGACTTGAGTTGCCTGAAGTCGCCCCAAGTCGCTTGACATTTGAAATCCGATTGAAATGAATGGGAGCCGTCTTAATATACATGACTGAAGTCGCTCCGACTTCAAGGCGACTTCTGAAAAGGTTCCTGTACTACTTCTAGGCAACTTCTATCCGACTTGTGCCCATAGGATTCAATAGAAGTCGCCTCCAAGTCGGATCCCCATCTACATGGAAGCGACTTTACAGTTAAAAGAATAGAATTTATTTTTAGGCAGCCTCCTCCCTCCCTTCTCTGATTGGTCAAGGCAAAGTCGCCTGGCAAAAGTCGCGTTGTAAAGTCGCCTGAGGTCCTTGAAGTCGCGCTGGAAGTCACGCTGAAATCGCCTAGCGAAGTCGCTCCGAAGTCGGGTCACCCCTATGTGAATGCAGGCTTAGACAAAAACCAATGGCCCTAAGAAAGAAGAGTGTAAAGAGAGAGGAAAGCGGAGAGAGAGAGTAGAAGAAAAGGGCAAGGAGAGGTTTGGGATCACCGCACGCTAATCCCCATCCCTAGGACCTCAGAACCCCATATCCCTATTTAGGGACCAAGGAATCAGAGAGTTATAGTTCTCTGACTGGGTTGAGATAAAGTTAGCCATGGGGTCCATGTTTTCAGGAAATAAATCATGTGTATCCTCCTAGGTGCCTGTCAATTTTTCATTGATGCCATGTAGGCGGGTTTAATCTCCTGAAAGTTCAAGGAGGGGGGGTTCCCAGGATTGGGCAATAGTTTGCTTGGTGGCACTAAAATAAGGCCAATAAGTTTCACTGTTTAATGACTTGCAGCCTGAGATGGCTTATTCAGTAAGGCTTGAGAAGTCTTTACATAAATTACAATTGAGAACTGTATATATTAGGGAGTATGCTCTATTCCAAAGCCTGCACGTCACAGGGCACCCTATGTGTAACATAGTCCCCTCCTGTCCACTGCTTCAGAAACGGGGAGAGGTCCTAGGAACATATTTGGAAAGGAGTCGGGTACCAGCGCATAGAGATTTTCTACTAATTTTTTCAAAGCTAAAACATGTTGAGAGGTCGTTGCCATGGAAGAGCAAATGTATTTCTAATCTGAAATAGTGGTATTTAACTGCTCTTCCCAGAGAAGTATATAATTTACCTTATGGCTTGATGTGGCAGAATTCAAAGAATCCTGAATGAGAGAAATAATCCCAGGAGAGTGAGAATTGCTGCAACATTTTCTCTCAAAAGCATGTAATAACTTAGGGGGTCGTTGCTTGTGACAGAAGAGAATTGATATAATACAGAATTTGTATGCAGTGCAAGAGTTCCTGTGAGGGCAGTTAAAGGAATTGTAAAGGCTTGTTTGTTTAATTTTTATTTTTTGTAAAATAACAAACACGTCATACTTACCTGCTCTGTGCAAGGGTTTTGCACAGAGCGGCCCGATCCTCCTTTTCTAGGGTCCCCCGATGGCACTCCTGGCTCCTCCTTCATCAGGTGCCCCCGCGGAGAACCACTTTCTATGGGGGCACCTGGGCGGATGCGCTCCTGAGTGCTGCTGCATCCATTGACACAGACAGCAGGACTTAGCCCTGCCCCTGGCTCCCGTGTCACTGGATTTGATTGAGGCTCCCGCTGCTTTCAATCTATCCATTGAGGACCCGAGACAGCGGCTGGAGCTGCTGGGTTCATGCTCGTCGCTGGAACGATCGGGTTCAGGTAAGTAAAAGGGGGGCTCTGGGGGGCTGCAGCACAGAAGGATTTTCACCTTAATGCATTAAGGGGGAAAAACCTTGTGGGTTTACAACTCTTAAGTTCCTCTGAAGTAGTCCTATGATTTGATGCTGTTCGAAGTGAGGAAGGAATAGACCTCAGTAAAACCTTTATTCATCTACCTCTTAACCACTTACCAACCGGAAGGTTTTGCAGCTTTAGGACCAGAGCACTTTTTGCGATTCGGCGCTGCGTCGCTTTGACTAACAATTGCGCGGTCGTGCGATGTTGTACCCAAACAAAATTTGCGTCCTTTTTTCCCACAAATAGAGCTTTCTTTTGGTGGTATTTGATCGCCTCTGTGTCATTTCTTATCGCCGCTATAAACAAAAGAAGAGCGACCATTTTGCAAAAAAAACCCAAATTTCTTACTTTTTGCTAAAATTCAAATCCAAAAAAAAAATATAAAAAAAACATTTTTTTTCACCGTTTTTGGCCGATTTTATATAATTCCTCATATTTGCGATAAAAATTTGCAATCGGCGTTTATTGATTGGTTTGCGCAAAAGTGGCCGCGTTTATGGACGGTGAGAATTAATTTCTGGGGTTTTTTTTTTTTTTTTACTAATAATGGCGGCGATCTGCGATTTTTAGCGGTAATGCGATATTGGGGGGGACATGTCGGACCATTTTGACACTTTTTTGGGACCAATGACATTTATTCAGCGATCAGAAATTTAAATGTCCACTGATTACTGTATGTCATTGGCAGTGAAGGGGTTAACCTGCAGGGGGAGAGCTAGGGGTTAATAGTGTTCCCTGGGCGTGTTCTTACTGTGGGGGGGTTGGGCTAACATGGGCATGAGAGATCTAACTGATCCCAGTGACAGGGATCAGTAGATCTCTCATGCCCCACTGACAGGGCGGGGAACCGCCGTGTTTACAACGGCGGTTCCCCGTTCTTTTCCCTATAGCCGCTCATCGCGGCTCGCCGGTGGACATCGGGTCCGCCCGAGCCGCGGGCACACTCCCCAGGAGTGCGGCGGGGGCGCGCGCGCCCCCAGGTGGCCCGCCGATATCCCTTTTCTTGCCCCTTGGCGGCAACATTTGTGCCGCCAAGGGGCGGGACAGTCACCCCGTACTCTCTAGATGACTAGGGACAGTGACCCTAGTCAATCTAGAGAGTACGGGTACAATCGGGTTGGGGGGGTGTCATTCTTGTGCGGGTCCCTTGTGATAATTGGGGATCGAGAGGGGGACGTCCAATTGGGGAAGTGACGGTTACTGTATGTCATTAGTCACCTGTAAATT
>BLSH010054209.1:28164-54383 GCA_018402905.1 Glandirana rugosa | reverse complement strand
ACTCCTCAGGAGTGCGGCGGGTGTGCGCGCGCGCCCCCTGGTGGCCAAATGCGAATCTCCGTTTATTTACGGCGATTCGCGCAGGGCTCCCCGACTGCCGCCGTGAAAAGACGGCGCGCGGTCGGGAAGCAGTTAAAGTGGTTGTCAAGCCTTGACAACTACTTTAACCTACAGATAAGCCTATAATAAGGCTTACTTGTAGGTTCCCTGCATATCTACCAAACCTGCAAGGTTTAGGAGATATACAGTGTACTGCAATGTGCCTATGTCATCGGGCACATGCACAGTAAAGAAACGGCCTCTGTGCCGTTCCTTCACTGTGATCGGGTCGTGACTGGCAGCTCCCGCGCGCGTGCACGGGAGTGACATCACGCGACTCTGGCCAGTCACAGAGCCGGAGATCTCGGCCCCGGAAGGAAGAGGGGCAGAAGATGGACGCGGCCTGGATCGGGGACATCGCTGGCTTCCAATGCAGGTAAGTGACACATAATGGCCTAATATGCCCATTATGCTTTTACTCTGCAGGGTAACATAGAGGAAGTAAACCCCAGCAGGATTTACTTCCTCTTTAAATCTAGAAGGGGCTTTGAGTCCAGGAGGAATAACGACTTGTATTTCTTGGAAAAAAAGGTGTTCTATGAATGGTGGCAGTGGCACAGGACTCAGAAAATCACTGTAATGGCACCAAATACTACAGTGGTTGTCAGCTTCCACAGGGGTCCATCCGGTATCAGATTTGCATACGTACATTGGTCCAAGCTTGACCAATGTAAACATGCCACCCCCCCCCCCCCCAGATATGTCATTTTCTGCTTGTGTGATTGGCTTACTGATTTTCCCAGAAGTCTGCACTAAGATACAGGTCAGATTTAAGGCATCCCCTGCAACAGAGAGGTTATTTTTGGGTTGAGACTCCCAAAGCAAATTCACATCTAAAGGGAGGCAGACCCTGCCGCTTTCCTCATTAGAACCCTGCAGGTACAGCAGTTGATTGAAATGTATGAAATCGCTTCCATACACATTCATTTTGCACATGAACACAAACAGCTGTTTCTTCAGAATAACAAAAGGTAGGAATCTGAAACAAAGTTTGATAAAATCCCTGCAATGTACATAGATCACCCAGAGGGGAATGTTTTTATTTTTGAACAAAAGTGGAGCTACACTTTAACCCAGTAGGACAGGAAAGGAGTGAATGGAAGTCTCCATAATGGGAAACAGCTACTTTCCTAAAAGTTGGGAAAAAAGTAGAGAATTCTTCTGAAATTGTTTTCTAATGAAATGTTGACCATGGAACGCAAGTATTTATAGTATAAAATACATTATGCATACATGCCTTGCCTTTACAACGTTTGATGTATTGACTCCATTGCTTAAGTAGGAAAGAGTTGCAGTGATGAAAATAAGTAGATCTTGCACATCTGGATTGTTTGGTTTATGAATTTGCAGCATGTGTAACCGTTTTAATCTCTCTGTTTAGGTCTGTACTCACAGTGGCTTGTGAACAAACTGAAGTCCTGCTTTTTGACCCTGTGTCTTCAAAGCACATAAAAACACTATCAGAGGCACATGAAGACTGTGTAAATAATATCAGGTAAGGTGATCAATATATATATATATATAATTTTTTTTTTTTTTTTTTTTTTTTTTTTGGGACATCCCCACAACATTAAAAAGACCCTGTTATCAAATAATGTCAACAAAAATTTCCATTAAGATTATACGTACAAGGCTGTTCGTCTGATTTGTTCTTTGGGTGCTAAGTTATCCAACACCCCTAATTTTATTATACTGAAATTAATGTCACTTATAATATATTTCTCATGATGTTATTCTTTGATAAAATAAGCAGGTGGCAGGTCAACCAGAAACCACGTCCCAGCGCCTGGGCTTCTGCCGGCACCAGGCGTAAGCAACTCCCATTGCCCAGCACCCTGGACATGCAGCCACTCCAACATCCAAAAAAAAAAAGAAAAATCCAGCTCTGCTTCTTCTTTCCACACATCGACACTTCCGTGTCCCCCTCACCCAGCAGACCAGCCCGCTGCCATGCGGAAAGGCTCCCCTTTCCCTCAGCACCAGCCAATCCATGCACACCGAGGCCCGCCCCTCTTCAGCCAGTTCCTGTGCTTGGCACTGGAGACAAGCAGGAAGGCGAACAGAGTCCAGCCAACACAGCATGCCACACACCACAACACACACACATCAAAGACCTCAGCCCCAAGTGTCAAATCCCCACACCCCGGGAACCCCAAAGGGACGCATACCCTAAAACACCCAGTGAGAAAGCCATCCCACCCGGCAGCATGCCTAGCTTCAGTCCAGTCCCCTCCATGTGCAAATTCAAGATCTGTCATCGCCGTCGTCCAAAATAAAGCCCTGTTAGTCCAAAAAAACTGGCTCCTAACTTTTTTAGCTGGATCTTCAATACAAAGCAAATTTGTCAAGTCCTGACATCTGAAGAACTATGGATACTAATCCCTCTGCATTGTGAAAAGGTAACATTGTGTAACCCTTCAATGACACAGATTGTTGTACAAAGTGTTGTATATTTGAAAAACGATTGTAATAAAAATTGTTGTTTATAAAGATTATATGTGCATTTAATATATTTGATGTATGTCCTTTACATTTTACGTGCCCCTCTTATATTGACATCCAAAAGCTCTGATACTGCTGCTGGGTGCTGTCATCTTGACTGGGATGTCAGAAGCCCCAGCAGACCCAGTTCTGTCACACAAGTGGCACTCTACAGTGTTCCCATTTAGCAGCTACATAAAAGGTTAAGTAGTAAGGTGAACTGAGGGGTGGGGATGCTGGGTCAGCACAGACAGTAATTGGACAGTCCCAGAAGAGGGGAGGGATATGACATGCAAGGATAGAGGGGGCCGGGGAGTAGTCTGATTTTCTATCAAGCTCAAAGGTATATTCCCTTTAATCAGGATTTAATAAAGTGTTGGTCTAATCCTGTAGGTCTTGATTCCCAAAGGCCTAATTCCCAATATGCTCACCATTCATGTTTCTATTATGAGTGTATTTTATAAAGATCTGTGGTTGTATCCTCCTCATTGGATACACAGAAATGAAACAAATTCTCCTACATAAGTTGTACCTATATATCTGCAGCTGTATCTCCTGTACAGTCTTCTATGACACACAGATGAAAGGATATTTCTCAGCAGATAAAAGCAGGGCAAACACTGCAGAGCTAGAGCACAGGCCTCTGTGAACTCTGATTGAAAAGAGAGGGGACACACCCCCACCTTAAAGGCTCAGAATAACATAAAACTGAGGGTATAAGTCATCTGATGTGTGCTGGAGAGAGGACAAGCCTTCTGAAAGGCTAAGGTGTCAGCTTAATCCTTTAGAAGTGAGTAATGTAGATAGCAGAAAGAAGAGAGATCAGAGAGGAACTAGACTTCTTGGTGCTTTGGATTCAAATGCATACTACAGAGAGGTGTGCTTTTGTTAATTTTCCATGTCTGAGATCTACAACCGCTTTAAGCTACTTTTAAGTTTTTAAATAAACCTATGCAAAAAAGTCAGTAAAAAGTTTTCCTTTGTGGCGCTACTTCCCTTTGGCATCCTTGACATCTTGATTAGAGATTGTGTCCTTAACTCTTTCGCACAGACAATATGCAACTATGTGGCCTCTTGGCTAGTGGGCCTTGGCATGGAGTGGCTGCATATTTGTGTACCAGAATCTAAACACAGCTGTGCCGAAAACTTGCGATTGGGCGCTTTCCGATCATGTGACTGCTTTAACAGCCAATCATGGCAGTCACATGATCATAAGCCCCGCCTTACGCCATCTGAAACCCCTTAAAGGGCCATGAGGCGCCGATGCCAAAGGGTTAAAGTGGAACTTTAGGAAAAATTGCAAATGGATGAACAGGCAGAAATTTTAATGTAGAAGAGACGTGCTTTGTCTCTTGTGAATTAAAGCTATTTGCCTGCTTGTCTGTTCATGTACAGTGAGGCACGAATGCGTAGGTCGCTGTACAAAATCGGCCATACCGAATCCGACAACTCCTGCACATGAGCAGGAGTGAAGTCATCCTGACCAATGAAAGCGGCTGGTGATCAAGACCTGAAAGCTGTCCGCCCGAGGATGTCAGTGGTCAGACCGGGAACTCAGGGACTGCACATCGCTGGAGCCGAGATGAGTGTAGTTCTGCTGTAAAATGTATCTAGACCAAAAAACTGTAACAAAAAATGTAATATATTGCAGTTTACCAATCCTTTGCTGTGTAGACTTCTTCATTTTGTTTTCTTTATTAACCATGGTTTCCTTTTATTTTCACCTGGTAATCGAGCCAGTAACACTCTCTTGCTCTTTTAAAGTGTGTCTACTCTATAAAGAAGCAACAGAGCCACCCTTACACAACAAAGCTGTGGAGAGAGTGGTATTGGACTAGTAGATTTAAAGGCAAATATCTTTATTTGATTTTTTAAAAGACAGAAGTATCAAAACGATACAGAAATTTGTAAGAAAACATAGCCACATAAGCATGTATGAAAATGAGGCCTCAAGGGTAAACGTACAATAGACGGGCACATTTAGATAATGCATAATTAAGCATTATATGCAGTATGAGACAAAGCAATATATGGTTAGGCTAGTAGATTTAGGACATAAGTGACTAACAAATTCCAGCTAACACTTTTTAAGCAGTTATAGAAACTAAAGCTAATGCAGCCACCATATCTAATTGGTAAGCTGCAATATAAAACATTTTTAGATGAACTTTAAGGTTGACATTCTTCTAGCTTATACTTTGTTTAGTAAGTCAAGTGACCATACTAGAGTCTATTCCTCAGATGTGCTCTCCTGGAACATTCTTTGGAAAGAAAGATTTGGCTAGTGTAACTTTCTTTTCTCTTTTATTCAGATTTCTTGACAACAGGTTGTTTGCAACCTGCTCCGATGATACAACAATAGCATTGTGGGACCTAAGAAAGCTGAACAATAAGGTGTGCACACTACATGGACATACCAGCTGGGTGAAGAACATAGAATATGACACGCATACAAGGCTTTTGGTGACTTCTGGGTTTGATGGCAATGTGATCATTTGGGACACTAATAGGTAAATGTGTTGTTTACTATATTATAGCCTTAATGCAACCCTGTCAAGGGAAAAAAAAAAATGCCAACAGCATCTGTAGCAGACTTTCCAGGTCTGATCCTATCTCTTGCATCTATATGTGTAGAGGAGTGTGCTCCCTGCAAGCTGTTGTGGTTCCTCCCAATGACCTCTACATCACTACTGTACCCACCATTGACTAGGGGGCAGCAGAAGGAACCACAGCAGCTAGCAGGGAAATCCACTATTTAATGCACCAAACAGGATAGGCATCGGGTGCTCAGCTACAGAGCAAAGTTTCAGCAAATGGGCCGCCAGACAGGAAAGTATAAAATTTAGTTTTTTTCACAGGTAGTACTGTTGCCATTTTTTTTTAAATTCCATTACATGTCCACTTCAGAGTTATGATTGGTATTTAAACCTGTGTAGCTGGCTTCTGCCAGTACCTGGAATTGTGAATAAAATGCAAATGGTGATGAAACTTGAGATTTTACTTGCAGGACAATATTGTGAGCTAGATTACCTATCAAAATGAATCAAATGAAGTTAGTGAGGGGCGCCATTCTTTTTAGTGCACCCTTTTACCCTGCACACATGATTATCGTTGACCTTTCAGAAACTTTACAGCTTGAATACATTTCTGAAATGTTTTATAATCTATAGCAACAGTAACATTTTTCAGAAAAGCTTTACCTTCTAAAACAGCACTTGAGCTCCAGTTTAGTGACTTTGCCTCCTCGGCTGAGATGATTTCAGCCTGCCTCAGGCAGAAGGAAGCCTTTACTTGGTCACCTTTCCCCCAGTCTGTGCATTGTAACTTTGTAGCAAGGTAAGAGGCTGCAGCATAGAGCTGATCCTGTCGGACATTTGTGACTACACCCAAGAACTGCACCAGAATTTACATGATTGTGTGATCTCTGAGCCAGCATCTCAACTTATAAAGTAGCAAATACAGAAACGTTGGGGGGGGGGGGGTATTGTAATTGCTGTGGGATGTATAAAAAAAACCTTGAAGTGTTACACTTACCCATTACATAGTGTGTATGCACCTTGCATAAAAGTATGAGGCTAGGTCCAGTTTGTGTGAATTTAGAGTGTAGCAAAGTGAGACTAGTATTCTGCCTGCCATTTCCCACTCCCTACTGCTCCTAATTAGGGAGTTGAGAAAAGCAGACTAGTGGAACCTGGAAGAAGACCAGAGTGAAGATGGTGGTGTCGGACAGCTCTGATCTGTCATCACTGGAGGAGGACAAACAGGCGTGTATGTCTGCCGTATTGTGCGGTTTTGCTGTGCATACTTGTGTATTACAAAAACAGCCTTGGGGACAACAGTATTGCTTTAGTGGGTCTGGTTACGAAATACCACAGTTAGTGACTCCAAACAGCAAGTAAATTTCACCAGTGACCTGCTAAATATTATGCAAAAAAACATTACCACCGTGTCAAAGTTAGAATATCACATTTAATTCTTTGAAAGCAACTTAATGGGTTGTTTTACAAGGTGATCATCATTTTACAGTCACTTTTAAATAGTTCACCTTTACCAAAAATATATGCAGATATGGGACACCTGTAAATAAAATTAATCATGCAGCTTTGAAGCGAAAAATGTCCTTGTTATAGGTGTAGGCCATTACCCTACCTCCCAAAGCCTGGATGATAAACTCTCAGATTAGGCATCATCCCATCCTACCAGATTTATACCCCTTGCACTCTCTCCTGTAATGTTGAGCCCAGAGATGCTGCAATGGAGAAGATAGTGGACCACATATGTGTGAGGGTTTGGGAGCTTGCTCCTTTGATGGTGGGGATGAGCAGTTGGGCCAGTTTCACACAGACTTGTATAAAAGCCGTGTGAGCCACAAGATTTTACAAGCCTTTTCAGAGCTATCGGCAAACTTTGTTGAAGGTACCATTCAGCTCCAGTTTGTAAATCGTGAACATAAATCATAATGGGAGTGCCTATTTCCCACTTTAAACAAGCTGCTAGAAGGCTTCAGCACTACTTGAAACTTGATAGAAGCCCGCTAGCCTGTTTAAAGTGACAATCGTCAGTCCCATTAAGATCTGTGCATACAATTTCCAAACTGGAGCTGAAAGCTTCTTGAAGCCTACCAAAAGCTTCATAAAAGCTTGCTGTTTTCACTGCTCATGTACAAATTGAAGCCTGTGTACAACTAGCCTAACAGCTGGGAGTGTCTTAGCAATGTCCTACCAACTAGACAGGAGAGAATACCATCTCTGGGAGATTTCCAGCCAGGCTTCAGGAGATACGTAACTGGCCTACAGCTATAGCAAAGGCAATATTCAACTTTAGTCCAAACTGCACGGTTTGTTTTTATCTACCGGCACCTCTTACCTGCATAGGCATTTTTTTTTGTAAAGGTGATACTTCAAATGGAGTTTAGTGGATTTAGTTGCACACTGGCTTATATGTTGTAAAGGATTCCAGTGGCTAAATCTCCATTCCTTACCCTAAGTTCACACTATACTGGTTTCCTGGCAGCCATGTTTGCATGGGCTTCTGTACCTACAGAAAATGCAGGTGTCTACCCAACCTAGCAATTTGGGTATCCTGCTCATCTTTGGGTCTTCCTTTGTGTATCTATAATATAAAATGAACAAATCTGAGACTATGAAAGATGGTGCTGCTGTGTAGTGCAGTAATCTTGCCATTGTAGTATCCCAGTAGGATAAAAGAAAAAGACTCATTTAACTAAAAACTCGGCTATCGCTTTTTGGTTGTGACACTTTATCTTCACTTGTGATTTACATCTCCCTTTATTCTGAGGGAAAAAAATTATTCATTTTAAGGTAAAAAGGGTTGCATTCGGCAGTTAGGAGTGCCACAAGATGGTATCTCATAATGGCGGCACTTTGACTCTAGAAAAGCTTTTTTATTTTATTGTTATTCATTTTCATGATGGAATGTACTGACATTTTACATGTACAAGGTGTGTGGGTAGGTGTGTATTTGTTTTAATGCTCTTTTTAATCGCTGTTGCTTGTATTCACAGGTGTACAGAAGATGGTTGTCCACACAAAAAATTCTTTCACACTCGGTTTTTAATGCGAATGAGATTAACTCCTGATTGTTCAAAAATGTTAATTTCAACTTCCTCTGGATATCTGGTAATTTTACATGACTTAGACCTGACAAAATCCTTAGAGGTTGGTAGTTATCCTATCTTAAGAGCCAGGAGAACAGCTTCCACGTCAGGTAAATGGAATATAAAATATTTTGTCTACTTAAAACCAAAATTCCACCCAAAAGATTTAAATGGAGCCTTAAGGTTTAATTTGCAGCTCTGATATGGTGACGGCTCTAATGATGAAGAGTCTTCACCTCATGGCACATATATGAGAAGGTCAAGTAGTGCCACTGAACTATGTCCATTCTCCATATATCCATGTGGATCTAATCGTATCATATTTTGCTTTGTCTCTGGTTGATCTTTCTAAACGAATACATGGAAAATCATCATGGCCTGTGACTGTGCATAGTCCTCACTGTGCCATTGAGGACCTAAAAAAGGTTTAACATATGCCTAAAAGAAACCTATAAGAATGGGAGTATCAGAGCTGCATTGTTTTGTTTTTAAAGGTGTAAAGTCCAGGATTGTCATCCTGATCATGCCTCCCTATCTAGGGAGTCATTGAGTCAAAACAAGTGTACAAGAAAGCAAATTTGCCTTCTCTGAGTAGATAGTGAAGCTAGGATTAGGATGACAACCATGCAGCTATCCTTAGAGGTGCATTTTAAATTGTTAGTCATTTACCAGTCCATGCAAACTATATACATAAATAAATACGTCAAACATTCTAACTTTTACTGATAGAGCGGACAGGCTCCCTTTGGTAGCTACTGAATGTTTGTCGTGTGGTCTGCTGATGGGGAGGACTAATGTACTGGCAGATCCACTGATTAGTCAGATTAGCTTGAACACGAGTCGCTTCAGCGGGCACCGTCGGTCTTCTTTTTTTTTTTTTTTTTCTTCTTAAAGGACCGTTGTCCTGATGCAATGATCCTACTTGGTACGTTCCTTTTTCTTTTATTACACGTTTACCTGCAGACCAAGCTGTCCAGTGAAAATTATGGGTAGGAAAAAGCTCTAGCATGGCCAGGGCTGCTTTAGCATTTGCAGCAACAGTTCAAAAAAGCAAAAGCAAAATATGATTAAAGATTAACTGCTTTAAAGAATAACTAAAGGCAAAATTTTTCTTTCTCTTTCGTTCATTGACGGACGCAGCCTCTTAATCTGGACGTGGGTATGCACCTTTTACCAGGAGTAGACTAGGCAGAACACAGTTCAGACAAAAAGCAAGCTAGCCCCTCCCAGGGGGCAGTCCTCACTCTGCATAACCCCCTCCGTCCTGCTAGTACTTCAGTTTTATTCTGCCTAGTGCAAGGAGTGGACCTGGCTCCCTGCTGGGATCTGCGGTTCCCCAATTTTTTTGTTTCCCTCAAGCTATCTGATGAAGAATGCAATCAAGCAGCCGGCTGGGTGACAGGCTGGAGATCTTTAGGTCCAGGTAGTCTCCCCAGCGCGGCCGACGAATGCGAGCCATCCCTTAGCTGCTTGAGGGTCGGCCGAATCGGGCCCCGTTCCGTGCGGGGCGGCCGGCGGGTTAAACGTCCCGCCAGCGCACTGAGTGACCGGGCTGCGGCTCGCGTCGAGGTGTCGCGCGGCCGGCAGCTCCCTCCCCACCTGTAGGGGCGGCAGGTCTGTCTCGAGTGGCTACCCGCTGTGCCCGTCTGGAAGGGTGAGTACACTTCCCCCCCCCCCCCCCCTCCAGGCATGGGTGGTTCGGGTCGTCCCTCTCACCTCCTCCTCCGCCGCCGCTTTTCCGCCTCAGTTGCTGCTGTTCTGGCTCCTCTGGCCATGCGGTGACCGCCGCCATTTTTTCGGGGGCCGGTCGCCATTTTGCCGGAGTCGCGGCCATTTTGTGGTGGCTTTTGGCCTCTAGTGTTTGCTCAGCGGCTATTTTTGGTTGGTCTCCTGATGGGCAAATAGCATGTGCTTTAGCGCCGTTTCCTCATTCTGGACGGCGCGGTCGACACGTGTGGGGGAGCTCCCAGCAGCAACAGTAGAGGCAGAGTGGCAGACTTCAGCAAGTATAGTTGGCTTCTCCCTGGGGTGCTGGTAGCGGCGCAAAGTGGGTACTCCTGTGCATTTCCGGACCGCTGTGCGGGGGCAACTGAGGGGTGGCCTGTGGTGGGTGTGCGGCCTGTAGGCCTCACTACTGTCCCAGCGGGTAGCGCAATGGTGGCTGAACCGGGCATGTCTGTTCCGGAAGTATCTGCAGAGGCTCCGGCGGCTCTGGGACCTGTAGTTCCACTTAGACAAACTGACTTCAATTCTGGAGGAGTTTCTCGCCCGGGTGGAACCAGTCCGTGGTAGGGGGGTGACGAAGAAGCGTCCACCCCCTCCCCTATCCTCTGAGGAGAATTCGGAGCCGGAAGGGGGTTATGTGATCGCAGGGACCCCCGTGGATCTGTCAGATGGGGAGTTGGACCCTTCTGACGGTGAGGAGGAGCAGGGGGCCACCGCAGCCCAGGAAAAAGCCTTGGTGGGCTCCCTGGTGTCTGCCGTCCCGTGAGACGTTGTGTTTGGGCCAGGTCGGGACGTCGCAGGAGGCAGCTTATGCCTTTGGGTCCCACAGGCTGGCTCGGCCCCTAGGGTTTTCCCTTATGTGCCATATTTTGACCAGTTTGTCTACAACGAATGGCAGCGTCCTCAGAATTCGTTTGTATTACCAAAACGCTTTTCTGTGCGCTATCCTTTTGAGGATAGCTTGTTGCAGAAGTGGGTGTCCCCCATGGTAGACCCGCCAGTGGCCCGCCTGAACAAGGCTACCACTATCCCGATGGAGGGCTCTCCATCTTTTAAAAATCCAGCCGACAGGCGGATGGAGACAGTGTCCAAGGCTATGTTCCTGGTGGCGGATGCGGCCGATACTGGCGTCAGTGATGGTGGCGCAGACGCTCATGGAGTGGGCGACAGTGTTGCACAAGGATTTGGGAGACCTTGTGGTCACTTCGGAGTCAGTGCAGCTGACTGACCAGCTGGCGCAGGGTCTCAGGTACCTCTGCGACGCAGCCTTTGACGTAGCTCCCATGCTGTCAAAACTCTCTGTTTTTGCGATCATCATTAGACGGCTGCTGTGTTTAAGGTGCTGGTCGGGCGACCATCGAAAAAAGGCCTCACGGACCTGCCGTTACAGGGCGGTCACCTGTTTGGGACTTCCCTGGATGAGATCATTAAGGATTTCACTGGGGGGAAGAGTACTTTTCTTCCGGAACCCAAGCGGTGGGAGCAACGCCGAAAACAGGGTCCCTCTTTTTCTACTCAGAAGCGTTTTTTTTTTTTCGTGCGCCTGGTGCAGCGGGCGCGGGTAATCGGTCCGGCAAGGCTGCCACAGGGAACCAGAAGCGTCCCTGGCAGCGCAAGTCCGGGAAGGCGGAGGAGAAGCCCGCCTCCGCATGATGGGTTGCCCCCGCCCGACGCTCGGGTGGGGGGTCGGCTTCTGGGGTTTGCGGACCGGTGGACCACCCGCATCTCGGATCTTTGGGTGCAAGAGGTGGTGTCGTCCGGGTACAAGATGGAGTTCTGTACCCTGCCCCCAGACAGGTTCTTCTCCTCAAATCTGAGACTCCCTCCGGGGCGTCGGCAAGCTCTGTATGGGGCTGTCCAGGCTATGTTCGAGCAGGGGGTGATTGTCCCGGTCCCTACTGCGGAACGGTTCCGTGGGTTTTATTCCAACCTCTTTGTGGTTCCAAAGAAGGATGGAGTCAGGCCTGTCCTGGACCTAAAGGCGCTCAATCACTTCGTGAAGGCGCGCAAATTCAGAATGGAGTCAGTCCGTTCTGTCGTGGCCGCGCTGCGTCAGGGGGATTTCCTGGCTTGGCTTGGTCTGGTCTCTGGACATCAGGGACGCGTACCTCCACGTTCCCATTTGTGTTCGGCAACAGCGCTTCCTGCATTTCGCGGTGGGACCTCCACTACCAGTTTGTGGCTCTCCCCTTCGGCCTAGCCTCTGCTCCACGAGTCTTCACCAAGCTGTTGGCTCCGGTGCTGGCTCTGCTGAGGCAGAGGGGCATTGCGGTGGTGGCATATCTAGACGATCTGCTCCTGAGGGCGGAGTCGGCTCCTGCCCTGGAGGACAACGTCTCGATCACCTTGGCTTCCCTGCGGGATTTCTGCTGGTTGATCAACCTTCAGAAATCGACGCTGGTCCCATCGCGCCGCCTAGAATATCTGGGCCTGATACTGGACACAGAGCAGGCGAGGGTGTTCTTGCCTCAGTCCAAGTTGCTGACGCTGCAAACTGCGGTACGGGCTCTGCTGTCACGACGGGGGTCTTCCTTTACGTTTCTGCATGCGGGTGTTGGGGCTCATGATATCGGCCTTCGAGGCAGTACCGTATGCCCAGAGTCACACCCGGCTCCTGCAGCGGGCGATTCTGCTGCAGTGGGACAAGTCTCCGTTGTCTCGTGATCAGGTTGGATCACCAGACCAGGGGGGCTCTTCCCTGGTGGCTGTGGGCCCAGGCGTTGAGTCTGGGAAAGTCGTTCCTTCCCCTGGAATGGTCAATTGTCACAACCGACGACAGCCTAGGGGGCTGGGGGGGGGAGTCCTGGGGCGGTTGTCTGCCCAGGGCCGATGGTCCTCGGAGTCCCACCTTCCGATCAATGTGCTGGAACTGCGGGCGATCAGGCTCTGCCTCTCCCATTGGTCGGAGAGGTTGCACGGTCGACCGGTTCGGGTGCAGTCGGACAACGCCACGGCGGTGGTGTATGTAAACCATCAGGGCGGCACAGGGAGCGTGGCAGCAGCCGCGGAAGTGGCCCACATCATGAGGTGGGCAGAGCTTCATGTGCTGGCCATCTCCGCCGTTTACATTCCGGGCGTAGAGAATTGGCAGGCGGTCTTTCTCAGTCGCCAGACTCTGGATCAGGGAGAGTGGTTCCTGCATCCAGAAGTGTTCCGTCAGATCTGCCAGAGGTGGGGCACGCCAGACGTGGACCTGCTGGCGTCCTGGTTCAATCGCAAGGTGCGAACCTTTGTGTGCAGAGCAAGGGATCCGTTGGTGGACGCCCTTGTGGCTCCATGGTCTCGGTACCGGCTCCTTTACGCCTTCCCTCCTCTCAGGCTTCTTCCACGCCTGTTGTGCAGGATAGAAGTGGAGGGGATTCCGGCTATCCTGGTGGCTCCGGATTGGCCGCGGCGTCCTTGATACGCCGACGTGGTATGGATGGTAACGGATGTTCCCTGGCGGCTTCCGCTACGCGAAGATCTACTGTCGCAGGGTCCCATCTTGCAACCTGCTTTACACTCGCTGGCTTTGACGACCTAGCTATTGAATCCCAGGGACTGAGGGATAGGGGGGTCTCTGAGTCAGTGATCCCCCCCCACCATGCTTAAGGCATGTAAGTCCACGTCACGCAAGATTTATCACCGCACCTGGAAGGCTTATATTGCTTGGTGCGAGGCTGGGGGGGTGGAACCCCCGTTCCTTTTCATTGACCCGGGTACTGGCCTTTCTTCAGCAAGGACTGGATCAAAAACTGGCATTGAGTACCCTCAAGGGTCAGTTTTCTGCCCTTGCGATTCTTTTCCAGCGTCCGTTAGCGACGCACTCTTTGATCCGTACGTTTGTACAGGGGGGTACGTCATGTGGCGCTGTGGGATCTGAACCTGGTACTGTCAGTACTGCAGAAGCCGCCATAGAAAAGATCAGAGACATTTCTTTGCCGTTGCTCTCGCAAAAAGTGGCCTTCTTGGTGTCCGTCACATCCGCCAGGCGGGTGTCTGAGTTGGCGGCGTTGTCTGGTAAGTCTCCCTACTTGGTCCTGCATAAGGACAAGGCGGTGCTGCGCCCATCTCCTTTGTTTCTACCAAAGGTGGTTTCCTCTTTTTACATTAATGAGGACATTGTCCTTCCTTCTTTGTGTCCTCGCCCGTCACATCCTAGGGAGGTCGCTTTGCATTCCTTGGATGTGGTTAGGGCTTTGCGGGTGTATTTGCCGACTATGGCCTCCTTCCGGAGGTCGGGCGCGCTGTTTGTGGTGGAGGATGGACCGCGCAAAGGGCTGGCGGCCTCGTCTGCCACTATCTCGCGATAGATCAGACAGACTGTGACCCGTGCGTATGAGGTTCGGGGTCAAGAACCCCCGTTTGCCGTCACGGCTCATTCCACCAGGGCGATTAGCACTTCCTGGGCTTTCCGGCACCAAGCGTCGGTGTCTCAGGTGTGCAAGGCTGCCATTAGGACCTCTGTGCACACCTTTGCTAAGTTTTACAAAGTTGATGTGTCCGCATCTGCGGATGCTGCTTTTGGCCACAAAGTTTTGCAGGCGGGGGTGTAGGCGCGTCTGGCACCTCCCGGAGAGTTTCCGTTGGGTACAGTTGTTGTTGTTGCCCCCCCCTCTTTGTTTGACACTGCTTTGGGACGTCCCCACATGTCAAGATTAAGAGACTGCGTCCGTCAATGAACGAAAGAGAAAATACGATTTTTTTTGACTTGCCATAAAATCCTTTTCTCTGAGTTCATTGACGGACGCAGCACCCACCCCTCTGTGTTCTGAGTTTGTACTGCTTGTTACGAACTGAAGTACTAGCAGGGCGGAGGGGGTTATGCAGAGTGAGGACTGCCCCCTGGGAGGGGCTAGCTTGCTTTTGGTCTGAACTATGTTCTGCCTAGTCTACTCCTGGTAAAAGGTGCATACTCCGCATGTCAAGATTAAGAGGCTGCGTCCGTCAATGAACTCCGAGAAAAGGATTTTATAGTAAGTCAAAAAATCCTATTTTTCGTTTTGGATAGTGTGGAGATGGATTAGAACACCTGTCGGTTTGTATTGCTGTTTGTGCCCTCGTTAAAGTGGTAGTAAACCCTCCTATCATTTTCAGCCAAGGAAGCTGCCATCTTTGCCTCTGATGCTGCACATGTGATCAGCTGTGACACCAGCCATTGGATGGTTTGACAGTTTGGTTTAGAGCACAACCAATGGGAGTGTTACATTTCCGGCACGTGCTGGAAATGTGACTGGTTTTTAACCTGTTAAATGCATGGGTTTACTACCGCTTTAAGGAGATTCACCATTTTTTATTTGTCCTGTTTACTATTATCTTTAAAAGTAAAAGAAAAACCCAAATTTTGGATTGTCCCCAGAAATTTAATACAGGGGAAATCTCCCAATGTGAACATTAGTTCTGGTGACCTGGGGATCCCCAGTGAATACCTAATTTGCAGAGATTTCCTCTCTCTCCTCCTGTTTGGCTATGGGACACAGATGGCGACTAAGAATCTGACAGTGGTTGTATCCCTCCCTTGCTCTATCCAAAGTGGGGAAAAAAATAAAAAAAAGTTTTGCTTATAGCTCTACTTTAGAGTGGTTGTAAACTCTGCTTACCTTAGAACAAAGCTGTTGCAGTGGTCCCCGCACACCACTGTGGCCGGAGACATGCTTCTTCACAGGCTCTGGCGGTGATTAGACGGAGCCACGATGACGTCACTCCCGCGCATGCGCGTGGGAGCTGCCAGTCACGGCACAGGTACTGAAGAAACTGCACCCTCGGATACAGTGAGTATCTTCTAAAATGTGGAAGTTTAGGAGATTTTCATGGTACCTACATTATACCATTATTATAGGCTTACCTGTAGGTAAAAGTGGTTGTACAGAGTTTACAACCATTTTAAAGCAGATGTAAACCTGATTCATAAAATCTGACCTAAGCACATACAGTATCTCGCAAAAGTGAGTACACCCCTCACATTTTTGTAAATATTTTATCATATCTTTTCATGTAACAACACTGAAGAAATGACACTTTGCTACAATGTAAAGTAGTGAGTGTACAGCTTGTATAACAGTGTAAATTTGCTGTCCCCTCAAAATAACTCAACACACAGCCAATAATGTCTAAACCGCTGGCAACAAAAGTGAGTACACCCCAAAGTGAAAATGTCCAAATTGGGCCCAAAGTGTCAATATTTTGTGTGGCCACCATTTATTTTCCAGCACTGCCTTAACCCTCTTGGGCATGGAGTTCACCAGAGCTTCACAGGTTGCCACTAGAGTCCTCTTCCACTCCTCCATGATGACGTCACGTAGCTGGAGGATGTTAGAGACCTTGCGTTTCTCCACCTTCCGCTTTGAGGATGCCCCACAGAGGCGCAAAAGGGTTTAGGTCTGGTGACATGCTTGACCAGTCCACCACCTTTACCCTCAGCTTCTTCAGCAAGGCAGCGGTCGTCTTGGAGGTGTGTTTGGGGTCGTGATCATGTTGGAATACTGCCCTGCAGCCCAGTCTCCAAAGGGAGGGGATCATGCTCTGCTTCAGTATGTCACAGTACATGTTGGCATTCATGGTTCCCTCAATTAACTTTAGCTCCCAGTGCTGTCAGCACTCATGCAGCCCCAGACCACCATGGCACTCCCACCACCATGCTTGACTGTAGGCAAGACACACTTGTATTTATACTCACCTGGCTGCCACCACACATGCTTGACACCATCTGAACCAAATAAGTTTATCTTGGTCTCAGACCACAGGACATGGTTCCAGTAATCCATGTCCTTAGTCTGCTTGTCTTCAGCAAACTTTGCAGGCTTTCTTGTGCATAATCTTTTAGAAGAGGCTTCCTTCTGGGATGACAGCCATGCAGATCAATTTGATGCAGTGTGCGGCGTATGGTCTGAGCGCACAGTCTGACCCCACCCCTTCAACCTCTGCAGCAATGCTGGCAGCACTCGTACGTCTATTTTCCCAAAGACATCCTCTGGATATGATGCTAAGCACGTGCACTCAACTTCTTTGGTCGGCCATGGCAAGGCCTGTTCTGGAACCTGTCCTGATAAACTGCTGTATGGTCTTGGCCACCATGCGGCAGCTCAGTTTGAGGGTCTTGGTAATCTTCCTATAGTCCTAGGCCATATTTATGTAGAGCAACAATTCTTATTTTTGCGATCCTCCGAGTTCTTTTCCATGAGGTGCCATGTTGAACTTCCAGTGACCAGTATGAAAGAGTGAGAGAGATGACACCAAGTTTACCACACCTGCTCCCCATTCACACCTGAGACCTTGTAACACGAACGAGTCGCATGACACTGGGGAGGGAAAATGGCTAATTGGGGTCAATTTGGACATTTTCACTTAGGGTTGTACTCTTTTGTTGCCAGTAAGGATGGGCTCAGGCGTGTTCGCAGCTCGACGTGCCTGAGCCCGCCAGGACGTATACACTGCGCTGCACTAATAACGGGCAGTGAGACATTTCCCGATCGCTGTAGCCATGCATCGGGAAATGTCTCGCTGCCTATGATTAGCGCAGTGTATACTTCTTGGTGGGCTCAGGCACGTGGAGCAGCAAACACACCTGAGCCCATCCTTCATTGCCAGTGCTTTAGACATTAATGGCTGTGTGAGTTATTTTGAGGGGACAGCAAATTTACACTGTTATATAAGCTGTACACTCACTACTTTACATTGTAGCAAAGTGTTATTTCTTCAGTGTTGTCACCTGAAAAGATAGAATAAAATATTTACAAAAATGTGAGGGGTGTACTCACTTTTGTGAGATACTGTATATCTGTAGTGTTTTCTTATCTCTCTCCAAAGCACTAAGTCCTATGTCTCTCTGCTGCTCCGTTCTTCTGTTATCAGCACAATGACTTCTTACAAGTTCTCCGTCAACCAAGATAAAAGCAGCTGAAATTTGTGTAGGGGAGGGTGCTATTAATAGAATAGCAGAGGGCTTGCTGCGTCAAAGCACAGCTCTGTAAATTCCTTATTTTGCCTATGTGGAGTGGGGGGTGTATGCCTTTCCTATAATTAGCTGTCTTGTCTATATGCCAAAAATGCACTCCCTGTGCTGAACAGGAAGAGAAAATATCTAACACCATGTGCACTTTCTAAAGACTATATAAAGCTGAAGACAGCAGATATGCATGTAAAACTTATGAAGGGAGATTTGTTTCATCTGTGTATCATCATCTGAGGCTGTTCACTTCACTGGGTATATGTGAGGGTTTACATCCACTATAATCACCCTTGGCAGTGTTTTGTAATTATGATCAGTGGTCCGATCGCCAAAAAAGTTTTCCTAGAAAGTCGAAAGTACTGAAATAGGTGGCTCCAGAAATTCCTACCAGGTTGAATCCTAGACAGACATACATACACATTTGAAACAAGTGAGCTGTTAGTACTAAGACCTCTGCCACCTAATCGCTCTTCTCTCTGCTTCAGCTTTACTGAACTACAGATACTTTGGCAGCATACAGTATATCTATTGCTGCTGTGTATTTAGCGGTTTACCTGGAGTGTTTCATTATTATGTAGAATACACTAGTCACCTATTTCCTTTTTTAAAAAAAAAATATATATGCATAGGGTATGTGCCAAAACTGTCCTCAATTTTAGGGTGTCTGGTGTGTTATTCGTTTTAGCAATATATTTTATATTCAAAATAAAATTGAACTTCAACTATGAATATTTGCTATCTTGTAAAAAAACTAGAAATTCATGCTCCTAGAAATAGAAATCCATGTTCGTGCTCCTAAGCAGTATCCTGGAAAACAAATATTTTTGTCTTGAATTTCTCCTGAAAAATTGCAGTGCACTTTCTGGCATGTGAAGGTGACAAGACACTCTTGTGCCTTCAGCCTCATAACTATATATCTGTATTGTGAGACCTAATGCCCTGCTGACTCTGACTGCTAGTCTCAGGAGTGAGATGTTGTGATACCACTGCTTTGCTGCTCACTGTTCTCCTTGCTGGAGGCTCTGGCATGAGGAAGCAAAAGCCCTGCCTCTTCCAAAATGGCCACCTCTACACAAAGACGCACACCTTGTGAAACAAGGCAGTAATGGAGAAACATCAGCTGCAGGGAAACCATAAGTTACAAGCTAGTAGTTATTGCCTTTTGAAGCACTTGTTATCTTTTGTGTGCTTTCTAACCTACATATATGGTATCTGTTGATAGAATACCCTTGCTATACACTGGAATGTATATCTGCTCAATAATTTAGTTAATGGCATACTCTAGCATTGTTAAAAGGGAAAGTATATTTATGTTAGTTATAATTGCAGTGTTTTCCTGAAAGGTAGATTTACAGTGAGTTTAACCTCTTCCTGCCCGGCCTATTGACAAATGGGCCGGGGGGTTCATTATCCTGATTGGGCGTCTATTGTCGTCCTCAGGATAATCTGCGATCGCGCGTGCGCATTGCGGCGATTGGTGGTGCCGTGGGTCAGTCTGACCCACCGCATTACCAACCAAGGTAAAAGCCTTCCGATGGAAGCCTTTTACCATGTGATCAGCCGTGACCAACCACAGCTGATCACTGTGTAAATAGGAAGAGCCGTTTATCGGCTTTTCCTCTGCTCAGGTCTGCAGACCTGAGCAGTGGAGAGCTGATCGGCTGCTCTCCTGACGGGGGGCTGCACTGAACGTTTATCAGTGCAGTCCTCCTCAGGATCGCCCCACTGGACTACCAGGGAGCCGACCAGGACCACCAGGTAAGGGCAATACAGTGCACTGTAGGGATGGCACTGTGCCCATATATGGTGCCATCCCTAACAGTGCTATATGCACCAGTGCCACCTATCAGTGCCCACCTGTGTCACCTATCGGTGTCCAGCAGTGCCACCTATCAGTGCCGCCTATGAGTGTCCATCAGTGCCACGTATCAGTGCCCGTCAGTGCTGCATATATGTGCACCATGATCAGTGCAAACTTATCAGTGCCACCTCATCAGTGCCTGTCAGTCTAGCCTCATTAGTTTAGCCACATCAGTGCACGTCAGTGAAGGAGAAAATTTACTTATACCAAGTTTAATAAATAAAAACCGCAGAGGTGATCAAATACCACCAAAAGAATGCTCTATTTGTGGGAACAAAATTATAAAAATTTTGTTTGGGTACAACGTCGCACGACCGCACAATTCTCATTCAAAGCGCAACAGCACTGAAAGCTGAAAATTGATCTGGGCGAGAAGTGTTCTTAGTGCCTAGTATTGAAATGGTTAAATTGCCTAAATTTATTCAATCTTGTATATCCTGATGGCCAGGGAACTACCATTTTATGACGTAGACAGCCGTCACATTTTTACTTCGCACAGGTTTTCTTCAACACAGTTTCCTAGAAAAAAAAGGAAGTTTTTTTACACATAGGGAAGGGCCATATACAAATATAGCCTATAGTACCCTTATTTGGGTAAAAAAAAAATTATTTTGCATGCTCCTACTGAGAGAAAGGGTGGTCACAAATAGCCCCTATACAACTTTTAATATAAGGACCCTATAATAAAGGTTGTGCAAACAAAGAAAGGCAGTCATTACAATGAAACAATCTATTGTAATATACTGAGGCATTACAAGCTATTTTTAGAAGGTAATTCTACCTGCATTTGTGAGACCAATGTATTCAAGCAGAATTGTATAATTAGCCATGCACTGGATAGCCTGTATCTGTCAATGCTAATTTTGATTATCCTCTATTATCCACAGACGTGACCACTTCACCCACATCTTCTGACACAAGGTCATCTAATTCTCCAAGCCATCACAGTGAATTGGGCTGCCTGTTTGAAAAACATCATTTGCGGGCTTCACAGAGAGAAGGTATGTGCTATTATGACCGTGACCGGCTATGATGTACAATCTGCAGATTCCCTTTGGTCAGAATATACTGGCCTAGTAGGCAGAGGCGTAACTAGAACCTTCAGGGCCCCGGTGCAAGAAACTATGAAGGGCCCCCTGACCCCTGGTCAGGGCCCTTCCCTCTTCCCACTGATACTGGGGCCCTTTACTCCTATCGCGGGTCCCTTTATTACCCCTGCTCTACAGCATCTGGCAGGAGAGAGGAGGGAGGAAGACAGCAGCTCTGTGGGGGGACCAGGGAAGCACACAGGGACCCTGGGAACAGCAGAAGACAAGTAAACTGGATGGAGGAAAATGGAGGAGATTGGGTCCTCTAAATACCACACCCGCCATCCCTCCTATTCAGGTGTACAAGGGAGGCAGATGGGCCCCCTGGACCATGGGGCCCGGTTGCAATTGCAACCCCTGCAACCCCTATCGTTACGCCCCTGCTAGTAGGAATAGTCTCTGCACTTCAGCAGACTTGGGGGTGCTCTGTCAGAAATAGTTTCATCCTTGTGTGCTAGTAGCAGAGCCTTGTCCTGTGCATGGCTTGCATATCTTCTGGCAGGAATCCTCTTTGGCACCAGGCATGCTTGTGTGCTAATACTTAGATTTATCACGAGAACAAAAGACCACTTGTTATACCCCTAGGGTATCCTGTGCACATAGCACTTTCCCACCATCTAAATCAATGTAGGGGTTGCTGAGGTGTGGTGACGGCTAGCTAGCCCCGTCCATCTGCTTAACTATCTGACAACACCGATCAACTGAGGTCAAGTTTGGAGTGACAACCAGTGCACACAGAGCCCACACATCCCCTGCCTCCCTCTTTCTAAGTTGCCAGACAGAACATTGCTGTGCTGTCTCCTCATCTTTCCTTGTTAGTTTACACTGAGTCTGGACCTGCAGCCTGCTATTAATGGCAACAGAGAGAGTGTAAAAATGTCAGCTTATGTCGTGAATGATTGCATTAATGTCGTGAAGAGTGTTTTCATTCACAAAAACACAAGCTAGCAACAGCACCTCCCAAGTACTCAAGCTCAACCACCTGTGGTGTTATCCTTATTGTAATATCTCCCAAAGCACTAAAAAGCACAGTTCAAGGGAGAAAAACAAGAGGGAAGGGATTGTGGGGCTTTCAGACAAAAACTAATATGCAAAAACTACAGAAAAAAGACCTTTTGCTAGCTCATAACCAACCCAATTAGGTTCAAAAATTACTGGATAGAGTAAAACAATATTTTATTAAATCTCAATATAGAAAGACATACGACAGATATTGGTACCATTAATAACACACATTAAAACCACACCCACCTCTCAGCTCCACATGGTAAGTGTATTGTGAATCCCATGGGTTGTGATTATCCCTGGGGTAAGTATATATCCCCCAAAGTCAAACTTCAGATAATTGGGGTGTATTGTTATATCAAAGCTTTCTATTTTCAGTCATAAAAGAATTGTATTATCCGCAGAAGTACAAGGAAACCATCATAGCCATCAGTCAATCAGATGGTGGTGGTAACTTGGTTTGGGGTCACTGCCCAGCAACTTCCACAATGCTGAAAAGGGGAGAGTTTCATGTATCCAACTGAAAAACCCCAAGGTAGGTAGATTCCAGAGTCTATAGTGGTCTAGAGGAGGTCTATTCCTGGTAAGTGTATATTTATTGCATTATAACGTGGCATCCAGAAATTCCTCCCTCACACTTTGACTCAAAAGAAATAAGTATAACAGTCTGTGTAAGCTTGATTGCAAAAACAGCATGAAACCGTCTTTATTTGGGGGTATACTTGGAATAGCTCTCTGAGAGTCTCTCCCATACAATCGCAGTCATGTAGTGGGTAAGTGCGTTATACTTAACGGTTTCCTCGGTGGCTGGATAGTCCATTAATCCATGTGTGGATCATCCAATCTTAAATATACTCTGGCAGAGTTTGTTCCAAAATTGAGCCTTTGAAACAGCCAACGGTGATCGGCGAAACCGGTCAGGCACGGACACCTCTCCACCCTTAGCACAAACAAAGGAGAACTCTTATCCAGGATTGGAACGTATATTGGATGATCCACACATGGATTAATGGACTATCCAAGTATAGAGGAAATTGTTAAAGTGCTTGTATACTCTCCTATCGTTTTCAGCTAAGGAAGCTGACATCTTAGCCTCTGTTTAATCTGCAACTGCCATGATGCTGCACATGTGATCCATTATGACACCAGCCATTGGATGGTTTGCTAGTTTGGTTGAGAGCACAATCAAGGAGACGGCTAGCAATTCCGGCATGCCGGGAATATTAACTCTTTTTTTTGACATGATCAAATCGATGGGTAGACAACTGCTTTAAGTATAAAGCTCTTACCCTTTATATGACTGTGATTGTACGGGAGAGACTCTCTCATAGAGGGCTATTCCAAGTATATCCCAAATAAAGACTGTTTCATGCTGTTTGTGCAATTGAGCTTACACGGATTGTTATACCCATTTCTTTTAAGTCAAAGTGTGAGGGAGGAATTTTCTGGACGCTAATCTATAATGCAATAAATATACACTTACCAGGAATATACCTCCTCTAGACCACTATAGACTCTGGAATCTACCTACCTTGGGGTTTTTCAATTGGAATACATCAAACTCCCTTTTTCAGCATTGTGGAAGTTGCTGGGCAGTGACCCCAAACCAAGTAACCACCACCATCTGATTGACTGATGGCTATGATGGTTTCCTCGTACTTCTGCGCATACAATACAATTCTTTTATGACTGCAAATATAAGGCCCACTGTTTTGATATAACAATACACCCCAATTATCTGAAGTTTGACTTTGGGGGATATATACTTACTCTGGGGATAATCACAACCCATGGGATTTACAATAGACTTACCATGTGGAGCTGAGAGGTGGATGTGGTTTTAATGTGCGTTATTAAAGGTACCAATATCTGTGTTGTATGTCTTTCTATATTGAGATTTAATTAAATATTATTTTAATATATCCAGCGATTTTTGAACCTAATTGGGTTGGTTATGAGCTAGAGACTGTAGTTTTTACAACCCAAGTACTACACTAGGCTGTATGTGTGCTTTTATCAGCTTGTTTTTTGTGATGAAAAAGGCGTTCTTCTCAAGCTGCAGTCGTTCACAACATAAGCTGACATTTTCCACTCTATGTGCCCTGAATAACAGGCTGCAGGTCCAGACTGAGCCATTGCCATGAAATGCATCTGAACTAACATTTATTCTGAAAATGTCATCATTGTGTTAATTCTTTACTTTTTACCGACTTCAGTTTCTCTTCAAGAAATGACACACAATGTAATCAGAAATGCTCTACTCTGTTGGAGTACTGGTAGATACCAGGAGCTGCTGCACATAGTGGGCACAGACCTATCTCTGTTGCCCTGCATGAGCGGTCGCAAGGGTAAACTGCATGTCATTTAAAATAAAAAAGCCTTGAAATCCATAGGTAACCTATTTTACAATGAAATTGGTTGTATACACTGACCCTTTCTGTAGTGATGCATTCTGAGCATCAATAATCTGGTTAAATACTGGCTTGGCAACGTATATGCAGCAATTTGGAGAGACGTAATATGCAATAATGGGAGTACATTTTCAGTGCTTCAACTTGTAGTCCATCCCATCAGCTGTAACAAGAATGTTCAGATATCTGTTTGCAGCTGGCAAATATATAAACGGCCTAATGTATGCCCCCAGAATCGGCGCAGGCAAGTGAATTAAAATGACTTCCTCTTTAACCACTTCAAACCTAGGCCAATTCTGACATTTCTGACATACGTGAAAATTTGCATTTTTTTTTTTTGTTTTTGCTAGAAAATTAATTGGAGCCCCCAATTCCAAAAAGAAGTTGGGACGCTGTGTAAAATCTACATAAGTCCTTATGAACCCATATATTATTTATAATAGAGAACATATCAAATTTATTTATTTTAGGTACTTATATAGCACCGTCAATTTACGCAGCGCTTTACATATACATTGTACCAAATTTTCAAACTGAGAAAACCTACTATTTTAGGGAAAAAAGGGTAATTTTTAAATTGTTGGCAGCAACATGTCTCAAAAAAGTTGGGGCATGGCTGCATAAAGCTAGCAAAGTAAGTGGTACTAACAAAGTGGGGCTGGAAGAACATTTTTCAACTCATTAGGTTAATTAGCAACAGGTCAGTAACATGACTGGGTATAAAAAGAGCATCTTAGAAAGTCAGAGTGAGACACAAAATTGGATGCCTGTGATTTTCAGGCCCTCCAACTGCATGGGCTCAAGAATACTTCCAAAAATCACTGTCGGTGAACACAGTTCGCCGTGCCATCCAAAAATACAAGTTACAGCTCTATCATGGAAAGAAGAAGCCATTTCTGAACATGATTCAGAAAAGCCGCCATCTTCTCTAGGTCAAAGCTCATTTAAAATTGTCTGTTGCAAAGTGTAAAATTGATCTGTGGTTAGGGGAATATACATATTTACATTCTTTTTGGCAACCATGCGTGTCCTCCAGACTAGAGAGGGATCTTCAGGCTTATCAGCTCGCCTTTCAAAAGCTTTCATCTCTGATGGGGGTACATTGGTGCATATGGAATTGGCAGCTTGCAAATCTGGAAAGGCACCATCAATGCCGAAAGAAATATCCAGGTTTTACAGCAGCATATGCTCTCATCCAGTTGTCTTTTTCAGGGAAGGCCTTGCATATTTCAGCAGGACAATGCTAAACCGCATACTGCATCTATGACAACAGCATAGCTTCATAGTAGAAGAGTCTGAGTGCATAACTGGCCAGCCTGCAGTCCAGACCTTTCACCAATTGAAAATATTTGGAGTGATTAGAAACAAAAAAAAAAAATACAACAAAGTGGACCAAGGACTGTTGAGCAGTTAGAATCCTATATCAGGCATTTAACCTCTCTTAAAACTCCAGTAACTCCTTAGTTCCCAGATGTTTACAGAGTGTTAAAAGAAGAGGGGATGCTACACTATGGTAAACATGGCCCTGTTCCAACTTTTTTGACATGTTGCTGCCATTAATTTCAAAATTATCTTTTTTTTTATTTTTTTTTTTTTCTTAAAATTTGCACATTTTTTTTTCTGGATAAAAAAAAATTGTAATTTTCTCAGTTTAAACATTTGATATGTTTTCTATTGTGATATGGGCTTATGAGATTTGCAAATCAATACATTCTGTTTCTATGTAGATTTACACAGCCTCCCAACATTTTTAGAATTGGGGTTGTAAATTTTATTAAAGCAAAGGCCCTGGAGAATAACAAAATAACTAATGCAATTTTTATGGTGTGTATGTATGTGTGTGTGTATATGTGTGTGTGTGTGTGTGTGTGTGTGTGTGTGTGTATGTATGTATATATATATGTGTGTGTGTGTGTATGTGTATGTGTATATATATATATATATATATATATATATATATATATATATATATATATATATATATATATATAATATATATATATAT
>BLSH010054209.1:10595-28154 GCA_018402905.1 Glandirana rugosa | reverse complement strand
TTAAACGTAAACTATTCGATGACGCGTATATATATATATATATATATATATATATATACGCAGTAGCTTATCAAATGCAAATTTTCAAAAAATAACATGTACTTCAATGAATTTTAGTGCACACAAACACCACATCATACCCGGTTTTGTGGTAAAATATTAAAGATGATGTTGTGCCGAGTAAATGGATACCTGACATGTCAGGCTTTAAAATTGCACACATCTGTGGAATGCTGGCAAACTATGGTATATTAAATTATCCATAGGGAACGCTTTAAAAAGCCTTTACTAGTTACCAGTTAAGAGTTCCATTGGAGGTCTGGTGCTAGAATCATCCTTACTCAATGGGGCGAAATCTTCCATGGAGCTCCAGACCGAGGGTGATTGATGGTTATTTTGCATTTCTTACATTTGCGAATAATCAATCCAACAGTTGTCTTCTTCTCACTAAGCTTCTTGCTGATGGTCTTGTAGGCCATTTCAGCCTTGTGCAGGTCTACAATCTTGTCCCTGACGTCCTTTGACAGCTCTTTGGGTTTGCGGTGGTGAGGTTTGAATGGAATAAAGAGATTCTGTGGACAGGTGTCTTTTATACATCGAAGGAGTTGTCGTTAGGAGCACCTTCCTAAATTGACAGGACTAATCTGTGTTCCACATGAACACAAACTGTAGCCAGTCTGTGGGAGCCAGAATTGTTGGTTGGTAGGGGATCAAATACTTAGTTTACTCACTGAACTGCAACTCAATTTATAACATTTGTATCGCATTTTTTTCAGGATTTTTGGCTGATATTCTGTCTCTATCATTTAAAATGCATCTGATGATAAAATAAATTTATAGGCCCTTCATTTCTTTGGGCAAACTTACAAAATCTGCAGAGTGTGTGTGTGTGTGTCTATTACACACACATACACACACACACACACTCTCGTGGCCAAAAATATTGCCACTCCTGCATTTGGTAGGACACAAAAAAGTGGTGAAACAAAAAGCCAAATCTTGACACATTTCATGCAAAACTCCAAAAGTGGACTGGACAAAATTATTGGCACCCTCAATTTAATATTTGGTAGCACATCCCTTGGAAAAAACTAAAATCCATTGCTTCCTGTAACCATCAAGGAGTTTCTTACACCTCTCTACTGGAATTTTGGACCACTCTTCTTTCGCCAACTGCTCCAGGTCTCTCCAGATTGGAAGGGTTCCTTTTCCCAGCTGCTGTTTTGAGATCTCTTCACAGGTGTTCTATGGGATTTAGATGTGGACTCATGGCTGGCCAATTCAGTTCTCTCTAGCACTTTGTCGTAAACCATTTCTGGGTGCTTTTTTGTGTTGGGTCATTGTCTTGCTGCAAGACCCATGACCTCTGAGAGGGACCCAACTTTCAGACACTGGGCTCTTCATGCACCCCAGAATTCTTTGGTAGTCTTCAGATTTGGTATTGCAATGCACACGGTCAAGACATCCAGTGCCTAAAACAGCAAAGCAAACCCAAAACATCAGTGAACCTCCACCATGTTTGACTGTAGGGGCTGTATTTTCTTCATCTCTTTCTGAAAACAGTAGAATGATGGGCTTTACCAAAAAGCTGTAATTTTGTTTCGTCTGTTCACAGTACATTCTCCCAAAAAGGATTTTGGCTTCCTCAGATACGTTTTGGCAAACTCCAATCTGGCTTTTTTATGTTTCTCTGTCAGCAGGGGGATCCTCCTGAGTCTCCTACCATAGCGTCCCTTTTCATTCACATGATGATGTATAGTGCAAGCTGGCACCATTGTACTCTGTGCCTGAAGGTCAGCTTGAATTTGTCTGGAAGTTGACCGAGGTTCTTTATCCACCATTCGAACAATCCTTCATTGCAATCTTTTGATCAACTTTTCTCTTTTGTCCACATCCAGGGAGATTAGCTACAGTGTCATTAGCTGTAAACGTATTGACCATGTTGTGCACAGTGGACACAGGAACATTAAGATCTCTGGAGATGGACTTGTAACCTTGATATTGTCCATGCTTTCCCACAATTTGTGTTCATATTCTCAGACAATTCTTTGCTGTTCTTTCTCTTCTCCATGCACTGTGTGGCACACAGAGACACACAACAGAAAGGTTGAGTCAAATTTTAACTGGTTGCCAGTGTGATTTCTATATTGTCAGCACCTGTTAATTGATACAGGTGAGTTTAATTACAAATTACAGGAGCATCACAAACTTGGAAATCACTTATTTCTTACAATTTTGAAAAGGTGTCAATAATTTTGTCCAGACCATCGTTAAAGTTTTGTGTGGAATTTCCCAATACAAACAAAAGAAATAAACAGGAGAATGCCTAAACATTTGTAATTGCAACAATTTTCTGGGTGAAATGGTGCATGATTTGACAAATACAGGGGAGCCAATTTTTTTGGCCATGACTGTATGTACAGTGGTCTGGAAGCAGCTAATCAGTGTTGTTCCTGGCTATGGCCAAACTTCAGGATATTCTGATTAGACAAAGCTCTTGCATTTCTGATAGTGTCACCTGCCCTTTCCAGCCATCATATTTGTATTATTCAATAAAGCATGTTCATGTGCCAGTAGGAATGTGTGGGAGGAATGGAGCAAGCTTACGCATTCCCAGAAGCCATTGGAGATTTGCTCAATTAGAAAGGCCCTAGGATTCAGCTATAGTGGCAGGACTGGAGCCTGCACATTATGCTTTTTAGTAACTTTAAGCCAAACATGTGAAATGTACCATTTTATTTGGCACAGGTGCTTCCCCTCGTAACAGTCTTGAGGTTCTAACGCCAGAGGTTCCCGGAGAGAGAGACCGTGGCAACTGCATTACATCTCTGCAACTTCACCCCAAAGGATGGGCTACACTTCTTCGCTGTTCTAGTAATACTGATGACCAAGAGGTGACAGCTTTCAGTTTCTATTCTGTTGGTGTGATCTTTGTTCCTAAATATAGTACTAGGGTTTATTTTAATGACCTTCGAATCCCAGTTTTACTGCTTGTCTTCTGTGTCCGAATGGATAGATTACATGGTTTATAGCAGGAGTGCTCACACTTTTATAAGAAATGGATAGTTTGCAATCCTTCATACTGTTGGGGGTTCCAGATTGTGAGGGAAATAGAGTAAATGCTAATGTCTTTGCAGATTGTGAGACTGGACACACTTAGTTTGCCCATAAACATTGCAGTTTGCCTTGTTTCCTATGTGTGGGTTGCTCAGTCAGGTTGCCATGTTTCTAATGAAAATATCACACACATTTTCTTTGGCAACAGTCCAATGACTGAGCAACTGCCGACTTGGAGGACCTCCTGGGTTATAATACACACCTCAAAATATTGTGACATGTGCTGCATTGGACTACTAACAGTCTTACATTAAATGTAGCAGAACACCAGTAATTGCAATAGGTTGTGCCATCAGTCCACGACATACTGCTGTTTTTTTTTTCCAACCTCAGGTTAAAAGAATTTAATGTAGGACAGCTGCTGCTGTCTCCCCACTGCTCAAATCTATCTAGTATCAGGTTGTGGAAGCTGGCCACAGCACACTCTTATGGTGTTTCTGCTGAATGAATAAACAGGAATGTACCAGTGATGGCAAGGCTTTACTGAAGCTCCCCCAGGACTCATTCATTCAGCCACGGTCTGAAAAATGTAGAAGCCGGCCTTTAGTAAATCAACCCCAAAGTATTGTAGGTAGAGGAATAGCATGACAGCTCCCATATGTCTTAGTACAGGATGATTATTATGCAAGGTCTAGACCTAGCACAGAAGCTGTTTGTTGGTGGGGGGGTGCAGTGATATACTGTAGATACCCGTGGAACTCCGAGTGTCCAATTGATATGTCCTTTAACAGCAAATTAATCTCAACACTTACAGAATATGAGCCTCCTGCCCCACAATGTCCCTTAATAATAAATTAACCAATGTTGTACAGCTACCCCTGGGGCTAAGTGTGATGGTTTGATGAGAATTTTGTATCCTTATTTGTTTCCTGTGTTTTTTTTATTTCTTGCAGTGGACTTGTGTCTACGAGTTTCAAGAAGGAGCCCCTGTACGTCCAATCTCTCCTCGATGCTCTTTGCGTCTGACCCACTATATTGAAGAGGCTAATGTGGGCCGTGGTTATATTAAGGAACTCTGTTTCAGCCCTGACGGACGCATGATTGCCTCTCCTCATGGCTATGGGATCCGATTGCTGGGGTTTGATACCCAGTGCAGTGAGCTTGTAGACTGTTTACCTAAAGAAGCTGGAACTCTGCAAGAAATTCGCTCCCTATATTCTCATAGGGATGTTGTCCTGACAACTAAGTTCTCTCCCACCCACTGTCAGATAGCGTCAGGGTGCCTTAGTGGACGGGTCTCCCTGTACCAACCAAAATTTTAACTTCCACAATGCAATTTTTTCCAAAGCCAGACTGGGAATCCACTTGTTCTGATTTCTTTAAACATCAGCATTTTGACTTTTCCTGAAACTAGAGGGAAAAAAACAAAACTTTTGTTTACAACAATAGATTGTGAGCTTTGTGGTCATACCACTTCCAAATTAATGGAAGTTTATTTCTGCTGTTGATTTAACAGGGCGTGCAATGTAAAACAAATCTCACTAAAGGGATATATTCTATTTTAAGTTTCAGTACTAAAGGGGTATATAAAGGGGCTGATCTGCTAAAACTGGAGAGTGCAAAATTTGGTGCAGCTTTGCATAGAAACCAATCGGCTTCCAGTTTTGTTTTTGTCAAAGCTTAATTGATCAAGCTGAAGTTAGAAGCTGATTGGCTACCATGCACAGCTGCACCAGATTGTGTGCTCTCTAGTCTTAGTAAACCAACCCCAACGTGTGCTTACAAGAGTATGTCTAGTTGCCCATAGCAAGCAACCAAAGTCCCTGATTTATGTTGGCCCCAGACTGTAGAAATTAGTTGGAAACTGATTGTGATGGGCAACAAGACTTTTTTTTTTACAGAACCCTTTCATACATCAGCCCTGGATATTATTTTTTTGTGTGTAATCTCCCAGCATGCTTGTCCGGACATCTTGCTAGGGAAAACACTGATATATATGTAAGCAAAACTGTTAAAATAATGTGCAGACACAATACCAGCTGTTCCCTCCTGATACACCAATAAACTGTAAACTATGTTATAAATTTAGCATGAAAGGAACTTTAAAATGCCAGTTGCTTCATCAATGGATTTGGCATGGAATAGTCCCTTCCCTGTACCTATAATCTGGTATTCCTGGCGCACATCAGCCGTCCTTATTTCTTTGGCTGTATAGCCTTTCACCTGTTTTTTACTTTGTTTCCTAACGTTTATGTTCTGTATCTGTTTTGGTTCATTAAAAGGAAAGCATATCCTATATTTAAACACACTTTTATCAAGCAGTCATGCATTCTGCTTTCATTTTAACATTATGTTCTTATTCATTAATACAGTATTAAAAGTCCATATGTAATATGCCAGTCATAATTTGAAACAGTTGTAGCTGTATATTTGGAAGTATTTATTTAACAAATTATACGATTATTAAGGATAAGATGTGACTGTGAGCTGTGTGTGATTTTTCATAATAAGCAGTCAAGTATAAAAAAAAAATAATAATTATTGCTGAAATATTACAAAAATATTTTACTGTGTAAAATGGTTGAAAGATCATGCTTGCTGTTTCATTAATTGATCACAAGGGGATGTTCTATCATTTTGCTGTCATACAATTTGGTTTATTCAGTGGCTCTCTTACAATCCCTTGCAGGGTGCAAAAAATGTGTTGGGTTTTTTTTTCTCCTTACGGGAGCTGTTTAGATAGTGGAGGCCAAAAAGCAAGGACCTTCTGTACTGGTCTCCTTGGCTACATAAGTGACATGCATTTCCTAGTGAAATATTATGTATTTAAATGCATAAAGATCTCATTTACTGTAAACTTTCTGGCTGTTTTAAATATCTATTTAAATAATAAAATATAAAGTAGCATCTGCAAATGTGTATATACTGTATTTGAATGGTGTGGAAACCCAAATACATCATAAACAGCACAGAAGAAAATGTAGTATGGGCATGGTTTTACATTTTTAATCCATCCCCATTCTAAATGTTTATAAATAGAGGTCTGGCCTTTATGTAATCCAATGCATCATATAGGCTCTGGCTAGAAAGGATAAGTTGAGGACAATCCTTTTCAGTAAGAAAATATTGATCTATATACGAATGTTGTTAAAATGTGAAATATTGCAGATGCTTTTTCAGACTCCAACTAGGCTGTCTACAGAACTGGAGTATAGATACTAGACGAATAAGCACATGCACACCAATAAACTGAAATGGTGTGATGCCACTATGAAAAGGACATGGCGAGTGGAGAGCAATTTGCCCATGTTTACATGATTTTAGAGCGATGAGGTATTTTGTGCTTTAACTTTACTTCTGTTTTAAGAAGATTCTGCTGTACATCCCAGTGGATTAAGAGATTTTTTTTTTCTTTAAAGCTAAAGTCACAGATCTACCACTAATATTGTCCCACAGTGCTTTGTGTACTGTATATAGGCAGTGGAGCAGCTGAAAGACAGGATTCCATTATCCGTTCACAGAATATGAAGCATTGTGGGACAATAATATTAGAGGTTTTGAAAATGGCAGAAGGGGGTGGGCGAGTGGCTGTAGTTAACTATCAGGGTGCCAGAAGACAGCTGCTAATGGGCAGTATCTGGCAGCTGTGAGATGGCACAGCAGGGAGGATTTTTGGTAGAAGCAGCTGCCAGGCATAATGGAAAACTGACAATCCAATCAGCGCTGGCAACCAATGACTGCAAGCACTGACTGGTGTGTACGTGGGGGGGGGGGGGGGGGTGTGTCTTGTACCCCTGTCAGATCACAATAGCTCAGCAGGGAGATCGCTGTACTAACATTGCATAGTTAGTACTTGTGAATTCACAAAAACAAAGTGTTTACCAGGCTTTAGATTCAAGCCAAAGCATCAGAAAGACAAACAGGAAATTGGCATTCTTAAAAGCAGGGGTCAGAAATCACAGCCTCCATTATTCTTTCATGGGTGTTTACCTTTTGAGGGTCCCTTCCCACTGGTGTGTGTGTGTGTGTGTGTGTGTGTGTGTGTGTGTGTGGTGTGTGTGTGTGTGTGTGTGTGTGTGTGTGTGTGTGTGTGTGTGTGTGTGTGTGTGTGTGTGTGTGGCATAAACCCCATATCCTTGACTTTACAATCATGTCTACTTTTTTAAGATGGTATTCATTATTGCTCTTCGGGTATCCCCCTCTGCTCCTTAGTTGCAGTGTGGTGTGTGTACTACAGAATACAAGTACACATGAAAGAGGCATCACTAATGCGGTTTATGTATTGAGCAGTTTAATAAAGTCAATTGAATAAAGAAAAGAATAAGCTCTACAACAATTGTAAAGAATTAAGACACGGTGGGCTATTCTTTTTTTGTTTTTTAAAGTGCACGCCCTTAAAATAATTTATAAGAAGCAGATCTACCAAGACTGTGCCAATACAGTGTGTATCAAATATACACATAATTCAGAGTGAAAGGATGGTGTAGCATTATCTTTTGGCAACACGGGCAGTTGGCAAATGCTGACATACGAGTTAAACTTGTATGTACAATATTTTGAATAAAGTTTGATTCATTCAAAATACATATATTGTGCTTTGCTTACAACCGAATTAAAAAAAAAAAAACTTTGTATCAAAATAGACTTAAAATATAAAACCACAACTACACAAGAACAGCAACATCACTGTGAAAACACATTTTGTACATTTAAATACTTGTATAGTCATATATATGGCAGTTTTTGTTAGAAACATAATCAATATTAACATTTCTCTATAAATTCAGGATAAAACACAAGGCATCCGATATATTTCTGATGTAAAAGTAAATGAATGAAATAAATAATTGTTGGTGATTTTCATTTAGAGGTGTTCATTTCCATGATTTACACTGGTATAATGAATAAACTAGTATAAATGCAGACAAAAATTATTTCCTACGTGTTTTGAAAAGGCACCTATACATTCATCTATCCCATTTGGTCTTCTTTTAAATCTAGGCTTCCAAGTTTCAGTCCTCAAGTTCACAGGATGCTGAGTTATGGGATGATTATTCTCAAGGATAAAGGGCAGAAATAGACATATTACTGATCTAACAGTAGCCCTATTTTGTAAACTGTACCAAAAATACTATACACAAATATGTAATAAATGTATGATATAAGATGATACCATGGGCAATGCAGTGTTTTATGCAGCAAATGTATTGTACAAGATGATTTATAGGAGCCAATGTTTTTAAAATTGATTGTTGGTTTGGATAAAAATGCAGCAAAGTAGTATGCTATACAGTAGAGACAATTACGCTTTTTGTATTTACCATAAAATCTTTTTATTGAAGGCCAATGAGGGACACAGGAATTCTGAAACAGGTTATATAGTGCCCCCTACATCAGGTTTGCACACTGGCAAACAGAAAAACCTTTGATGGCCAGCCACACACGACACTGCCACTACTAGACATGCCTCAGATTTGAGAATATGTGGTAAATATAGAAGAAGAAAGATGTTACCCTAGCTCAGTGGTTCTCAACTCCGGTCCTCGGGCCCCCCCAACAGGCCAGATTTTAAGTATTACCTTGGGGAGATGCAGACTAGAATACTGCAATCACTGAGCAGTAAAATTCTATCACCTGTGATGTATTTCAGTTATCCTGCAAACCTGGCCTGTTGGGGGGCCCGAGGACCGGAGTTGAGAACCACTGCCCTAGCTCTACTGCTTGGTATAGAAGTCCATAAACTGGAGTCCAGTGCTCTAGCCAGGGCGTTCAGCTCCCACAGATAGATGATCTTAATCAGGAAAGGCTGGCAACTCGGCATGCTCTTGAATAAAAGTACTTTATTTGCTACATCGGTACAGAGTATACGCTGACACAAATAAAGTACTTTTATTCAAGAGCACGTTGAGTTGCCAGCCTTTCCTGATTAAGATTATGTGGTGTGTGTATGTGTATATATATATATATATATAATATCTATCTAAGGCAGTGGTTCTCAACTCTGGTCCTCAGGACCCACCAACAGGCCAGATTTTAAGTATTACCTTGGGGAGGTGCAAACTAGAATACTGCAATCACTGAGCAGCAAATGATATCACCTGTGATGCATTTCAGTTATCCTGCAAACCTGGCCTGTTAGTGGGTCCTGAGGACAGGAGTTGAGAACCACTGATCTAAGGGGTAATAGGACCTGTGAGCCTCAAGAGACTTAATTTTTTTTTTTTTTTTTTACAGTAAGCGCAAGAATATTTTCTTCTTTCCACTATTGCAGGAATTCAGGAAATAGCACATCCAAAAACAGTCAACTGAGTAGTGAGCAATAGCCACTGATGGATCCAAGATATAACTTTGAGTTGTCTGTAAAAACAAGATCAATGCCCAAACCCCAACCGGATGACGAAAAGTTCCCTACAGGACAGATGAACCACTAACAACACAGGGAAGAGCCACAGAGGATAAGTCTGATGCTCAGACTAAGACAAGAAGCGCTACCAAAGAGGTGGAATAATATAACTATTGAAATGTAGAGAACAAACCAACAAGAATGGCCACCAAGCGGAAAACTGGAAGGTTTCCCAGCCTCAAAACAGATTCCTAAGGGAAAATTGGACAACAGATCCATAAGGAAGACTGTCTAGTCTGAGAATAACAAAAGGTCCAAACCTTTTTTTGACCATAGGCATCAGAGAATAAAGTCTCCAAGAAGGAATGGGGATGTCTAGTAGAGCCATCCAGTCTTTTATGAGATAATCAAGCTAGAGAGCTATAGCCCAAAACTTTCTCCCAAGAATAGAGACCACAAGATTGAGATACCCAGAAGACAAAAACAGTGCCTCAAAGGGGAAAAGCGCATTTTAGAGTTACATCCTTATCAACATTGTCCAGTGGAGAGACCAGGTCAATTGCATTCTCAAGCTTTCTCATAGGTAAAGATCTTATAGAACCACAGTGATGTCAATCAGAATTCAGGTCAGGGGACCTACCCACAGTGGGACCTTCTGAAGGAGTAGACACCAGCTGCCAACTAGACTTGATTCCCAGAAAGGGCAGCCTGAGACAGGAGTCTTCCCACTAAGGAGAAAAGGACCACTCCAGAGACCCTAAGAAACAGAATTAATATCCAGGACCATTGAATCCATAAGGACTGCCTAAATTCCAGATACCAGGGGGGAACTAAAGAAGACTTGAGGTTAACAAAAAAGAAAAAAAAAAAAGTGAGGCAACCTGTAAAGTCATTTGTGTCTAACACAGACATGAAGGTCTGAATAACACCACAATGCAGAGCCCAGTGCCCAAAGGTTACATTCCAGAATAATACAAAATAACACAAGCTTTGTGCTTAATTTCAAAGAAAGTCCTGTAAGTGAAGGCAGCTAACACCTAAAGGCAAGATCAGACCCACAGACATATAAGCATTAGAAGATGGGGTGCAGCGACACTGATGTTATTCAGTCACAATAATCCATTGCATGAAATATAATCGAAGAGGATAGAAGTTCCAACGCCATTACGTGTATAAAGAGTAGTAGATAGCTCTCAAAGCCTCCAAGTGCAAAGGGGCAATTCTGCTTACCGGATAGTCTGGACCCTTTAGTTATAGAGAGTCAGACATGCCTAATTCAGAATAACAATGCCACAGGTGTCACCAATTAGAGCTGCTTTCCACACTCCACAGGCAGACAAGACTCCAGGCACACTGTACAATGCTTTTGGACGATTCAGCAGCAAAACAGCGGAAACTCTCTCATCTTTACTGTCCTCCATCCATGTTTCCATTCGAGAGCTATCTCCCACTCTTTATGCACGTAATGGTATTGGAACTTCTATCCTCTTTGATTATATTTAATGCAATGGATTATTGTGACTGAATAACATCAGTGGCGCTGCACCCCATCTTCTAATACATTCCAGAATAGCCTCACCACTTTCAGAGGCCTACTCACAGAGTGAGTCTTCAAAGATGGTCAGATCTGAGGCTGTGCCGTAGCTCTGGACCCAGAAAGCATTGTGCGGCTAATTTAACCAGTACACTCAGGTCTGGAATGCGCCACAAAGCATAGCTCTATACCTTCAGGTCACATTCCAGGCTAGCCTTGCAATCTTCCCATCCATCAGGGTCCAGGTATGGCCTCTAAAGCTGATGCCAAGGGTCCGCCGACCTGGATAACTGCTATGTAAAGACCAGCTCAATCAGCAGTGTGAAAGACTTGAATGAAGTTACCAGAGAAAATAAAGGACCTTGATTGAAATCATTAAAAAGAAAAAGCTAGTAAAACCTATCGACAGAAGAAAAAAAAAAAAAAAGCATTCAACCTCCTGTAGGTGGCAGCAAACTGGATTCCTGTGCCTCTCAATGGATGATAAAGATTATACATTGTTTTATGGTTTCTAAACCAGCATTATAAATCTCTCCGTCCTCTTTCTTTGTTAATGATACCACAATCCAGATATATTACATGCTTAGAGTAGTATCTTTGAGGAGAATGGGTTGGTACAAGCCTGAGCAACACAAATCATGTATTGAATTTAATTAAATAGTAATTTGAGATAAGCCTCTTAGTGACAACCACCCTAATTCAACATTCTGATATTTAATATACTGAGAAGAGCATTTGTTAATGATTGCTTAGGCTTATGCTACTAAGCAATTGTTTAAAAAAAAAAAAAAAAAAAGAAAACCTTGTGCAGTGTAGCTCTAATAAGAGATTTTCAGCAGAATTCCTCCACACTTATGCTCCTACCAGAAAATCTGATCTTAAGGCACGTTTTCTTTAATGTAGATGTATCGAAACCCAAACACATAAACATGTATTTTTGCACATGTTCCTGTAATGTCAAAAACATTTATTCCCTGTTTTATTTGTCTTAATTTCAATTGAAGCCTAAAGTGGATGTAAACCCACCACTCACCCAGTATAAACTAATGGCACAGTATTAATGTATATATTACATGCAAGCTTCCTGCATGTATCCCTACATTGCAAATGTCACCCCCTTCAGCAGTAGCAGCCCCTCAAATCTCTGGAATCCGTGGGTAGGTTTCTTTTCTGGAGCTCGGTGGGTGGAGTTGTGATGTCACAAGACTCCCCACCCACCTCTACACTCTCATACTTTGCTATTCCTGAGTTTTGAGAACCATCCAGTCAAAACTCAGAAAAGGCACCACATGACTTCAGCATGCCCTATCATGCTGAGGTGTGGAGCAGCCAATCCTAGTAGAGCTGGAGGAGAAAGGAGGGGGGAATGTGAAGCTTTGTCTGCTTCGGGCATGAGATAAGGAAATGACCTGTCACTCACGCAGCACGGGGAAGAACCATCTCCTATTTCTCAGTTAGTCTGTTTTTTTTCCTTACTGAAAAAAGATAAGGGGATTGCTCAGAGCTGGATTAACTCTTTTGTGACACCACTGGGCACAGATGACATGACATCCTATACTCTACTAGGTAGAATTATTAATTTTTTTTTTTGGGTTTACATCCACTTTAAATATTCATTCCACCTTTTCCGTTTCCTCCTTTTTCCCCCTCATCAACATGCTAATACAAATTTTAAATAAAACCTGTTTTCAGTTACCTTATTTTAGACCCAGTGGTGTCATGTCATGGCCTTCTCTATGCAATGCACACAGATTAGGGCTGGTGAGTTGCTGTACATAGATTTCCTGAAAACATCACAGCACCCTACCATGGTATTGCCCTCAAGGGCTCTAATAAAAGCAGATTGGGGGGGTGGGTGCTGGGAGTTGTGCAAATCTGAAAATGCCTTGATGGGCAACTGTCAGTCTGAGAAGTGGCTGTTTCTAGGCAGGCTGTATTTGCCTGCAAACCGCCACTGGGTAAACCCTGCATGTGTTGTTGATCCTCTTGATTGAAAGAGCTGAAATACAATGGATGAGAGTGGTGGGCCAGGGACACTTAGGGCTCGTTTACATTTGCTTTGGTTTCAACGCACATTAAAGCCCCTACCGCTTCAACAAGCTTTTATGATGTGTTTTTGAGGCTTCGGTGGTGCTACAATGATGCTCTTTTGAAGCTTTGTTGAAGCCTAGCCGATGCCCTGTGTGTTTGATTTCTCACACCTGCAATTTCTCCAAGACAAAGCGAAGCTAAAGCTGAATTAAAGCCTCTGAAAAGCCGCAGGTGCTTCAAGCGAGCTTCAGACAAGCTTTGTCAGACTTCTATGAAGGCATTGAAGAGGCTTTGTAGCATGGCTAAAGCTACATGGGGTATCATTTTTGATGCAACGCTGAAATGAAGCAAAGCCAATGCCAGGTGTAAACAGAACTGTAAGCTAACCATTTTATTTAGTGGCAGGAGCTTTGACTGGCGTTAAAGCGTGTCTGACACCCTGTTTTGAAGCAATTGTAAACGAGCCCTTAGAGTCCTTTCACACAGGCATTCCGTATGTCCGTTATTCCTCCATCCGTTGGCAGATGAAAAACGGACATACAGGTCTATGGGCTAGCGCACATTAGCGGATGGTCATCCGCTGACATCCACCTCCATTAAGTTGTGTCTTTTGAGACGGAAGGAAACCCTATTTTTCTTCCATTTATAAAATGGAACGATAAACAGATGTTAGCGGACATGAAAATGGATGTAAAAATTGACATCTGGGTCTGTTTTTGATCCTTTTTTTTTCACCAAAAAAGTGACTGAACTAATAAAACTGAACACCCATGTGAAAGGATCCTAAGGCTGGAGAGGAGGAAGCTAAATGATGAGGTCAGTTCTATCAGAAGCTCAGTGTGCAGTGAAAGCAGAATAAGCAATTTCAATACAGGAGGAGACGATACTGCAATACTTGGTGCATTGTGCAGTAGAAGTGCTGTAAAAGGGTGGTGTACATTTTAGGATCTGTTCTAGTATGTCGACAGCCCATTCAGAAAGAAGTCTCTGCCTTCTGCCAACACAGAACATTTTTAAAGTCTAAATCCAGGCTTAAAGGCCTATTCACTCTGGGGTAGTCTATTCCAATTAACATGGTTGTCACTCACTAATGTGCGTTGCTTTAAAGCAGCCTATTCATTTGAATTATGCACCACAGTAGACCTAAATTAGTACCTGATGCATTTTTTTTTTTTGTATTGAAAAATTCAAGAATGGCACTGCAGTAGACCAACAAATGTAACATAATTACTACAGCACAATGGTGTGAAAGGGGGCACTAGTGTTCTGCTGCACCTTATGGCACATTGATATGAACTACGATAAAGCAGCCTATTAATTATAAATGGGCAGCCAATACACCAAGCCCAAAAAAATAAAAACCTTTATTTTCATAATGCTCCACACCACATTATATAATGTGCATTGTCATCTATTGTTACCACAACACACCAGTAGACCCTCAGTCACATGAAATGTTGTTCCTGTATTTAAAGCGGAGTTCTACCCAAAAGGGGAAGTTCTGCTTTAAGCACTCCTCCCCCCCTTCCCCTGCCACATTTGGCATGGAATTCTTTTTTTTTTTTTACTTTTTGTTCTGGGACATGTCACAGATGACTGCCCGACCATTCAGCAGGTATAGTGCACACCCAGCTGTGAAGTCACAAGCTGTCACAGCCAGGTGACAACAGTTAAAATGCAGAGGGAGAGGAGAGGCAGAGAAGCAATGGTTCCACATCACTGGATGCTGGGACAGGCAAGTGTGTTTTTTTTTTTTTTTAAATAAAGGGTAGCTGCTGGCTTTTAATAAACACAAAAACTACTGGAGCTCCTCTTTAATGAGAAAAAAAAACCCTGCCCATTCCTGGATGTTTTAACCACTTGCTGCCCACCCTATACTACTTTTACTGCTATAGGACAATAGCTGTGGTATATATATATATATATATATATATATATATATATATATATATATATATATATATATATATATGTGTGTGTGTTTCTGTATTTCCGCCTGCGGTGATGATTCACGGCACAAGCTCATCTGTGTGTCCCGATGACTCAATGTCCTCCGCACCCACCAGCTGCCAGTACAACACAGAGAACTGACATATGCCCAAGTAAGCCAGGCATATCTCAGTTCTGACGGGGGAAGGGGGTTGTTGGGCGGCAAGGAACGATCCTGTGCTGACACTAGGATCGGTCTCTTCCCCTAGTGAAAGCACCACCCTGTGTACACAAAAACACTGGCTAGGCACACAGTTAACCCTTTGATCACCCTTGATGTTAACCCCTTCCCAGCCAATGACATTAGGACAGTGACTGTGCATATTTTAGCACTGATCACGGTATTGGTGTCACTGGTTCCTGCAAAGTGTCAGTGTCCAATCCCTGCCGCAATTTTGCAATCCCGCTATAAGTCGCAGATCACCGCAATTCCTAGTATTTACAACAACAAAAATAATCCATAAATATATCCCAAAGTTTGTGGATGCTACAACATTTGCATAAACCAATCAATATACGCTCATTGGGATATTATTTTTAACCAAAAACATGTAGTAGAATAGATATTAGCCTAAATTTATGAAGAAATTCAATTTAAAAAAAAAAAAAAAAAAAAATATTGGATCAGGAAGTATTAGATAAGAAATCTCTATTTGTGGGAAGAGAGTGACACATTTTATTTTGGTACAGCATCTGTTAAAAGGCACAGTGCTGTATCGCAAAAAAGGAGGTCAAGTGGTTAAAATAACAGATCAAGCATGTTAATTTACATCTATATAATTTTTTTCAGCTTCCCTCTCACAATTATTCTTCATATTTAACTACAAATGCATGAAAGACAAATACATCAGTAGCTTTATTGTGAGTATTTCACCTTCACCAAAGTTTAAATATTTAATGAGGAATTAAAGCCCATCTCCAGGCAAATTACTTTACCATGCAGTGGGACTGTGCCCGCACTGCACACATCAACTGCTCATTTTTTCCTAGTTTTCTAGGGGTGAGCACAAAGTTTATACTCGCCTGATCCACCGATCCTCCAGTAAACCATGCTCGCCCCACCATCTAGCAGTGGACTATTCTTGTCTATGGAGTGTGCTCTGGGCGAGTTGACGTCAGGAACAGTCCATTTTCAAGACTTCTGCAGCACAGGGGTGCTGGACTGTTTGGCGGATGAGGCAAGTATATCTCCACTGTCCTCTCCCCTAGAATAAAACGAGCAGATAACCCGTGCAGTGTGGTCACAGCCCCACTGCACAGGAAAGAAAAAAAAAATGTCCGGAGTTCAGCTTTTAAAGCCTCCCACTGCTGTAAAAGGGAAGGACCTGTATTAGGGCAGAGCCTTCCTGGATCTGTCTGAATGTCACTTTTTGAAAGGACCATGGGTGTGCTCACATAGGGTGGCAGGTGTGCCTGGGCACACCCTAAATCACCCTGTACTGTGCAGATTCCCCCTGCTGCCTGGCTGCAGAGAAAGGGACTGGGGAATCTCTGTCCTCAGACTCCTGATGTCTCACTTTTTAGACAGAGAAAGGGACGGTTTAGACCCCTGATATTTCACCAAAGCCCCCCAGTAGTGCTCCTAAATAAAATTGTAAAAAAAAACAAAACAAAATATATTGTAAAAAATAATAATAAAAAACTAAACTGTAAAAAAAATGAATAAAATAAAAACTACTGACACCGTCCTCTGCCCTTCTGACATATATACACACATACTCATGTTTGTTTGCGCTTTGTGGTGCACACCCTAATGCAATAGGCTGCGCACACCTATGGAAAGGACCCACATGCATATGTTTGGAATACATGTGGCGTTTGCCCATAGGCATTGTTTAATTTAAGGAATTGGGAATCTGAAGAGCAACAGGTATAGGAAGCACTCACAAACCATTAAAACAATTGTTGCGCATCTCTAGTTTTAAATGAGGTTTTAGCAGGCTTCTAAAATGCTTTCAAACAGATAGCAGCACACTGTACAGGTGTGGTTTTCTCCATTTTATATATACACTACTATAGACCTCACCCATGAATGACAGCCTTCTTAAGTCACACACCTCTTCCTCTGTGCCAGTAGGACGAGGACGTACCCATTATTCTCTCCACAGACACATGAGAGACAGACAATTGCAGGTTTGCAATAGACATTTTCTACATTAGCAACTATAGAGGAAAGGATAGCTATTCTGACTCCTAACTGTTGTAATGGCGACTTATCCCTTGTTGAGACCTCTATGCCTGGCCTGTATAAGCAGATATGATCACCGCAGACAGTTCTCATCAGATAGTGACGTTTGGACGTTAACAGACAGAGAGTACACAGACACCTCTCTTATTACCCATGCAGGAGCAGGATGACCGTGTCTCCTTCTCCACACACTGAATTCTTCCGACAGTAAGTACCCACTCCAGATATCATCACATATATATTTTACCTCTTTTGGTGTGGACATGTCACACGACGATAGACAAACTTTCGTAAAATCTTCGGACGATTTTGGAGTAAATTTTGATCTCTACGCGTTGTTAACAAAATTACCAAACACTCACGAAGGATATGGACAACGAGAAGTCTAAGGGTTAAGGAATTTAATTTGTTACGGAT
>BLSH010054209.1:0-10585 GCA_018402905.1 Glandirana rugosa | reverse complement strand
CCCTCAGTCACATGAAATGTTGTTCCTGTATTTAAAGCGGAGTTCTACCCAAAAGGGGAAGTTCTGCTTTAAGCACTCCTTCCCCCCCCCCCCTTCCCCTGTCACATTTGGCATGGAATTCTTTTTTTTCTTTTTCTTCTGGGACATGTCACAGATGACTGCCCGACCATTCAGCAGGTATAGTGCACACCCAGCTGTGAAGTCACAAGCTGTCACAGCCAGGTGCCAACAGTTGAAATGCAGAGAAGCAACGGTTCCACATCACTGGATGCTGGGATAGGCAAGTGTGTTTATTAAAAAAAAAAAGGAAGGAAGGGTAGCTGCTGCCTTTTAATAAACACAAAAACTACTGGAGCTCCTCTTTAATAAGAAAAAAAAAAAAAACCCCTGCCCATGACTGGGTGTCTTAACCACTTGCTGCCCACCCTATACTACTTTTACTGCTATAGGACAATAGCTGTGGTATATATATATATATATATATATATATATATATATATATATATATATATTTCCGCCTGCAGGGGGCAAGTCTGTGGGGATGATGCACAAGCTCATCTGCGGGTCCCGATGACTCAATGTCCTCCAGCACCCACCAGCTGCCAGTACAACACAGAGAACTGAGATATGCCTATGTAAACCAGGCATATCTCAGTTCTGACGGAGGAGGGAGGGGCAAGGAACGATCCTGTGCCAACACTAGGATCAGTCTCTTCCCCGAGTGAAAGCAGCACACAGTGTACACAAACACTGGCTAGGCACAACCCTTTGATCACCCTTGATGTTAACCCCTTCCCAGGCAATGTCATTAGCACAGTGACTGTGCATATTTTAGCACTGATCACGGTATTGGTGTCACTAGTTCCTGCAAAGTGTCAGTTAGTGTCCAATCGCCAACCACAATTTTGCAATCCCACTATAAGTCGCTGATCACCGCAATTCCTAGTATTTACAACAACAACAAAAAAATCCATAAATATATCCCAAAGTTTGTGGATGCTATAACATTTGCATAAACCAATCAATATATGCTCATTGGGATATTATTTTAACCAAAAACATGTAGTAGAATAGATATTGGCCTAAATGTATGAAGCAATTTGATTTTTTTTTTTTTTTTAATTTATTGGATCAGGAAGTTTTTTTTTTTTTTTTGTTTTTTTTTAGTTTATAACGCAAAAAAAAATAATAAAAAATATCTTTAAATCTTCCAGTGGTCAAGTGGTTAAAATAACAGATCAAGCCTGTGTTAATTTACATCTATATTTTTTTCAGCTTCGCTCTCACAATTATACTTCATATTTAACTACAAATGCATGAAAGACAAATACATCAGTAGCTTTATTGTGAGTGTTTCACCTTCAAAGTTTAAATATTTAATGAGGAATTAAAGCCCATCTCCAGGCAAATTACTTTACCATGCAGTGGGACTGTGCCCGCACTGCGCACGTCAACTGCTCATTTTTTCCTAGTTTTCTAGGGGTGAGCACAAAGTTTATACTCACCTGATCCACTGATACTCCAGTAAACCATGCTCGCCCCACCATCTAGCAGTGGGCTGTTCTTCTCTATGGAGTGTGCTCTGGGCGAGTTGACGTCAGGAACAGTCCATTTTCAAGACTGCTGGAGCACAGGGGTACTGGACTGGTTTGGTGGATCAGGCAAGTATATCTCCACTGTCCTCTCCCCTAGAATAAAACGAGCAGATAACCCATGCAGTGTGGTCACAGCCCCACTGCACAGGAAAAAAGAAAATTGTCCGGAGTTCAGCTTTTAAAGTCTCCCGCTGCTGTAAAAGGGAAGGGCCTTTATTAGGGCAGAGCCACCCACTTCCTGGATCTGTCTGAATGTCACTTTTTGAAAGGACCATGGGCGTGCATACATAGGGTGGCAGGTGTGCCTGGGCAAACCCTAAATCACCCTGTACTGTGCAGATTCTCCCTGCTGCCTGGCTGCAGAGAAAGGAACTGGGGAATATCTGTCCTCAGTCCCTTTCTCTGTCTAAAAAGTGACACATCAGGGGTCTGTTTAGACCCCTGATATTTCACCAAAGCCCCCCCAGTAGTGCTCCTAAATAAAATTGTAACAAAAAAAAATATAATATTGTAAAAAATAATAAAAACACAAAATTGTAAAAAAATAAATAAAATAAAAATTAACTACTGACACCGATCTCTGTCCTTCTGACATATATACACACCCTAATGCAATAGGCTGCACACATCTATGGAAAGGACCTGCTTACATAAGTTTGGAACACATGTGGCATTTGCCCACAGGCATTGTTTAATTTTAACGAATTGGGAATCTGAAGAGCAACAGGTATAGGAAGCACTCACAAACCATTAAAACAGTTGTTGAGCATCTCTAGCTTTAAATGAGGTTTTAGCAGGCTTCTTAAAAGCTTTCAAACAGATAGCAGCACACTGTACAGGTGTGGCTTTCTCCATCTTATATATACTACTATAGACCTCATCCAGGAATGACAGCCTTCTTAACTCGCACACCTCTTCCTCTGAGCCAGTAGGTCAAGCACATAATCATTTTCTCCACAGACACATAAGACAGACAATTGAGAGGCTTTTTAGTAGCAGGTTTGTAATAGACAGTTTCTACATTAGCAACTATAGAGGAAAGGCTAGCCATGTGCAGTACACCTCAACCTGCTAGTTTGGAAGAGAAGATGGAAGAGGTGTGCGAGTTGGAGAAGGCCATCAACCATGAATGAGACCACCTGTCCATCAGCAGGCTGTAGCTGGCTAGATAGATAGATTAGATAAAGTTACAGAGATTGGCTGCCATAATTATTGTTATCCTTAAAGATGTCAACATTGTAGCCAAGCATATCACAAAATCCTGAACGGAACACATCATACTTAATAATATCACTTTAATAGTAAGAGCAGATTTAAAAAACAAAAAACAAACATGTTATACTTACCTGTTCTGTGCAGGGGTTTTGCACAAAGCAGCCCTGATCCTTCTCTTCTTGGGTCCCCTATCAGCAGTCCTGGCCCCTCCCTCCCGCTGTGTGCCCCTAGAGCAAGCAGCTTGCTATGGGGGCACCCAAGCAGGCTTGCTCCCAAGCCACTAATTTGTGTCCATTCGCACACAGAGCATGGCTTGGCCTTGCCCGCACTCTCTCCTCATTGGCTCACTGGCTGTGACTGACATTTACAGGAGCCAATAGTTCCTGCTGCTGTCTCAGCCAGTGAAAAGGAAGAGACTTGAGAGAGCCACTGCTCTTGTGAACATCGCTGGATCGGGATGGGGCTCAGGTAAGCATTAGGGTGGGCTGAAGGGACTGCTGCACACAGGCTTTTTACCTTCATGCATAGAATGCATGAAGGTTAAAAACCTTGTGCCTTTACAAACACACAATGGGGTTGATTTGCTAAAGGCAAATCCACTGTGCACTTGGAAGTGCAGTCGCTGTAGCTCTGAGGGGAAGATCTGAAATGAGGGGAAGCTCTGCTGATTTCTATCATCCCATCATGTGCAAACAAAAATGCTGTTCTTTTTATTTTCCTTGCATGTCCATCTGGAATCTACAGCGACTGCACTTCTAAGTGCACAGTGGATTTGCCTTTAGTAAATAAATCCCAATGTATATTCTAGTACTTTAACCCTTTGTCCCTCTTGACCCTCCCTTCTAGATTGTAAGCTCTAGCGAGCAGGGCCCTCTGATTCCTCCTGTATTGATTTGTATTGTAATTGTACTGTCTGCCCCCATGTTGTAAAGCACTGTGCAAACTGTTGGCGCTATATAAATCCTATATAATAATAAAAATAATTAGCGCCAGAGTAAAAGTTAATCACAGAACTCTTTCCATCCTTACAGCAGAACTAAGGGCACATTTTGTTTTTCACTTTGGATAGAGTGGGGAAGGGTTTTAATCCCTCTCAGGTCCTCCCCTCATTAGCACTCACACAGGACACAGTGATATCACTCAGACTTGTATCTGTATAGAGGGGCGAGGGGTTGGAACCCCTAATGAAGAACTCCTTCAGCAGGCCATTAATCTCCAATTATCGTTCAGGCAATTCCTGACATCAAATGCACAACACATTATACTTACGTGCTCTGTGCAGTGGTTTTGCAGAGAATAGCCTGGATCCTCTTCTTCTTGGATCCCTCCTGTCCAGTGCCCCCCACTGCAAGCAGCTTGCTATGGGAACACCTGAGCCAAGCAGCTGATCTGTGTCCATTCAGACATGGAGCTCCGACGTGGCCCTGCCCCCCTCTCTCTTCTCATTGTCTAACTGGCCTTGACAGCAGCAGGAGACAATGGCACTGCTGCAGTGTCTCAGCCAATCAGGAGTGAGTGTCTCACAGAGCCGAGGCACTCGTGCACATCGCTAGATCGAGATGGGGCTCAGGTAAGTATTAGGGAAGCCGACACTCACTGAAGGTTTTTGTTATCTTAAAGCAGAGTTCCACCCAAAAGTGGAACTTCTGCTTTAACCACTTCCACACTGCGCACAGTATATTTACTGCGGCAGTGTGGACGTGTACCAGGAATCGCCGTAAATAAACAGCGATTTGCAGAGTGGCCGCTAGGGGGCATGACCACACCGCCGGCGGCGCGCTTGTGCCCGCTGCACTCCGGATGTCCGATGTCCACTGGCGAGCCACAATGAGCTGCCAGAGCCAAAGAACGGGGAACCGTCGATGTAAACACGGCGGTTCCCCATTCTGACAATGGGGACATAAGAGATCTACTGATCCCCGTCACTGGGATCAGTTAATCTCTTATGCCCATAGCAGCCCAGCCCCCAAGTTGCTTTACCTGTCTACAAGCAGATTTTTTTTGTGCACTGTCTGTGGCGTATGTGCAGTGCAGTCTACACTCACAGCACCTCCAAGATGCTAAAGCCCCGTACACGCGATCAGAAAATCGTACGAAAAATTCCGCTTTCGAAGCAATCATACGATAATCAGATCGTTCGTGCAGAGCTTTCGAGAGCCGATCACGGCAGTTCATCCAATATTTTCCGTCCAGACAAGATCAAACATGCAGGAAAAATTCTCGCACTGTGCCCCGATCATACGATTTTCATTTCATCAGTACGGCTGTCGTTTAAAAATGCAATACAAATATCATCACATCACTTCCGATTTTTTTATTCTGTCCTGCGAGAATTTTAGTGACCAAAGTGAACTCTTCCAATTCGATCTGAGATTAGCATGTGGAAAAAAACAGATGATCATTCACCCGATAATCTCGTGGGTACCGGGCATAAGAATGGCGTCTGGTGCTGGAGCAATATTTCCATGTGCGGGAGTTTTACCAACAGGGGCTGCCCAATGGTCCAAGTCAGTCTGTAATATTGTGCTGTGCATATTTGCACATTAAAGAAGTAGTAAACCCTGATGAGGTTTACTTCCTCTATATTCCTCTGCAAAGTAGAAGCATAATGGGCTACTATGCATTGCATAGTAGCCCATTATATGCCACTTACCTGCAAACGAAGCCGGCGATGTCCAGTGATGGCGCCTGTGCTGGCAGCGTCCATCTTCAGCCAATCTTCCTTCCGGGGCCGTGACTCCGGCTCTGTGACTGTCCAGAGTCGTGCGACGTCACTGCCAGTCACAGCATGATCTGTGAAGAAACGGCACGAGGCCGTTTCTTCACTGCGCATGTGACAAATGACGTCGGCAATGCAAGTACACTGTATATCTCCTAAACGGTGCAGGTTTAAGAGGTATGCAGGGCACCTACAGGTAAGCCTTATTATAGGCTTACCTGTAGGTTAAAGTGGTTGTCACTGGTTGACAACCACTTTAAATGCAAGAGCTGCCATGAAATAAAGGGATTTTATTATAACTTACCGTAAAATCCTTTTCTCTGAGTTCACTGACAGACGCAGCCCTTCATTAGACAAGTGGGGTTATGCTCATATCACTAGGAGTAGAATAGGCAAAATAAAACAAAAGCATAGGTTGGCCCCTCCCAGGGGGCCGTCCTCACCTTAGCATATAACCCCCTGCTAGACAATAGCATATCAGTTCGTAACAAGCCGTACAAACTCAACAGAGGGGTGGGTGCTGCGTCTGTCAGTGAACAGACAAGGATTTTTACGGTAAGTTATAATAAAATCCCTTTTACTCTTACGTTCACTGACAGACGCAGCCCTTCATTAGACAAGTGGGGATGTCCCAAAGCTGTGTCAATCAAGAGGGGCAGGCAACTATAACAACTGCACCCAAAAAAAAAAAAAAAAAAAACCCTCTCAGGCAGCGCCAGTCGCGCCTACACTGCCGCTTGTAGTACTTTGCGGCCAAAGGCAGCATCCGAAGATGCTGAAACATCAACCTTGTAAAACTTAGTAAGCGTGTGCACTGAGGCCCAAGTAGCCGATTTGCACACCTGAGACACCGAGGCCTGGTGTCTAAAGGCCCAGGAAGTACTAACTGCCCTGGTGGAATGAGCCGTGACTGGAAAAGGGGGAACCTTGCCCCGAACCTCATATTTAGACACTGCCTCCGTGCGGCGATCAGCCACCTCTTTAAAAGACGCAGGCCCCTCCAAGGGAATAGTCGTCACCTTATTTAGATGGGCCACCGGTGGCTCCATTGCTGGGGAAGCCCATCTCTTAGTAAAGCTATCCTCAAAGGGGTAGCGAACAGCAAAGCTTTTGGATAAAGCAAAGGAATTCTGCGGCCGTAGCCATTCCTTGAACACCTCTTGTTCAAAAACCCGATCATAAGGGTAGGCCCTAGGGGACCTTGGGGGTTTAAGCGACCCACAAATATATGCAGACTCATAAGACTCCCCTGCTTGGTCAAGCCGCATGGAGTCGCAGATATCAGTGATCAGAGCGGGCAGTATCGCTTTGTCGCACGAAAATGGAGCCCCCTGATCACCTTCGTCGCCTGAGGGTATCAGTTCACCCTCCGATAGATCTACAGGGGTTCATGTGACCACCGAGGCACTTTCTGGTTCCGAATCCTCCCCCGAAGAATGACGGGGCGGGCGTTTTTTGGGGCCCCCCGGAGTTGGGTCCCCCGCCCAGGGAAAGAATTCCCCAAATACCGCCCTCAGCTGTTCCAAGGACACCAGGGTCCCCGGCGTGGATTGTTGCTCCGCAGGTACTCCTGCCAAAGCACTGCCGGCCTCTGACATCCCAGACTTCCGGCACCCCCACTGTGTGACCACCACCTCTACCCCACCAATCAGCCAGGGAGACCTGGGAGGATTGCACCCACCGCTACCAGCACCCAGGGATAGCCAGCTATACTTGCTGTTTTAATGCCTCAGCGCTGTCACCGGAATGAGCAAATGACAAAAAACACTGCATTTCAAGAGCCTGCACCGCCGCGTCTGTCAGCCACATTGTCCAAGCGAAAGCGGAAGTGCTTCTGCCGCTTTTATCACTTCCCGTAATACCGAGAACGGCCACGGGAGGCCGCCAGAGGACAGGCTGAAAACCGCATGGGCTACACAACAATGGCCGCTGCCATCAACACAAACCAAACTTACGGCAAAATGGCGCGGTTGGCAGACGAACGAACGGTGATCCACACCGAATGGCGGCGAACTGCCAAATGCAGTGCTCAAACGGTCAGTGCGGGGTGCAGTACCGCGGGGGGGAGGGGGAGTGAGAACGGGTGATGTCCACCCCAGATGGGCCCCACTAACAGGCCCCCACCGGCCGGCTACCTTATAAGCTGCCCATGTGCCCACTCTCCGCGCCCCTAGGACGGAAGAGGGGTCCACTCACCAATCCGACGGGCGCAGCGGGTAGCCACCCAGAGCAGCCTTACCTCCCCACGGAGAGGAATGCTGCTGGCCAGGCCACTGGACAGGAACAGAACCAGTCACTGGGCTCTAGTCGGATTAGCCACTGGCCGCCCGCACGGAACTGGCGCTATGCGGCGTGCCCCCGCTAAAAGGTAGCTCGCACAGACGTTGGCCGGACTGGGGAAAGCTTTTGGATTCTAGATATCCTCTATACCACCAGCCGGCTTCTCGATAGTAGTCATCAGAAAAAACCTCAGAAGACCGCAGATCCCATAGGGAACCAGGTCTACTCCTTGCACTAGGCAATTAAAACTGATATGCTATTGTCTAGCAGGGGGGTTATATGCTAAGGTGAGGACGCCCCCCTGGGAGGGGCCAACCTATACTTTGGTTTTATTTTGCCTAGTCTACTCCTAGTGATATGAGCATAACCCCACTTGTCTAATGAAGTCAGTCTGTCAGTGAACGTAATGTTTGTTTCATAAGAATGGTCCATATGCAATATTTGAATACCTTGCTCTTAACCTTTTTTCTGTCCAGAGGTACTAAATGCAAAGACTGTGCACATTGCAAGTGCTGTTGTACTCTACAAGGGAGTTTTCTCCACAGCAAAAAAAAAAAAAAAAAAACACACACACACTTTTGCTTGCACGATTGGAAGAAGTCAGAAGAGCTAGCCCTAATTTAGTAAACACTGGAGCAAATTCTCTTGCAGAGTGCAACTGCACTGCAAAGAGCACAATCTATTTTCCTTTAGTAAATCAACTCCATTGCATGCATTAATGACCAAGTCAAAATTTTCCAGTGTCTTTAATGTCCAATTTACCCACCAAAATCATTTTTACATATTGCCCCACTCTTATCAGCAGACAAATGAACAAAATTGGAAAAAAAAAAGAAATAAATTATAAATATTCTCTCATTAAATACATTAATTACTACAAGACTGAGCCTGTTTTTTGGGTTCGGTGCTTCTGAGTTAAAACCAGTTTTTTTTTGCCATGAAATTACTTATATATATATATATATATATATATATATAATGTTTGGGGGTTCTAACACCCTAGAGAATAAAATGGCGGTCGTTGCAAAAACTTTATGTCACACCGTATTTGCGCAGCGATCTTACAAGGGCGTGCCCGTGGGTCGGGCAGACTCGATGTCCGCTGGAGACCCGTGACCACCTGTTAGAGCTACAGAGCGGGGAACCGCCGATGTTAACATGACGCTTCCCCGTTCTGTGAAGGGGACATAACAGATCTACTGATCCCAGTCACTGGGATCAGTTAGATCTGTTATGTCCCAGCCAGCCCAGCCCCCATACAGTTAGAACACACATAGGGAACACAGTAAACCCCTTCCCTGCCAATGAAATGGACATTTAAATTTCTGATCGCTGTATAAAATGTCATTGGTCCCAAAAAAGTGTCAAAAATGTCCACTGCAATATCACAGGCCCAAAAAAAAAAAAAAAAAAAAAAAAATTTTATTATTATTAATATATATATATATATATATATATATTTTTTTTTTTATTAATAAAAACGCCATAAATCAATTCCCATAGTTTGTAGACGCAATAACTTTTGCGCAAACCAATCAATATACGCCGATTGCGATTTTTTTTTACCAAAAATATATATAGAATATATATCGGCCAAAACTGATGAATTATTTTTTTTTTTTTTAATATTTTTTTTTTGTATATTTATTATAGCAAAAAAAGTAAAAAATTGTTCTTTTTTTCAAAATCCTCGCTTTTTAATCGCGCAAAAACCGCAGAGGTGTTCAAATACCACCAAAAGAAAGCTCTATCTGTGGGGGGAAAAAAAATGATAAAAATGCATGACCACGCAATTGTCATTCAAAATGCGACAGCGCCAAAAGCCGAAAATTGGTCTGGGCGGGGAGTTTAAGTGCCCTGTAAGCAAGAGGTTAAAAGTAGTGGATATTGGAGAGCAAAAATGGAAATCCACAAATCTCCAGTTCGACGCAGCCTTTTCTTGAAAATCCTCGGTGCTTGGTCCTGCTCTTCCAAAGCATGTGCACCACAATCTCCAGTAGAAGGTCTGATAAAGATTGCAGCATATATGCATGGGAATAGGAGAACAGTGAGGATTTTCAAGAGGTCACGCATAGATCTGGGCAAAGGCGACAAGGAAGGATTTGGCTTTCCAAGCATGCTGGGGGAGGGAACCTGAGCACACAAATATCTAATGCTATTTTCATCTAAGAGGCCCAGGTATATAAATTACTACCGCTTTCTTGTACAAAAAAAAAAAAAAAAAATCTATTTGATTATGGGAACATCATAAGACCATTATTATACAAAACATTTGACACCCTATTATGCAGCTACAAGCCTAGTGATTATGTCAACAAAATGGCTCATGGTCTCCCAGAACCTCACCTACTACATGACTACTGTAAAGCCCCGTACACACGATGCGCGTTTCGAACAGGAATTTTCGCATCGACCAATCATCCGTAATTCTTACCTTTAGTATGCTCCTTTCGACAGCCGATTTTTCAGATGACAAAAGCTGGCTGTGCAGACTAGAAATTTTTCTTATGTCAAGGCAACGTCCGAATCGTTCGATCAAGACTACGCATGCTCAGAAACTAAAAAATACATACAAAAGCTATTCAACACATTATCTAAAGCAGATCTTCACCCTCATGAAGGACTTCTGTCCTATCCACCCCTCCATCTGATTAGGGTCTGTTATTTCACAAAAAAAAGGGATTTTATTAAAACTTACCGTAAAATCCTTTTCTCCGAGTTCACTGACAGACGCAGCTTCTTCATTAACTTCATGGGGTTTTATGTTCGTCCAACT
>BLSH010054162.1:73048-87131 GCA_018402905.1 Glandirana rugosa | reverse complement strand
TTTGCTTATAGGTGTCCCTCCTTCCCAACTCAGAAAGTTGGGAGGTATGAGAACTTCCTAGGAGTGTGTGTGTGGCCCTTTTTACGAGCAAATCTCCTTTTGCTTGGTAAGGATTTACAAAGCAGTTTTTTTTTGTCATGTGAATCGCCTGTAGTGAGCCAACTGCTGATGGTAACCGGCCCGTGCAGATGATTCCATATACAAACACGTCAAAGTGCTTTCTCCATATGCGTAAATACTTCCTTCTATCTGCCAACAGGACAGATAAACAAGTCGTTTGTTTTGCTCACTAATGGTTATAGAACAGCGTAGAGCAACATGGGTCAAAAACATAATTAGGTTTTTGTCTAATTCCGGTGTACACCACTGCGTCTAGACACAGCCAGCAAAACACATAACAAGCATGGTGTTGTCACAGGAGATGAAAAACAATGTAGATTAGTTCTGCGTAGGATTTGCTATATTGAAATCTCTACAAACCTAGCGGGACAAACATCAGTTTAGGCCAATATATATTCTTCTACATATTTTTGGTAATAAAAAATGCAATCGGCGTATATCGATTGGTTTGCGCAAATGTTATCGCATCAACAAACTATGGGAATTGATTTATGGTGTTTTTATTTTTTTTTTTTACTGGTAATGATGGCAATCTGTGATTTTTATCGGGACTGCGATATTGCAGCGGTCATGTCGGACATTTTTTACACTTTTTTGGGACCATTGACATTTATACAGCGATCAGAAATTTAAATGTCCACTGATTACTGTATAAATGTCATTGGCAGGGAAGGGGTTAACTCTAATGGGGCAGTGAAGGGGTTAACTGTGTTCCCTGTATGTGTTCTAACTGTGAGGGGATGGGGCTGGCCAAGACATAACAGATCTAACTGATCCCAGTGACAGGGATCAGTAGATCTGCTATCTCCCCCTTCACAGAATGGAGAACTGCCGTGTTTACATCAGCGGTTGCCTGTTCTGTAGCTCTAACAGGTGATTGTGGGTCTCCGGCGAACATCGACACTCGCGGACACAGCGCGCAGCGGCCGCAAGAGCATCTGCCAGGCAATTGAGATCCGCGCTGTAGTAGTCTTTTGGCTATAGTGCGGATCTGAACTGGTTAAAGCTGGCCATACATGGATTGGAATTCATCCTGGTCAGCAGGGATCAGTTGAATTTTGATTAATGTATGGGGACTGAAAACCAATCAACTTCTGTACAATTGCCCTGCCGGGTTTACCCTGTGCAATCAGTGCGGCAGGCTATAGCCGGCAGCACTGATCTTTGCATTCTGATGGCAGGGAAGTCTCCCCACTGTCAGAATACAATAGCTCAGCGGGCGGGATTCCCCCATAAACATTACATGTGTAGATGGGGGAATCAGGTCCGTATTTATCTTTCAACCTGCTGGTTGAATGAAAGCAACTGTGTCATCTATGGGCTGCTTTACTTTGTTTGCACCCAGTATAGGATTACGTATACACCGGTTCTAGTCTTATACCGCCCAAGTAGCTGTCAGCGGGTAAAATGTCACTCTTCCGAGACCTTTCCTCACAAACAAGAGTTTGCATAGCTTGTCATATGTTAGGAGCCACTCCACCAAAATAAATATAAATAAATAAATAAATAAATATATATATATATATATATATATATATATATATATATATATATATATATATATATATAGCACCCTGGTCTTAAACAGGGATCCTAACAAATTTAGTTTGCTAGGTGGTAACTAGCCAGGCTGTATGGTAGGTGATCCACTGGTTGCTGCCTTAAGCCTGGATTTGGTGCATCTCTCTCTCTTCTGTCATTGTGTGGCACTGCTGCTTTTGAATGACAAGATCACATTGTATCCAGGTTAGGAGTGGATATGCTGTCTCAGCCAATTAGCAGGGGTTTATTTGGCCCTATGGCATGCTGGTAAAGCTTATTTACTTGGGAGGAGTCAGGTGATTGGGGTTCTGTGCCACCTGGCTGGCTGTCTGGGTGGACGTGTGTTACAAGGCTCTGGGTTGCTAGGCTAGAAGCCTGTGGCCTATCCCGGGAACACCTGGCTGCTAGGCGGTCTGAGGCCTATTCAGGATTGAGAGAAGGAGCGCGGGGTTGTGGCTTCAGGCTGGAAGCCCAACCAAGTTGCAGAGGTTCAGCCGGACAAGAAACAAAGTGTTGCCAGAGGTAAAGGGGAAGCAGTTGCCACAAGGGGCAACAACTCCTGTTACCAGAGGCAAGTGAGGATCAAGGTCAGAGATAAAGGGGACACAGTTGCTACCAAAGGACAACCACTCCTGTTATCAGAGGCCAGTTCATGGAAATCTGAAGAAGTACCAGAGCTGCCTTTTTCACTAGCCGGGGAAGTGAAGAAGTGGAAAAGCTTCAGCAGAGTCAAGTTAGGGATCCAGCAGGTAGCATGGGTGATCAGGGGATCCAGTGATAGCTGGGATCTGGAAGTCTAGTGAGAGACTGGGAGCTCAGTGTGAAGATCTAGAGAGAAGATCTACAACGGGATACTGTGTTACATGGGCAGATCTCAATTGACTATTGAAAGGTCAGTTGCTATAGGAGACAGCAGTTCTACGAAATACAGTGCGCTGCATCTAGCTTAAAGGCCCTCTACCTGTATTGCTGTCTGCCTATTACTATTTTTGGTCTGCGGAGTCTGCCAATTGCTTTTGCATCTGCTTAAGGGGTCCTGGCCCTAAACCCTCTCTCCACCAGTTCTTAAGAGACAATAAAATCTCTTTTTGCAATCATAAAGTGACTGGCGTCCAAATCATTCCATCTTGCACTATACCCACCATGCCTAATAACCCACACTTTGAGAAATTCAGCTCCCCCTGACTATGGAGGTCACCACTAGGCCTCTAGGGGTCTGGGACAATGCTTCTTATATATATTTATTTATTTTGCTTCTCTGTTGTGGCTAAAGGAACAAATTATGGGACACAATGACAGAGCCTCTTGAAAGCTCACCCCAAACTCGCTTATACTTGCCTCCCTGCACTCCTTACAACACCCATTACACAGGCATGGTCCACTGTTGTCACCATCAGGAAATTCACCCTAGGAAATGCCATGCAACTATCTTTGGAGTGCATGCTAACTGAAAGTGGATGTAAAGTGGCTGCAGAAGATCAGAAACAATGAGATGCAACAGCAAATGAAAATGTTTGTTTTAAAAAAAAAAAAAAATCCAGTTAGCATTTAATTTATTGGTGTACAGCATATTTACTTACTGTATTTCCCTTTTGTGTAATACATTCTTGTTTTGGCAGAGCCTCGATGACGTCATCAAAGACATGATGGCCTCTGTGCATCGCGAGCTGGCGGAGAAGCAGTCCCTCTCCTACTCTATGTCATTCCCGCCAAACAAAGTGGAGTTGACCACCACCAAGGCTGACGGCACCGAGTCCTTCATATTTGAATTCAGCAGCCCAGACGCCAGGCTGCACTTCGAGCAAGGCTTCGAGGAGGCCAAGAAGAAGCTGGGTAATTTATAGTACTCTACCCAAACCATGTAGAGGGTGGTAAACATGTTTTCTAATGGGATCATTCCCACCAATGCTATTGATTCAGCGTTTGGTGGAATCCTGTATTTTAAATCAAACTTAAACATTATGTGTCTCAGGTTGTCTTCCTAGCCCACTCTCCCACCCACTTATACTCCCTTTGGCTGCCCTCCCTTGCCCACCCCATTTGTGTGCAGAATGTAGTTCTATGTCCTGAGTGGCCAATTGCCAACCCTGAGTCACTGTTTACTGAAAAGTTCCACTATGGAGTTTACACGATGATTAAAATCAGGGCTCCAACAGTCAAACAGAATGCTGAGATTTGGCTAGCATGAAAACCTGTTTGGTTGCCCTGAGCAAAGTCATATACAGTATTATACAAAACATAACAAAAGAAGGGCATGCACACCTAGTGCATTGCAAACACATTTAGTGGTTTAAAATGTTAAAAATGGATACTCACAAGAGTGGGGACCCACAGTGGGCCATAAAATTACACAGTGTAATCAGTGTTACACTGCAATAAGCAAAAAGGAATAAAAAGAAGAGTAAAGCTAGCCGCTAACACCACAATCGAACAAAAATTGTGCCAAATATAAACAAATACAAAGTGTAGCGCTAAGCTGATTGTAGAATTAAATATGGAAGTGGTCCCTATGCTAAGCCACCAACACAACCCAGTCAGCTGAGTGACCTCAGTGAAAATATACCAACAAGGTAATCTCAATATGAAAATTATCAATAAACGTGAATTACAGTGCATAAATCAGAAATTCATAAGCATGTTTGAAACGTGGTCCTTAAACCTACTAATGTAAACAGTTGGAATAAAGTGCATATGCTATGAAATATATAAATTATGTGCTAAAAATTCAAGGAAGAGTCCAAATGTGCATAAAAAAGTGGCAAAAGTGATCCAATGGTTGATGTTAAATTTTTTAATCTTGGGTGAAAACAAACGGCCATTCATCACCAATACAGTGAATTCCGCCACCGGGGTGTATAATGGCTTACCAGAAAGCCATTAATATAAGGCATGAAACACTCCACTGGGGCAGGAAGATCCTATCTCCAAACTGAACCCCAGATGATGTCCAATAGGACGAAACATGTCAGGCGACTACTGATCCCAGGCTATTATGCTTTTTTCTGATTATCCACAGACGAGCTTGATTTTATTCCAATTGATGTAAGTGCACTACTTTTTCACTAATAAACATGTGTGTGAGATTTTACACTATGTGAGGATTTTTTATTTCATGATTTCCTGGATGGTATATTTATTCCTGCACTGAGCGAGAAGATTTGAAGTGGTGGTCCATTCTCCAATAATGTGTCAGATCGCATCTGCTGTTTAAATCAACTAACCGTTTACTAAAAGCATTCGGTTTGGATATAGGTACTTCCTGCCCCAGTGGAGTCTTTCATGCCTTATGTTTAATGGCTTTCTTGGAAGCGCATTATACACCCCGGTGGCAGATTTCACTGTATTAGTGATGAATGGCTGTTTGTCATCACCCAAGATTTAAAGATTTAACACCAACCTTTGGATCACTTTTGGCACTTTGTGCACTTTTTATGCACATTTGGACTCTTCCTTCAATTTTTAGCACATTATAATTTATATGTTTCATAGCATATGCACTTTATTCCAACTGTTTACATTAGTAGGTTCAATGACCACGTTTCAAACATGCTTATGAATTTCTGATTTATGCACTGTAATTCATGATTGTTGATCATTTTCATATTGGGATTACCTTGTTAGCATATTTTCACTGAGGTCACTCAAATGACTGGGTTGCGTAGGTGGCTTAGCATGGGACCATTCCCCTGTGTAATTCTACCATCAGCTTAGCACTACACTTTGTGTAATTTTATGAACAAATACAATGTTAACGGTGTGGACACAACACGGTTGTAGGCTGGCGCGTTTCGGGAGCCCACCCCCTTCCTCAGAGCCAAGAGAAAGGTAGTGCGCCCCCGAAACACATCAGCCTATACCCGTGTTGTGTCCGCACCATTGACATTGTGTAATTTTATGGCCCATTGTGGGGCGCCACTCTTATGAGTATCCATTTTTATCATTTTAAACATCTATTAAATGTGTTTGGTAATGCACTAGGTGTGCGCGCTTTCCTTTTGTTCTGTTTTGTAGTTTTTATTGGATCACCCCATCTGAGGAGGGCAGCATCCGCCTGGTCTTTGGAACATTAATGTGCCTGTTGCCGTTTAAGAACCATAAAAGACCTCTTCAGTGCTGGAAGTGACTGTTGTTTTGTATATATACAGTATTCTATTTAAAGCTCAACTGATTTTTTTAATTCACTTCAGATCTCTTAAATACTTTCAAAGCATATCAGCACAAAAGATGTGCAAAGTATTACAGTTCAAAGCCTTAGCCAAAAAGCCTGTTCTGTCAAAATGATGCAGAAAAGGACTGTTGCTCTCTTTGTGAAAGCAGCAGTCTCTCTGCAAAGGCCCAAAATATGCCTCTAGCTCTGCAATCAGCAGGGAGCATGAACTTTGCTAACTGCAGAGGTTTAGTTTTGACTTAGCAGGACAGTGTGTTGGACCTCTGCAGAGAGGCCACTGCTTTCACACAGAAAACAAGGGTTCTTTACCACAGAGCGCTGGCAGGGAACATGCTTTTCCTCTTCAGGTTGTGGCTGCTTTCTAAAGAAAATGAATTTAAGCCTTTGCTTATCTCTTGTTTTAATGCACCTAGAATGTATTTATCTGATTTTAACTAAAAGTTAAATTGGGCTTTAACTACACTTCGGAGAGCAGAGGAAGAGCAGGTGGATCAAAGTCCTGCATTACTAATATATTACAAATAGATAGAACTCTGTAAGAGTAAAAAGTATCTTTATGCAAAGCATACCACCCTCCCTTTCAAATTTCTAAATGAACTGACAGACCTCAGATGCAGACTTGTAGTTTTTTTATCTGCTGCAACCTGTGCAGCTCTGGCCAGTGATGAGATGTTGTGGTGCGCCATAATTCAGATCTACACCCATGTACCAGGCCTGGCCGTTGAGAGTAATAGCTGTGCCTAGCTTGACACCAACCTCCGATGCCCAATTTGTTCTAGAGCAGGGTTCTCCATACTTTCTAAACAAAGGACTGGTTTACTGTCCTTCAGACTTTAGGGAGGCCGGAGTGGCCAGTGGAAGTAAAGAATGTCCCGGGGTCAGTGGGAGCACAAAAAAATATATGGTGCTTACGGTCAGGAAAAAGAAAAGTGCTACATCATTAGTATTAGTGGGAGGAATAGTGTTGCATTGTTGGTATCAGTGGGAAGAATAGGGCATCGTCATTGGTATTAGTAACCGTAATAGTGCCCCTTCATTGGTATCAGTGGGAGGAATAGTGTCCCATTGTTGGTATCAGTGGGAAGAATAGGGCCTCATCATTGGTATCAGTAGGAGGAATAGTGCTCCATCATTGGTATCAGTGGGATGAATAGTGCCCCATTGTTGGTATCAGTGGGATGAATAGTGCCCCATTGTTGGTATTAGAGGGAGGAATAGTGCCTAATTATTTATATCAATGGAAGGAATTATACCCCATTGCTGGTGTCCGTGGGAGGAATAGTGTCCCAGCATTGGTGTCAGTAGAAGGAAAATGCTCCATTGTTGACATCAGTGATAAGAATGGTTTGGTCCAGGGGGTGTTGAGGGGATAGGGAGGAGGTGGGGCGGTTGTGTGGGGTGGGATGCTGGGTTGCCATTTCCATTTGTATTTTATATTTTTGTAATACACTTGCAGTAACCATAAGTTAGTGTAATTTCCTTACTTTCTTTTTCTCTGTTTAGTTAGAGAGGAATGGTTCCCCATGGTTTGTGTCAGTGGAAGGAATGATGCCCCCTTGTTGGTGTCAGTGGTAGAAATAATCCCCCCCCCCCCCCAAAAAAAAAATGAAAAAATAATGCCCCAAGGGCTGGATAAAAGCAAGCAAAGGGAGACTGGAGAACGCTGTCCTAGAACAAGAACTGCCCATGTATGTGAATTTGGAGTACAGACTGCAGAAGCACAGCAGCAATCTACACACTGCTCTGTGCTGGACAGGCCACAGCAGTACAAAGCTATGTTTCTGCATCTGAATTATGTCAGTTTATTAGGAGTTTGATCTGGAGAGTAGGGGAGGATTTTTGGATATAAATACATGATTTCTGATTCTTGTCTTTGCTTAACAGCTACCAGCAAGAACCGCCTAGACCCAGAGTTCCTGAAGGCCATCCCCATCATGAAGACACGCAGCGGGATGCAGGTGAGGCTAGAGAAAAGCTTTGCATTCTTTCTTACTTATTTTTCCTTTCCTGCTTATTTTTCTTGAAGTGCAAATATCAGTCCATAAATGGGATCAATTCAGATGCAGATTTTTTTTTCCCCTTCTCTGTCAGATCCGGACATAAACAATATAATGGTGTAGATGTATTTAGAATTTAGAGACCAGTTACTGATGATGTCTTTCATACTGGCTGCACCCACAGACTCCAAACCACATTCTTCCAGTTATTACATTCAGATTACACCATTGGCGGAAGCACACTGTCTTTTTGTGTTGTGTTTTTATGTTCAGCAATTTACTGCACTATACAGATTTCAAGGATTTTTTTTCTCAGAGAATAGGTGCAGGTACTCCCAACATCTGAGTTACCCCTTGTCTCTGCCCCCTACCCACCTCTCAGTATCGCCCCTTTTAGAGAATACACAACCAAGTATTGTTTTGTGGTGCTAAGTAATTTGTATGGAATGTGTTAATGGTAACAAGAAAAATAGATCCCCTGCAACCAGCAACAGTAGATCCCCCAGAAACAATAGATTCCCCAGCAACAATAGATCCCTCCAGCAATAACAAACCCACCCCAGCAAATATAGACCACCAGCAGCAACAATAGATCCCCTAACAACTACAATACACTTCCTCAGCAACAATAGGTCCCCTTCAACAATAGATCTCCTATCAGCCAGTGTGAATAAATCCTCAGCAGCGAGCAACAGTAGACCACTCCCTCACCTGTAGATCCCTCCTTATTGATTCCCAAGCAACAAAAGAGCCCCCCAGCAACCATAGAATTCCCCAGTAACAATAGATATACTCCAAAAACAATGGATCCCCCAGCAGCCAGTATCAATAGACCCTCCAGAACACCCCAGCACCCCTTGTCATTAGATACATTCAGTGCTGGAGGTGCCATTAACCCCCCCCCCCCCCCGTTCCTACTGAAAAAAGTCCTGCATGCCACCAATCCAGAGCCTACAGAGGAATCTCTTGCTGTAATTGCACTTTGATGCTGTCCCCAGTTATAATTTAGGGCTTTCGCCAGTTACCGTGATGCCCCAGACACAGGCCCAAAAAGGGCAAATAGACACACTGTTCAGCAGTGATAACCAGGTTAAACTGGATGGGCTTGAGTCTGTTTTTCAACCAGATTACCTATTTAACTATGATAATAGTCCACCAATGACTCAACCGCCATCTGTACATGTTGTGGATAGTGTTATGATGGAGTGCTATCAGTGTGTCCCTATTGTAGGACCTTCTCCTAGTGTCAGTGTGTCATTATTGTGGAAATTCTCCTAGTGTCAGTGTGTCATTATTGTAGGACCTCCCTAGTGTCAGTGCGTCATTTTTGTAGGACTTTCTCTAGTGTCAATGTGTCATTATTGTAGGACCTTCCCTAGTTAGTGTCAGCGTGTCATTATTGTAGGACCTTCCCTAGTGTCAGTGTCATTATTGTAGGACCTTCCCTAGTGTCAGTGCATCATTATTGTAGGACCTTCCCTAGTGTCAGTATGTCATTATTGTAGGACCTCCCTAGTGTCAGTGCGTCATTATTGTAGGACCTCCCTAGTGTCAGTGCATCATTATTGTAGGACTTTCTCTAGTGTCAATGTGTCATTATTGTAGGACCTTCCCTAGTGTCAGTGTGTCATTATTGTAGGACTTCCCTAGTGTCAGTGTGTCATTATTGTAGGACCTTCCCTAGTGTCGGTGTGTAATTATTGTAGGATCTCCCTAGTGTCAGTGTGTCATTATTGTAGGACATCCCTAGTGTCAGTGTCATCATTGTAGGACCCCCGTAGTGTCAGTGTGTCATTATTGTAGGACCTCCCTAGTGTCAGTGTGTCATTATTGTAGGACCTCCCTAGTGTCAGTGTGTCATTATTGTAGGACCTTCCCTAGTGTCAGTGTGTAATTTATTGTAGGACCTTCCCTAGTGTGTCATTATTGTAGGACCCCCCTAGTGTCAGTGTCATTATTGTAGGACCTCCCTAGTCTCAGTGTCATTATTGTAGGACCTCCCTAGTGTCAGTGTGTCATTATTGTAGGACCTTCCCTAGTGTCAGTGTGTCATTATTGTAGGACCTTCCCTAGTGTCAGTGTGTCATTATTGTAGGACCTCCCTAGTGTCAGTGTGTCATTATTGGAGGACCTTCCCTAGTGTCAGTATTGTAGGACCTTCCCTAGTGTCAGTATTGTAGGACCTTCCCTAGTGTCAGTGTGTCCTTATTGTAGGACTGTCCCTAGTGTCAGTGTGTCATTTATTGTAGGACCTTCCTAGTGTCATTGTCATTATTGTAGGACCTTCATAGTGTCAGTGTCATTATTGTAGGACCTCCCTAGTGTCAGTGTGTCATTATTGTAGGACCTTCCCTAGTGTCAGTGTGTCATTATTGTAGGACCTCCCTAGTGTCAGTGTGTCATTTTTGTAGGACCTCCCTAGTGTCAGTGCGTCATTTTTGTAGGACCTCCCTAGTGTCAGTGTGTCATTTTTGTAGGACCTCCCTAGTGTCAGTGCGTCATTTTTGTAGGACTTTCTCCTAGTGTCAGTGTGTCATTATTGTGGAAATTCTCCTAGTGTCAGTGTGTCATTATTGTAGGACCTTCCCTAGTGTCGGTGTGTAATTATTGTAGGACCTTCCCTAGTGTCAGTGTGTCATTATTGTAGGACATCCCTAGTGTCAGTGTCATCATTGTAGGACCCCCGTAGTGTCAGTGTGTCATTATTGTAGGACCTCCCTAGTGTCATTATTGTAGGACCTCCCTAGTGTCAGTGTGTCATTATTGTAGGACCTCCCTAGTGTCAGTGTGTCATTATTGTAGGACCTTCCCTAGTGTCAGTGTGTCATTATTGTAGGACCTTCCCTAGTGTCAGTGTGTCATTATTGTAGGACCTCCCTAGTGTCAGTGTGTCATTATTGTAGGACCTCCCTAGTGTCAGTGTGTCATTATTGTAGGACCTCCCTAGTGTCAGTGTCATTATTATAGGATCTCCCTAGTGTCAGTGTGTCATTTATTGTAGGACCTTCCTTAGTGTGTCATTATTGTAGGACCTCCCTAGTGTCATTGTCATTATTGTAGGACCTTCCTAGTGTCAGTGTGTCATTATTGTAGGACATCCCTAGTGTCAGTGTCATTATTGTAGGACCTCCCTAGTGTCAGTGTGTCATTATTGTAGGACCTCCCTAGTGTCAGTGTCATTATTGTAGGATCTCCCTAGTGTCAGTGTGTCATTTATTGTAGGACCTTCCTTAGTGTGTCATTTATTGTAGGACCTCCCTAGTGTCATTGTCATTATTGTAGGACCTTCCTAGTGTCAGTGTGTCATTATTGTAGGACATCCCTAGTGTCAGTGTCATTATTGTAGGACCTTCCCTAGTGTCAGTGTGTCCTTATTGTAGGACTGTCCCTAGTGTCAGTGTGTCATTATTGTAGGACCTTCCCTAGTGTCAGTGTGTCATTATTGTAGGACCTTCCCTAGTGTCAATGTGTCATTATTGTGGGATATTTTGTTGATATTTTATAAAGCTGTGTGAAGAGCAATGGTGATGGTTAATTCAGTACCCATAACAACCAATCAAGCGTAATCATTTACAGTAAAACCATGGAATGAGAGGAACTTGGTTTGAGAGCGCTTTGCAAGACATTTTTTTTTATACATTTTGAGTTGATAAACGAGCAATGTCTTGAAATACAAGTACTGTCACAGCACAGCATCCAGGGTAAAGTTGTCCACATAGACCATCCTCCGCACCGTCATCGACGTCATCCCTTCCACGCTGCACTCCACAAGCGCTTCAAGCCTCGCTTTCAGATCGCTCTACTGCAGGTCAGTCTTCCCGGTGACGACTGCAGACTGACAGCAGTGATAGCTGGTGGTGCGGAGGATGGTCTATGTAGACAACTTTACCCTGGATGCTGTGCTGTGACACTACTTGTATTTCAAGACATTGCTCGTTTATCAACTCATAATTTATAAAAAAAATTTTGGCTTAACCCGGATGCCTGCATACTTAGATGTGCCTCTTTTAATCATCAACCATGTGCTAAATGTTGTACCTTCTTATGTAACAATATTGCTACACTTAGAGGTGCCTCTCTTCTCTGTAGCTCCTGCTGGATTTTTCTTCTAATCCCCTTGTGGAGGCGGCCATTTGTGGATGGACATTTTATGGTTACAGAACTGATCACATTGCTATAATCTTTTTATATGGACTATAAACTAAAAGACTTATGAATAAATGGTTGTGGAACGAATCATCTGAGTTTCCATTATTTCTTATGGGGAAATTTGCTTTAATATATAAGTGCTTTGGATTACAAGCATGTTTCTGGAAATTATTATGCTCGCAATCCAAGGTTTTACTGTATCAATATGTTAGTAGTTAAGTGAAATGTGATTGGTTACCATTAGTAGATTGCCAATCCTTATTATTTTAGGACTGATTTACCAGATAACCCTGAATGTATTTTCATATATCGCCTCACTGAGCCTGTTTCTTGTCCCCACAGTTCTCCTGCGCCTCCCCCAGTCACAGCAATTCAGACAATGTCCATGAGGTCTGGGTGTGTAACAGCGATGGATATGTGGGTCAAGTCTGTCTCCTCAGCATCAGAAATGAGCCAACGGTAGAGGCCTGTATCGCAGTGTGCTCCGCCCGAATCCTGTGCATCGCTTCTGTGCCGGGACTGAAAAGGAACTACAGGTATGTCAGATACATTGCTGAAAGAGTAGTAATCATAGTAAAATATAGGAGTTGATTTACTAAAACTAGAGCATGCAAAATCTGGTGCAGCTGTGCATGGTAGCCAATCTGCTTCTAACATCAGATTGTTCAATTAAGCTTTGACATACACAAAAAAATTGGAAGCTGATTGGTTTCTATGCACAGCTGCACCAGATTTTGTGCACTCCGGTTTAAGTAAATCAACCGCATAGTGTGCTACATCCGTCAGGTGTGAATCATGTCTTTCCATATATTCTACTACGTATACTTGAAAATGTACATCTGGAAAGAATAAGCAGCTGCTTACGAATGTCTCACTCCAGCACTTTCCCAAAGTAGCTTTATAAATACAGATTTCTCAAAGTTGCTATTTGCATTGATAATAGAAGCAGCCTTGTGCCCCTTGTGTGGCAGTATCTAGGCCACCTGAGGTCAATCAGTAAGAACATGGCCATTGCATTGTTGAATAAGATGCGCCTATTGTCCTCTGTAAAGACATTACTGGAAGAAATCCAGGCTTCTGTGTGGCCACAAGATCCAACAAAAGAAGTATATAATGTAGGCCATAGCTGTTAGTTGTGTTATATAATTATTCCCACAGGTTTGCTTTAAAGGATTACAGGCAGAAACAACACTATATGCAAGGAAGGCAACACTTGGTACCCATCTACATGACCTACATATCTATACATCACTGCATGGCACAGTTAGGAGCTCAAATCCTGGGGCTCCCAAATTATGTGTTGTCAGTGTTAAGGAAGGTTCAATATGTATTCCCTTTTTTTTTCTGTGGTTTGCTATTGCGGAAATTTCCCTTTGCTTCTTCTCCCGGAGGCTCAACAGAAAGTGAGAGGAAATCTCTCCAAAGTAAGGGGAACCTCTCTCTTAGATAGTTGGGACTACAGGTGACAGGGTTTCCTCTCTGTTCCTGTTGTGGTAACAGCCAGTGGGAAAAAGACCAGGGGCTCTAGCCCGAAGAAATGCGGTGCACAAAGCGTGCCGCAGCGAAGGTGGGCATGCCTTAAAGGGGGCATGGCTTTAGGGGGTGTGGCTCGCATCTGAGATGAATGAGGGATGGAGGAAGGAAGAAAGAAAGAAATAGGGAGGGAAGGAAGGAAAGAGAAGAGAAGGAAGAAAAGAAAGAGGGATGGAGGGACAGCAGGCCCAGATCCTACACTACAATATGTGTATTCCAGAAAGTTTAACAATCAGCAAATAAACTCCAAACACCTGGTGTTGGCGCTTCAATCATCCTGGCACCATGGTTGGCATGGTGTCAGGATGATTGAAGCGCATTATTTCTATTATTACATTGTAATATAAAATGAAATAGTTCAACTCACCATAATGCAGAATAAGTGGGAGCCCCTAGCATGTCACTTGCCACTGTCGCCTGCTACCAGATGCCATCAGGTCTCCCCAGCGGAGTCCCTCCTTCCACCAGGTGCCCCCAGCGGAGTCCCTCCTTCCACCAGGTGCCCCCAGCGGAGTCCCTCCTTCCACCAGGTGCCCCCAGCGGAGTCCCTCCACCTTCCTCCCTGAGGCGACCC
>BLSH010054162.1:59647-69951 GCA_018402905.1 Glandirana rugosa | reverse complement strand
CCTTCCACCAGGTGCCCCCAGCGGAGTCCCTCCTTCCACCAGGTGCCCCCAGCGGAGTCCCTCCTTCCACCGGTGTCCCCAGCGGAGTCCCTCCTTCCATCGGTGTCCCCAGCGGAGTCCCTCCTTCCATCGGTGTCCCCAGCGGAGTCCCTCCTTCCATCGGTGTCCCCAGCGGAGTCCCTCCTTCCATCGGTGTCCCCAGCGGAGTCCCTCCTTCCATCGGTGTCCCCAGCGGAGTCCCTCCTTACATCGGTGTCCCCAGCAGAGTCCCTCCTTACATCACAGGTGTCCCCCAGCGGAGTGCCTCCTTTTCATCACAGGTGTCCCCCAATGGAATGCCTCCTTACATCACAGGTGTCCCCAGCAGAGTGCCTCCTTACACAGGTGTCCCCTAGCAGAGTGCCTCCTTACACAGGTGTCTCCAGTGGAGTGTCTCTCCTTACTTTACAGTAGAGAGGTGATGCGGGGCGGGCAGAGAGAGATGATGTCATCTATGCTCGCCCGCCTGCTCGTTCGTCGCTCCCTTATGCAGGCTGCCTGCCCGCGGCTCTGCAAAGCCGCCTGCTCACGGCTCTGTGAAGCCGCCTGCATGCGGCTCTGTTAAGCCACTCGCCCGCGCCAGGCGGGCGACTTGACAGAGCCGCAGGCCCGCTATTAGGGACCACTCGGGGCTGAGGACAAAACATTCAGGGCTGCAGCCCTGATAGCCACCCCCTGGCGACGCCCCTGGTAACAGCTGTAAAATTTTGGATTTCTCATCACCTTCTGTGCTGGGGACAGCTTTCACCAGGACAAACAAAGAGGTTAAATCTGCTTAATGGGACATTAAGACAGTGGCTTGAATGCTTACCCACTTCTTCTAGAACTAAAATAAAATTTTTGGTTTTAGATATAAATTTAAAGTCTAACTACCCCTCATCTTCACTTCCCCAGATTCCCCCTATAACTAAACTATCACTCGGACAGACTGACTCTTTAAACTACATATTAAAAATGTTTTGAAGAGCGGATGTTGAATGGACCATAATCTTCTGGAGGAAACACTGAGAGATAAACGTTCCAAGAAGACATGGTGTTTTTTGTTGGAGTCAAGTTTCTTTCTGTGGTTTGCGGTGTCTGTATACATGGTAGCATGACTCAGCCTGTTATGGTGACAGCGGCACTGAGGTTACCCCAGGAAGAAATATGATTTACTGGAGATGGGAGGAATCCAGTGTTGAAAGACTTCAAGGATCATCTTGTCCCTCTGTGGGGGCAGTTTCAAAGGGCTCCGAGAAAGTTTTTGCTTCTAAACAGATGTTGACCACTACGTTAAGAGCTGTGTAGAAGCGGATGCATTGACTGAGACATGAATCAGAAAGGGGATGGATGTTGGGTAAGAGGGGACCTAAACCTTACTCTGATCTAATCTATTTTACAACACCCCCTGCAGCTGTCCTGTTATTTATGGTGCTCATAAATATTAAATTGGCTTGACTGGGTGGTGATCCAATGTCTGGAAGACATTTCAAAGTAGTCCCCAGCAAGTGCTCTTGGGGCTTAAAATGACCAGGCAGGTCTGTCTGCTAACCTCTCCCCTGCCTTGTCCTTTGCCTCTTGAAACTGAGGGAGAAAATGGTCAAAAAGACATTGGGTTGCTTTTCTAAAACTGGAGATTGCAAAATCTGGTGCAGCTCTGCATAGAAACCAACCACTTCATGGTTATTTTTTATTGTCAAAGCTTAAAGTGGTTGTATACCTAAAAAGTAAGTTTTATCTACAGGTAAGCCTATAATAAGTCTTACCTGTAGGTAAAAAGAATATCTCTTAAACCTGTACGGTTTAGGAGATATTCTCACTGCAAGCGCTGACGTCAGCAGGCGCATGCACAGTGAAGGCCCGGTGCATAGCGCCGTACCATGCCGGAAAGACGGGCTCCCACGCATACGCAGGAGTGATGTCTGGCGGCTCCGGCCACTCACAGCACTGGAGCCGCATACCCGGAAGGATCCACGGAGGGAAGATGGCAGCTCCCTCTTCGGGAACCGGGCGGACCTGTCGGAGCTTCGCTTAGAGGTAAGTACTTCATAATGAGCTAGTATGCGATGCATACTAGCTCATTATGCCTTTGCCTTGCAGGTTTTTTTGGGTTTTTTTTCCTAAGGGATACAACCGCTTTAATTGAACAAGCTGAAGTTAGAAGCTGATTGGCTACCATGCAGAGCTGCACCAGATTTTGCACTCTGCAGCTTTAGTAAATCAACCCCCTTGTGAGACAGTCAAATTGGGCAGGCACATCTGGTTGTTCACTAACATCTAAAGTCCGCTTTAACTGATGGTAAAAAAATGGTGTAATACTTAAAAGTATGTCAACTCTAACAAGAACATCTCTTGTTTGCTTGCTTTTGGTCTGTTAAATAAACCATTTGTTCGATAATACTTGGTGATTCTGCCAGGAATCTAGTGCTACCTGGTGTTCTGTGCACTCTACAACCTTATCCAAAGTGTTATCAGCCCTACTCAGTTCATCCCAAAGGAACAACGGAACCACCTTCCCACCATGGTATGGAGAGTAGGAGGTGTTTTGTAGACCTAACACACTTCCTGTCCTAGGGTGTTAATGCTGCTTCTCCTTAGAATGCAGTACAGTGAGTGAGCATTGTCACCTTAAAGCAGAGTTCCACCCAAAAGTGGAAGCTCCGCTTATCTGCTCCCTCCCTCCCTCTGGTGCCACATTTGGCACCTTTCAGGGGGATAGGGGGGGTACCTGTTTTTGACAGGAACCCATTCTCACTTCTGGGAGACTGCGCCATCAATTAGAAGTTCGGCCCCCCTCCTTCTTCCTCCTCCACCAGGTCAGTTAGAAAGCGCGTATAGGCTGTAGGGAACCAGCTGTGAAGACGAGGTAGGAACCAGCTGTGAAGACGAAAGGCGGAACCCCGCTCTAAAGTATAACTAAAGGCAAAACTTTTTTGTTTTGGATGAAGTGGGGAGGGATTAGAACACTTTTCCATTTTTATTGCTGTCTATGTCCCAGTTAAGGAGATCCTCTCTATTTGTCCTGTTTACCATTATCATTGAAAGGGAAAGAAAATCCTAAACTTTGTGTTGTCCCCAGAAAAGTTATAGAGGTCCCCAAGGAATTCTCTTAATTTTGCAGGGATTTCCCATCACTTCCTGTTTGGCTGTGAGACTGGAAATACAGGGAAATCTCTCCAATGGGAAACAGGGGTTATAACCCTCCATTTCTCTATCCAAAATGAGTAACGCCTTATGTTGGCAAAGCTTGCCCACTCTCTCCACCCCACATACATTTCTGTTGCCTAACAAGGCTACCCAGGGCTTGGACAAGGGGCGGGCGAGAGGGGAGGCTGCCCTGGGCGCAATGGTTTACTGCTGTAGGGATGGGGGCGCCTTCCTTCTGTTACAAGGCTGACAGGAGTAGTGATAGCGGTAGTGATTTTGACAAGCGAGAGACTGCTGGGCACATGATGAATGGGAAGGGGGGAGCAGTTTGGCATCTTTACCCTGGGCACTGGATGACCTTGTCCCGGGATTGAGGCCACCTATTGTAATGATGAGCCAACAGTAATGTTGGGGGTGGGGGAGAGCGGACAAAGTCTGACACTACCTAAAAGTGCCAGGGCTTCACCTTTTCAGAACAGCCGGGCATTTCGCCAAAGACAGGAACAATGAAAATTGTTGCAGATATGTTCTGGCATTTCTAGATGCCTGTTCTATATACCTGCTAGCAGCTTTTTTTTTTTTTAACGTATACTTCGCACAAGAGATAAATAGAGCTCCAAGAAATGCGGGGGCTGTTCGAGTCATACAATTTAAAAAAAAAAAGTGCTGTGGTTACCTTGAATGCATTACTGAAAAGATAAAGCAAATTATTTTTAGATGTGGAGTTATTTCATTAACAAGGTCTTCTCCCATGCAGAGACAGGCCGGCAGTTCTGGCCAATCAGAGGTCCGAACGACTCCCGCAGAACTCCCTGGATGAACCGGCGTCCCAGCAGTGCCTCCATATCTCCATCTCCGGCTCATCTCTGGAACTCTCCGAACACACAGACAGCGCCAGCCGGGATTTGGTGCCATTCGATAGCGACGACACAGATGATGAGTCCTCTCCTAGCCCCTCGGGAACCCTCCAGAGTCAGGCCAGCCGCTCTACTATCTCCTCCAGCTTCGGCAGTAAGTTTTACTGTATCAAAAATTTTACATCCGCACTGCTATTTTCAAGAAGGGTTTTAGTCTGGTTGCTGCCATCGGGTAACATTTGCCTGCAATCTGTATATTAATGTTCCATTAATTGTTACATTTTTATGCATTTTTCAGCCTGTTAAAGCCCAACTGAACCTTCAGTTTGAATCGGCTTAATACAAGCCAGGTGCTTCAAATGACAAAGATTCACAAAGCTTGTTTGTCTTTTTTTGTTTTTTTAGAAAGCAGTGACGGCTTAAAGGAGAAGAACAGCCACAGATAATTTGACTGTACTTCTGTGGATCAGAGGAGTGCAGTTTGTTCTGTACTCCTGTGAACCGTTTTCAGCAGGCTGAACCCTGCTGTCGGCTGACATCACAGAACCGGTCCAGGCTGGGGCAAGATCGCGACAATAAAGTTGGATTCTACCCACATGCCTGGACTGGCACCCGGCTCAGCCTCTCAGCGAGCCGATGAGAGCCTGGGCCGGTCGATACCCCCTCCACAGCCCAGCACTCAAGTGAACGCGGAGTGGGGCAGAGCAAAGAGCCGGTGACTGACAGTCACTAGCTCTCTGCTTATGGAGAACTGAGCGATCAGCGATCTTTGACCCCTTAGTTCTCTGTCTTTGGGCCAGCGGGGGACAGATGCAGCATCAGACCAGTGCTGCATCCACCTAGGTAAGTATGATTTTTGAGAGAAAAAAAAAAAGCCAAACTTCTTGTTTAGGTAGAAAAGCATGTCCCCTGCCAGCGTGCTGCAGAGTGGAAACTTTGGTCTCTGTGGAAGCAGTGGTCTCTGTAGAGGCCCAACACTCCCCTTCTTGAGACAAACCTACAGCTCTGCAATAGCAAAAGTTCTGCCTCTGACTCAACAGAGGGCATCAGTCCCCTGCAAAGAGACTTTGAAGTAATCTTTTGTGTCTGCATCTAATGAGCTCCTGTTCCCCCAGATGAAGAGATGCCGAGTGCCAAGGACACCACAGCCGAGACCACCAGCTCTGAGGAGGAGCAAGAATCTGGGTTCCTTCCAATTCCCACCAACTTCAACCAGAGCCGGGAGAGTGAAAGCCCCACCCAGGGACCAGCAGTGAGGAGATCCAGCCGCAGCTCCTTCACACGGGGCAGCCTTGAGGACCTCATGAGCATCGACCCTGAGGCCTATCAGAGTTCGATGTGGCTAGGCACCGAGGATGGCTGGTGAGAGACACCAAACCAATTCACTGTACTTTATGTATATGAAGGGAAATGGTACCCACCTCTGTTATTGTACAAACACAACATGCTTTGGAGAAATGTAGTTATTGCTCTTTTGTTAGGTATGAAGGTTCCACATTATTATATATGTGTGTTAATGTGCAGAACTTCCCCCAACTTCCCCATTTTAAGTTTAACAAAGTATAAAATGAATGACACACGAGGGTCAATCACTTTAAAGCTTGTTGACCTATTTGTTATCTGCAGCTTTAACACCCACCTAGTCAATACAGCCCCATATGCTTTCCTTCGTCAAGCGAAATTGGATGTTCTGAACTTCTGGAAGCTCAGAACATTAACTATTTTTTTTGCTTTAAGGCCTCATGCACACAGGACGTTTTTTGACCGTTTTACAGCAGCTGTTTTCAGCTGCAGACGTTTTTTTCTACAGTCAATAAACCCTCCATCATGTTATCTTATGTGTTCATGCACACATAGGCTGTTATCAGCTGTTTTTAGCAGTGACGTTTTTGAGCTGTAAAAAAACCCCAAGACCAAAGGGTTCTTGTACATTCACATCAGTCCCTGCCCTCAAGGAGTTTACAATCTAAGCTCCTAACTCACATGCATACATATACATACTAGGGCCAATTTAGACAGGAACCAATTAACCTACCAGCAAGTCTTTGGAGGGTGGGAAGAAACCGGAGTACCCGGAGGAAACCCACACAAGCACAGGGAGAACATGTAAACTCCAGGCAGTGTCGTGGTCGCGATTTGAACTGACAACCCTGGTGCTGCCAGGCGGAAGTGCTCACCACATAGCCACTGTTGCAGTTATGTCTGTGGCTCAACAGCTCTCCAGGGTTAGAGGACACAAGATGGATATTCCCCGAGGTGCCCTAATTCATGATGTGCATGGTTAAAGACACTCATCTGCCACTGTCAGGGAATATACATGGGATGGGAGGTGGCTACTTAGGGAGGAAGATGGCATTTAAACCTGAATGCTGGTGCAATTTTCACTTTATCTTTAATTGCCAAGAAAAAATAGATATGTTGACCAATAAAGTTTAAACTGCTTTCAGGTTGAACATCTGTTTTTTCTGTTGTAGGAGATTAGGTGGTGAGATAAATCTCTGGGTATTTGGGTTCTCCAGAGATTTTGCTGTATATAGGATGCTGCAGAGGGAGCAGAACCTTGTCAGATTTTTCTCCATCTCAGTTTTTGTAAAGGTGTTTTTTGGGAAAATTCTGTTTATTTAAAAAAGATATATACTCACTGATGTGAATGTACAATATATATGTAAAGCGCTGCGTAAATTGTCAGCACTATATAAGTAATAAAAGGTTTTTACATTTGCACGGACATAGACCGTGAACTAAATACAAAAAAAGTGTAGGTTCATAAACAAACACCAGAAGCTGATTGAGAACAGAAAAGTCCACATGCCATCTCCGAGGATTAAAAAGCAGAGAAAAATCTACAGAAGAATACATCACGTATGCTATAACATATATGGACAATCTGGTCAAACTCTGTGCAATATAAAAAAACAGCAAAATGGACAGAGTACTGTTTAGAGTTATCAGTCAGAGGCGGTAACCTCATCAAACTTAGAGAAGGTCCTGGCAAAAATTTCAATGTCAGCAGCGACAAATACTGTAGCTGCTGACTTTTAATAAATGGACACTTACCTGTCCCAGGATCCAGCTCCATCCTCACCCAGGCTAGTTCTTCACTAGCCTTCGGATTCCCGGTGCCGGCATCCTAACTATGGGCAGCTGGCTATGCAGCTTTCAGCTTCACAGCCGACTGCGCATGCACAAGCCACACTGCGCTTTATGAATGTTACCGCAGATTCCCAGAATCTGTAACATCTCCCAGAAGACTGCAGGTAGGGAATGGGGAAGGAGAACTTCCGCCCGGATCACAGAGTCGATCCCAGTGGATGTGGGAGTGGGTACCTGTCAAAACTAGTTGAACTTCGTTGAAGTGACTCTAAAACATTCAGCATTCTTTATTCCCCTGTACTGTTAAGACCAGATGTGTGGTCACGGCTATATAACATTCCCAGTCGGTCACAGACCAGAGAGGTAATGATGCTGATTTACTGTCCATCCAGGAGGCTGGAGGTGACACAGGAAGCTGAATTGCTGAACCTGGAAGATGAGAAGGGCCTGTGTTAGCATGCAGTGAAGTGCTGCCATTCATTTTCGGTGGTACCAGTGCACGTGTTCCGTGGTACTAGAGCACGTGTACACAGTCATAACTAGTACAGCTGCCCTCTACAGAGCAATATGCATTGGCTTGTGTTTGAAAAAAAAACGAGCCAAATATTCTTGGACCATTGAGGCACATTAGGCCAATTGAAGATAAATAAGCAATGTAAAGCAATATGCATCATCCTGCTAAAAACCCACACATGGGAGTAAAGAGCATGTAATTAGGAATTATGTGGTTCTGGCTCAGCAATGTGAACAATGTGTAAATCACATGTATGTATTGCAACTGTGTTTGCAACTGTTTGTCCAAAAAGCATGACAATTTCTATCCTTGTGTTGCAGCATTCACGTCTATCAGTCCTCTGACAACATCCGCAACCGCAAGAACAGCATGAAGATGCAGCACACAGCGGCCGTCATGTGTATACTGTGAGTGTCCGGGGTAGCAGTTTATTTCCCAGCCCCCCACTCCCTGTATTTCATATTCCTGTAACTCATTAATGCTCCGTTGGCCGCTTAACCCAAGCTGTGTTTTTTGTCCTCGCAGGTATCTGGACAACCAAGTGTTTGTGTCACTGGCAAATGGAGATCTGATTGTTTACCAGAGAGAGGCAGGTGAGGGGAAAGACCTTGTTGGGAAACCACTGGACCTTCTTTATATGACCTGTACCTGAGTGGAAGTGTCATCCATGTAGATCCCATCTTGGCATGCGATGGTTTCCTCTGATGAAGGAACATACAATATACATGTAATCTGCCATTGCAAGTGGCCCCCTGACCATGAAAGAGCCCATCCGGGAGATATTGGGGTGGACACAGTGGGGATCTGAGTTTTTCCCATTCACAGATGGTCATCTATCTGAATGTGCTTTTTTATTCAGTCAATCAGCCTTCCTGATCAGCAGCTGCTGCGATAAAACCCCCAGCAAGTCAATACATCGGTTGACTTTGGTACAACTGGAATGTGTGATTTCTAACATGTGATTATTGCCAGCGGCTATAGCAATAATCACTGTGTTCTCCCGGCATGAGATGACAGCTCATATAAGTGTGTGGGTTAGGTGACAAAAAATGTTTGACCATATAGTGTATGTCTGTAAATATGAGGACACTAGGGATACATCTATTTGAAATAAATAGGTCCACATCTCTTCATGTCTTCTCTGACCTCCTGCATCTTCTGTTTTCCAGGAAGTTTTTGGGACCCTCAGAACTCTAAAACGATTTCTTTAGGTTCCCCTGGAAACCCTGTCACCAAAATGGTGTCCGTCTCTGGAAAGCTCTGGTGTGGATGTCAGAACAGGGTCACCATCTTCAACACATCATCCCTGCTTCAAGAGGTAGGTCCACTGATGACTTTTTCATTTAGGGATTCAACACTGAATGCATTTCTGGGACATCAACAGGTATTTTTCTGTACTTGCAAAGTCTTTAAAGGATAAGTTCATCTTTGGGAACATGTGACATGTTCCACCTGTTTTTAGGTTGGAATATGTAACATGTTTCCCACTACTGCAGCCTCTCGCTGACCCCCCCCCCCCCCCCCACGGAGAATGAATGAACTACAAGTATTGACAGCCTTTGCAGCTAACAGCATTTAGTTCTCAATAAGCTACCAGGGCGCTAGTGCGCACTCTAGGTTAGGTAGTTTATTGAGTCATCTTGTCATTGTGCAACTGCCTGCCCGTACGAGGTGCGAGCAGACAGATACACCAAGGTCGGGTTCACATATGTGCGCTCGCAGGTTCGTGCCTGGGGTCCGGTGCGTGTCTGTTCACTGGCTCAGGTGCAATTCAGGTACGAATTCTTGCCTGAACTTGCACCTGAACCAGACCCAAACACGCACAGGACCCTTCTGCAATCCGGACTGCGGCCGTCCCGGACCTATGTGAACCGACTCCATTGAGAGCCGGTCACACTCGCCTGTCATGCGACTTGAATGTGGGGAAACCAGCATCCAATTCACATAAATGTGAACCCAGCCTGACAGTCTGCAGGAGCCTGAGGTTGTGCTTGTGATCTGCAATGCTTTACAGGCTCCTTAAATAAATAAAAAAATAATACATGCACATTTTTGTACCTGCAAAAAAATGTGTACTTATTAGTTGTTTTAGAAAGCCTTTATAGCCCAATTGAACATTCAGTTTAAATACATTCCAGATGCATCAAAACAAAAGATGTGTAAAGTCTTACAGTTTGTTTTCTTTAAAAATAAGCCATGCAGTAGAAAACCTGTCCCCTGCCAGCATGCTACAGAGAAAGACTCTCGCTCTCTATATGGAAGCAGTGGTTTCTATGCAGAGATCTGCTATGCACATTTCTGAGCCAGAGCCATAAGCTTTGCTGATTGCAGAGCTTTAGGCCTGACTCTGTGTGTTGGACCACTGCTTACACACAGCGCTACGGTTCTTCTCTACAACATGCTGGCAGGGGACAGTCTTTTTATTTTTTTATTTTTTTTGGACTCCTCAGCTGTCAGCGAACTTGCCCACTGACAGCTGAAATGTAAACAAAAGTATGCCGGCAATAGGAAATGAAAAAAAAAAAAAACCAGTGTGGCCCCCCCCGCCCAATCTGTACCAGGCCGTTCGGGTCTGGCATGGATTTTAAGGGAAACCCCACGTCAAATTTCTTTTTAAAAAGAAACGTCGTGCCCTCCCCCCCAAATCCATACGATACCGCTGGCAGCCCGGCAGG
>BLSH010054162.1:23446-34362 GCA_018402905.1 Glandirana rugosa | reverse complement strand
TGATGATCCAAAGGTGTGTAATAGGGTTGATATCCCTGGAGGTGTCTGTAACATGGAACATGATTTGGCATTGCTGGAAGATTGGTCAAAGCAGTGGAGACTGCAGTTCAATATTTCTAAATGTAAAATAATGCACCTAGGGAAAAAGAATCCGCTTAGAGAGTACAGCATTGGGGGCACAGTGTTAGCCAGCACTACAGAAGAAAAAGATTTGGGGGTGCTTATTTCAGATGATTGCAAAATGAGCAAACAGTGTGACCAGGCAGTGGGAAAAGCAAATAGAATTCTGGGATGTATCAGTAGAGGGATCACCAGCAGGAGGAAGGAGGTTCTGATTCCTCTATATAGATCTTTAGTGAGACCTCACTTAGAATACTGTGTCCAGTTCTGGAGACCACACTTACAAAAAGATATTGATAAAATAGAACGAGTTCAGAGACGGGTAACAAAGATGGTGAAAGGTCTGGATAAAACATATCAAGAGCGACTTCAGGAATTTAATATGTACAGTCTGGAGGAAAGAAGGGAGAGGGGAGACATGATTGAAACCTTTAAATACATCAAGGGGGTGAATAAGGTTCAGGAGGGCAGTCTTTTCAATATGAAACCAAAATCAAGAACACGGGGACATCACCTCAAACTAACTGGGGGGAAGTTCAAAACTAATCTTAGAAATTATTATTTTACTGAAAGGGTGGTTGATGATTGGAATAAACTACCAACAGAGGTTGTGAGACAGTCAACAGTAAATGGCATCAAACATGCTTGGGATAAACATAAATCCATAGTCAGACAAGGTTAATGTAAAAAAAAAATAAAAAAATTAAATAAATAAAAAGGGGCAGACTCGATGGACTACCCAGTGTTTTTTGTTGATTAATGTTTCTATGAAGTCTATGGCTCAGTGCAGGTAACCCAGAGATGCCCTGCAGTACACTTGCGGTACACCTGCGGATCAGTTTGAAAGTAGCCCAGTAACCACTGCAGAACAGATAGGCCCATATACTGTATATACACTGATTTTAGTAATAAACTTACCTTTAATAATAGTCTTCCATTCAGGTATCCCCTGGTATTGCTGTTCCAGGCAGAGTGTATTTGGTATCACTCCGCCTATGACAGGGAGCCGGTGCTATACAGGAAGCATCGGCTTATGTGGCTCTTCTCCACAGCCGCTTGCTTCCTCTACTGCCGGCTTTATTCACAATACTTATGCTCTGAGATGGCGGGCCAGGAACCCACATGCTGGGCTTGCCAAGCCTCCATCCAAGAGAAGGAGATCATGGGCCACATCAGAGGGCTCCGCTGGCAACTGGTTGGGCACCCCTGGCCTAACTGCTGTGTAGCCTGCAGAGGGGTGCAGGACCTGGCTGGGAGTTCCTGGATAAAAATACTGTCTAAAATAAATTCCAAGTTATTTGGCAGGTTGAACAGTTCATATACATGTGAATAAGTTTTTTTTTTTTGTTTCTGTTTCTCAATTTTCAGCAGGTAATGAGCAAGCATGTGATGCCGAGAAGAGGGACTCCTCCAGACACCGCACTAAATCCAAACTCCTGGTCATCAGTGGAGGTGACGGCTATGAGGACTTCCGACTCACCAACAGCAGTGAGACTGTGGGCAGAGACGACAGCACCAACCACCTGCTACTCTGGAGGGTCTGAAGGCCGCACCAGGCCAATGTTACGCACCGGACCCTCATCTGTTTGCTGCTTCCCATCACACCTTCAGCTCATCCGCAGGCTTGTCCTGAGCATCTAACCTGCACACCTCCATTCACTACCTTCAACGCCACCAGGTTCTGAAATCACCGCCGGGAGATTCGGAGGAGCTGCTTGTCCAGGAAGGGATGGATGTTCTGTATACAGGAGCAGGGTCATTGTTACATTGCCAAAGTCCTTAGCAAGATGGCGGTATAGGAAACGCAGTACAATAACGTGCCTCCGACTATGAACAAAAAATAAAAGGATCTTTATCTATCCGGGAGTTACAATCAGCCAATCGGCTTCTGCATCTTCAAAGGTATTAACCACTGGCTAGCGAGCAGTGACTCGGAACCGCCTTCGACTGCTGTCCGTCACTGCTTTTCCCTACGTATTTCATGAGCGCGTCAAAAGCACCGAGAGCCTCGGGACTCGATCAGCCAATAAACTTCCGTGTTCGCAGGGTCCGGCTGCTCACATCAGATCTGTGGCTCAAAAGAAAAAAGACAGACTTTTAAGTGTTGCCTGGTCCGCCGGCCATTATTTTTTTAAAGATGTTCTTATTTATTGTCAAGTGAAAACTTGTGTTTTGAAGTTTTAATTTTTTTTTTTTTTTAGTGTGTGTGAGGAAACTGAATCCTGCGGATCCCTGATCTCTAGAATGGGGGTGGTAGAGACAAAGTATATGACCTTTTTCATAGTATTTTTTTTTTATGGAATTCCCTTTATGTCCAAATTAAAGTGGTTCCTCACCATAAGAGGCCTTTTAAAGAAGCACTCCACTGAAAACTCTGAAACCACTTTGTAATTATATGGACACAGCTGGAAGGAAGCCTCTGTTCCCTGGATGCTGAGATAGGTGTTTGCTGTAAGTCCCTCAAGCAGAGTACTGCTATCATATGATCGGTCCAGATGCAGGGAAACCTGTATTGCAGATGTGCGGTACCCCTGGATGTCCACAGAGGTGAAGGGCTTCCTGCAGCAAAAGGACGGTGCAAGGGATGTCTTACATTTTAATTCCAGCTCTGTGCAGACCCCCTTGAAAAAAGTGAAAACAGACACACCAATAGGAAGCAAGATGTACAGGGCAATTCTGTGCACTTTACATTCTTACCACCTTTTAGGAAATCATATGTGCTGCAAATGGACAGGGTCATTTTTTTAATATCCACTTACAGAATCACTTGTGTAGCAGATATTACTATTATGCATTTAAGGAGGGCCTCTACTTAAATGGCTATGTGTTAAGTCTTGCTGTGGATAAGAAAAGAGTAATGGAAGCTCTAAAATCCTTTCCTTTTAAAGTGGATGTAAACCCCATTCATGAAATCTGACCTGGGCACATATATCTGTAGTGTTTATTTATCTCTTTCCAAGTCCCATGTCTTTCTGCTGCTCTGCTCCTCTGTTATCAGCATGATAACATCTGACAAGTTCACCAACCCACACAAGATAAAAGCATCTGGAAATTTGTGTCGGGGAGGGTGCTTAGAGGTAGGTAAGCAGAGAGCTTGTCTATTCACAGCACAGCTCTGCATTTTTCTTCATTCCTCTGCCTATGCGGAGTGGGGGTGTGTCCCTTTCCTCCAATCAGCTCTCACCCAGTGTAAGCCCAGACTCCCCTCCCACTTCTGAAACAGGAATAAACATTTCTAACACGTGCTGCACTTTCTAAAGAATGTAGAAATCTGAAGACAGCAGATATACATGTAAAACTTCTATAGGGAGATTTGTTACATCTCTGTATCATCTGTGGCTGTTCACTTCACTGGGTATATGTGAGGGTTTACATCCACTTTAAAGTGGTTGTAAACCTTTACATTGTACCCAGTGAAGTGCCTGGCCTCCGGTGACACACAGCGATAAAACAAATTATTGTACAAATGTTGTACCTGTTTATCTGCAGGTTTCTCTTCTCTACAGCCTTCAAAGTGCTGAATTTTAAAGCTTGTCTGAGCTGTCAGAAAAAATGGGGGTGGAGAGCTGATGTTACACTCTGCAGAGCTCAGTGAGAAGCGCTCTGAGAGCTGATTGGAGGGAAGGGACACACCCCCCTTCACACAGCTCACAGGAACAGAGCTGAGGCTGTCAATCAGCTGGAGCTCCCTCCCCTGTCACCTTTTTTCTCTTGGTGTCAGGAAAACTTGTCAGAAGCGATTCATGCTGATAGCAGAGGAACGAAGCAGCAGACAGAAATTACACTGAGGGGTTGATTTACTAAAGACAAAAAGGCTGCACTTTGCAAAATGCAGTTGCACTCTGCAAGTGCAGTTGCTCCGGAGCTTAGTAAATGAGGTAAGGCTTCACTTTGCAAAGAATATCCAATCATTTGCAGGGAAAATAAAAAAACAGAATTTTTGTGTGCACATGATTGGATGATGGAAGTCAGCAGAGCTCTCCCTGATTTACTAAGCTCTGGAGCAACTGCACTTGCAGAGTGCACAGTCTATTTGCCTTTAGTAAATCAACCCCTTAGTGCTCTGGATTGAAACATGTACACACTATAGAGGGATATGCTGAAAGGAAAAATCCTACTTTTCAGTAGTGATCATGTACTTTTGGTAAAGTGGCCAGCACTGAGGGGGGCACCCGGAGCAGTATTTTCTCCAGAAAAAGCAAGTATTTCAGCGCTTCTGTTACTCTTTATCTATTCCAACAAGGTAGTCAACTTCATATACAATAGGTTCCCTTTAAAGCGGGGGTAAGTTCTTAAAAAAAAAAAAAAGGCAAGGCCTTGCAAGGCATAGGCATAATGTGCTTGTATGCACCGCATACTAGCACATTATAAAGGACTTACCTTAAAATGAAGCCCTCCAGTAGCACACTGTTCCAGCTACAGAGGCTTCCATCTTCTTCCTGGGTTAGCCAGCTGCGGCCACTTGATTGGCCAAACTGTGATGATGTCACTCCCACGGCACCCAACTCTGAAAGAACAGCACGGGTATGCCCTTCCTTTAGAGCGCATGTGCCAGTGACGTCACCGGCTGCTGCTGGCTAGAATATCTCCTGAACAATGCACATTTATGTACAGGTAAGCCTTAATATAAGCTAACCTGTAGGTAAAAATACAGAGTTTACTACCACTGTAATAACATGTTTCCTGATGCTTACCCTCCAGTACCCAACAGCTGACACAAGGTGGCACTGTTGTCCTTTGCCAAGACTTTATCGTTGAGCTGAGCTCTTTTGTTTAAAGTAGAATTGTAGGCAAAATTTTTATTTTGGCTAAAGTAAGGGAGGGTTGTAACTCCTGTAAGAGGAAAAAAAAAAAAAAAAATCTGTGTCCCATTGGGGAGAGTTTTCTTCCTCTACCACAGTCAAAACAGGAGAGGAAATCTCTGCAAATTAAGCGAAACCCTTGAGGGCTCCCAGGTCACTATTGGAAGATCTCCCCTTTATTACTTTTCTGGGGACAACACAAAATTTGGGATTTTCTTTTACTTTAATTTTTGATCATGGTAAACCGGACAAATAGAGAGGAATCTCCCTAACAAGGGCACAGGTAGCAATAAAATCCTCACAGGGGTCTAATCCCTCTCCACTCTATCCAAAACTAAAAAAAAAAAATGGTTTGCCTTTAATTATACTTTAATCTCCAGTGTTCACACACTATGGTCTTATTATATCATTGGGAAACCTACAACCTGTTGGAAGAAATAATCCCCCCCTGTACATCTAATTGTCTGCACTGCTCTATGGCTTTTGTGACAAATATTACATACTGACTTCTCCTAACTTTGTTCCGTCACTTACTCTCCAGTCTGCTTCTGTGTTTCTCAGCCAAAAATATCTATTCTCCAGCAACAGTGACTTTTTTTTTCCCATTGCCCCGGATTACAACGTAGTCAGTGCTTTCTCAATACAAAAAGTATTATAGTGATATAGAATAAAATAGGGTAGACATTGACCTAGCTCCAGCCAAAGGTTTTATAATTGCATATAAAGAGGGAAAGGGTTTGATCCTCCTGCTTTTTATTGCAGTGCCCCCGACTGGGAGGTGCCCCCCTGAGACACATTTACTAGACATTTACTAAAACCAAATAGACTGTGCACTTTGCAAAGAGCAATTGCACTCTGCAAGTCCAGTTGCTCCAGAATTTAGTAAATGAGGTAAAGCTTCACTATGCAAAGAATGCCCAATCACAGGAAAATAAAAAAACTGCATGTTTGCTTTCACATGATTGGATGATGGAAGTCAGCAGAGCTTCTGCTCATTTACTAATCTCTGGAGCAACTGCAAAGTGCACAGTCTATTTGCCATTAGTAGTCAACCCCAGAATCTCACCAGGGCAAATCCAGTGGCCATAAGACATTAATGTGCGTAGTAGGGGGTCACATTGATCCATACCCTTGCAAAGCTGAAATCCTATTGGTTTGTGTAGGAAGGGTCCTGCGTTGCGAGCCTTAGGCCAGCCATACGCAAAGTAAATTTCTTTCCAGTAACCAAAGGTTGCAGGAAAGTGATTTGCTCGATTCCCCCATCAACACAGACCGTATTGATGTGAGAATGCCTCCTGCCAGGTCATTGCCATAGCCATCCCTGCCGGGAGAAGACAGTGATTATTGCCAGTGACTATAGCAGCCGCTAGCAATAATTGTAAGTAAAACCCGTCATGCTGGTTGTACCCAAGTTGATCGATCAATTGTCTTGGTACATTCAGCCTACCCACACATGGTTTGAATCTCAGCAGGAACCGGCCATGGTTGGAATCATGTATGGCCTGTCCATCTTGATTCTGTTGAACAAAGGCAGTGTACGTTTATGTTGTATATGTTGTCGAAGTTATGTAAGAGAAAGAATCTGCAAGTGATTTGATATGTGGCTTTTATTAATAGACCCCCCAAGGCTCCATTATATCTTGTCTTTAATCATTTACTCCTTGGATTCCACCTTGGCGCTCTGTTGTGGTGCGTTAACACATTATGTCAGCCGTTAATGTGCGTTGTGTTAAAGCAGACCATTCATTAGTAATGGGCTGCCAATCGACAAAAAAAAAAAAATCACATGTTCAGTGTTGGCTTCTACTGTACAGTGTTTTGGGGTGCAATTCACAATGAATGGCGCACAATGCACCACATATAGAACCATGCATTAAGACCCCTGTGATCAGGCCCCAAAACTAACTTGAACTGGTTGTCAGGCAGATCTTATGCTTTCAGTTCTTTCTGAATCACTGGCCCTGAACAATTTTACAGATCGATCGTCCTGGGATCAGCAAGTAGCATTGTTAGGAGGAGGTCAGTAATGAAAGCTTTTCTTTGCAGGTTTATGGCGCGCTCACAGCAGCAGTGCGTTGGTGTGATGTCGGGGCGGTGCGAAGCATTGTTAGGCAGCACACACCACCGCACATCTATGGTGTGAACAGGACAAGTAGAGATCAATTGTGAACAATGCCGATTGATGGGCATGGTGTGAATGAGTGCTAAACTAAAACTTCCCCATCAATTTCTGTCCAGAAACCAACATCCGCAGTATAGAATCTTAGAATCAGTGGGAGAAATGTACTAAAACTGGTGCACGCAGAATTTGGTGCAGCTGTGCATAGTAACCAATCAGCTTCCAGGTTTTAGGCCTGGTTCACACTTATGCAGGTTGCAGTTTGCATACTTCAGGTGCATTTTGTGTTTTTCAGTACACATTTTTGATCCATTGAAGTCTATGGAATCAAAAATGTAAAAAAAAAAGTCCTTGGCCCTTTCCATAAAATGCACAGATGTGAACTACACCCATAGGAAGCCATGTTAAATGGACTGTAGTATGTTTTTGCAAAACTGAAAATGCACTAAAAAGTGCATTGGTGTGATCCAGGCCTTAGGCCCCTTTCATATGGACGTTCCAACGTTCAGGTCCTCCTGTCCGTTTTTCAGGCAGACCTGAACGGACGCTCCATGCAGCCCTATGGAGCAGCGGATGTCAGCGGTGACATGTCCCTGTTGATCCATGGTGTGCTGGCAAATATGTAGATTGTGACTTTCTGTAACCAGTGCCCAGCTGGCTGTTGCTGCAGCACCCAAATCTTTTAGAGCTTATCCAGGAATGTGTGCGATGGGAATATGGAGCATGCCCAACCCGAAAGTGTCGGATCACGTGTGTGTGTATATATATATATATATATATATATATATATATATATGTGTGTGACTGGTGCAGAGAGGCCGCCCTGTAGCAGTAAAACTGCTATAGGGCAGATCTTAAGCGGTTATAGAAAAAAATAATTAGCATTTTTATTTTCAGCCTGTAAAGCATTGCACCAGCATGCAGGTCTCCTGCAGATCTGTCAGTGTATCTGTGTGCCGTACATTTCGTATAGGCAAGAAGATACACTGACAGGAAGAATCAATGAACTACCAGGGCGCTCCACAGTGCTTTGGTAGTTCATTGAGAACTGCAAGCCGACAGCCACTAAGAATGTTGGGGCTTGTAGGTCATTCATACACAGAGCTGTGTGAATGAATGACACAGGCATGTGGGGCTCCGTGCTGATTTCACAAAGTGACAGCTAGTATGGGGAACTTCTCCCTGTACTGCGGTCACAGGGAAGTGGGGGCGGGGGGATTCGGGCAGTGACTGCAGCATTGGGAACATGTTACATGTCCCACCCTAAAAACGAGTGGAATCTGCAACATGTTCCCAAAGGTGAACTTATCCTTTAAGCTCGGTTCACACTGCCACGACTTGGCCAGGCGACTTTGAAGCAACTTCAGGGAATGCCTCTGTAATCCTCCTGTAATGTTGGATCCAAATCACATCAATTAAGATGAGGATCTGTCTTGGATGTCACTTCCATTCGATTCAATGAGCTGACATTGAACAGAAGTCGGACCAAAGTAGTGCAGGAACCTTTCCAAAGTCAGACCGACACAAGTCGGAGCAGTTAGGGCGGCTCTCATAGGGAAACATTGATTTTTACATGTCATGCGACGTGTGCTCTCAAAGTTGAACCGGATGGACTTGTGTCTTTTTTCAACCTGACTAACTATGTAAATATATGTAACTATGTAACCACATGTAACTATGCATGTCGGACCAGGCAGTGGCGGCCGCTCATAAGGGGCGCCGCCCCCTAATCCTTGCGCCTGGCTCCTATGTAGAGCGCTGGACGCATGGATTTCAGTGGGGGTTTTTTTGAAGCACATGATTAGAGCCAGAGGCTCTAATTGGCTTCAAAAAGGGTGGGCTCGGGGTGCAGAGAACTGAGCCCACCCATGTGTGTGACATTAGCAAACTAATATTCGCTAATGTCTTCCTGCTATTCTTCTTGGCCAATCAGGAAGAGGGTCCTGAGACCCGATTGGCAAGGAGTCCTAAGACCTGATTGGCCGGGAGGAGATGCAGGATGGAGGCCGCAACCTGGATGGGGCAAGTGCGGGGCTGACGGGCAAGCGAAGTGGCGATCAATGGATTGACGGGGGGTGGGGGAGCCAAGTTTGCTGCCCCCCCCCCCAAAAAGATTGAGCACCATCTGCCACTGGAACCGGGCCTTAATTGAATAAGCTGAAGTTAAAAGCTGATTGGTTACAATGCACAGCTGCAACAGATTCTGTGTGCTCCAGTCTTAGGAAATCTCCCCCAATGTGCGGGGAGAGATGCACTAAAACTGGAGCATTGCCCCCTTTCAGAGCCTGTGTGAGCGCAGGCATTGGTAATGAAGTGATTGATATCCACCAGAGCAGTTGTAGCCATGTTGGTATGCAAGTTTTGTGCTCCAAGTTTTAGAACAGGATGACAGAGAATTAAAGCAGAAGAGAAGTGGGGAGACCTGACTTTTTTTTTAAGAGCATGATTAGAGCCAGTGGCTCTAATTGGCTTCAAAAAGGGTGGGCTCGGGGTACAGAGAACTGCGCCCTGAGCCCACCCATGTGTGTGACATTAGCAAATTAATATTCGCTAATGTCTTCCTGCTATTCTTCTTGGCCAATCAGGAAGAGGGTCCTGAGACCCGATTGGCAGGGAGTCCTAAGACCTGATTGGCCGGGAGGAGATGCAGGATGGAGGCCGCAACCTGGATGGGGCAAGTGCGGGGCTGACGGGCAAGCGAAGTGGCGATCAATGGATTGACGGGGGGTGGGGGAGCCAAGTTTGCTGCCCCCCCCCCCCCCCCCAAAAAAGATTGAGCACCATCTGCCACTGGAACCGGGCCTTAATTGAATAAGCTGAAGTTAAAAGCTGATTGGTTACAATGCACAGCTGCAACAGATTCTGTGTGCTCCAGTCTTAGGAAATCTCCCCCAATGTGCGGGGAGAGATGCACTAAAACTGGAGCATTGCCCCCTTTCAGAGCCTGTGTGAGCGCAGGCATTGGGAATGAAGTGATTGGTATCCACCAGAGCAGTTGTAGCCATGTTGGTATGCAAGTTTTGTGCCCCAAGTTTTAGAACAGGATGACAGAGAATTAAAGCAGAAGAGAAGTGGGGAGACCTGACTGAGGATATTGACGTTGTATAGAGAAAACGGGTGCAGAGTGAGTGAAAAGAACGGATGGTGTATGTTATTGTAGATGAGTGACATAACATGGAATTGGGTGCCAAATGCAGAAAACTGCTAGTTTTTCTTTTATATTTATCGTCAGAAGTTTGTTTCCTCTGAAGCCAAAGCGGGAGCATGGCTGCTGCTGGGGTCTGTGACAAAATGGCCGCCACCCAGTGCCTGAGGTAAATGGGTCATAAAAACAACTCTAATCTTGGAGTTCTCCTTTGTACTGATTGCATGTGTATGTTTAACCCCAAAACCATATATTATTTTCACATGACCGAGTTACTAAAGAGGGATATTTGGGACTCTGGATGTTACAATGCAAGTTAAAAAACAAATAGAAGAGAATGTTTTATTTTTTTCCAAGAATATATTTTTGGTATTCTATTGTAAATCCTTTCACCATATAAAGCTGGAGCTCAGAGTCAGCCGGCCTTTGCTGAGTGGGTGTGCTGGTGTTTCGAGGTGTGAGGTGTATCACGACTGTGATAAGGGAGTGGGACCACAATAACCAGCATGCCAAGGACTCAGAGGATCTGGTTAGCAAAATTTTAACCATAATCTGCAAACTAGTTAAAGGGAGCCTGTCAAGGTTAGATATACAGACACTACCAATGCCGACTTGCTTTTGACAGTGCATGTTCCAGGGCTGTCACTTTGAGTGTCTCCCTTTGAGGGCTCATTCGTGTTTGTTGCCCATGCATTTTGCTTGTATGGAGTCCTAAACCCATTTTTTTATT
>BLSH010054162.1:0-14598 GCA_018402905.1 Glandirana rugosa | reverse complement strand
CTGTCCATAAAGAGTACCTGTCACGCACCATTCCTATTACAAGGGATGTTTACATTCCTTGTAATAGGAATAAAAGTGATCAAAAAAAAAAAAATTAAAGAAACAGTGTAAAAATAAAAAAATAAAAGTAAAATGAATAATAATAACAAAAAAAAAAAAATTAAAGTCCCCCCGTCCCCGCGAGCTCGCACGCAGAAGCGAACGCATACGTAAGCCCCGCCCACATATGTAACCGGTGTTCAAACCACACATGTGAGGTATCGCCGCGTACGTTAGAGCGAGAGCAATAATTCTAGCACTAGACCTCCTCTGTAACTCTAAACATGTAACCTGTAAAAAATTTTAAAGCGTCGCCTATGGAGATTTTTAAGTACCAAAGTTTGGCGCAATTCCACGAGTGTTCGCAATGTTAAAGCATGACATGTTGGGTATCAATTTACTCGTCGTAACATCCTCTTTTACAACATACAAAAAAATTGGGCTAACTTTACTGTTTTGTATTTTTTTAATTCACTAAACTGTTTCTTTTCCAAAAAAAACGCGTTTGAAAAATTCCTGCGCAAATATCGTGTGATATAAAAAGTTGCAATGATTGCCATTTTATTCCCTAGAGTCCCTGCTAAAAAAACATATATAATGTTTGGGGGTTCTGAGTATTTTTCTAGCAAAAAGATGATGATTTTTACATGTAGGAGAGGAGTGTCAGAAATGGCCCGGTAAGGAAGTGGTTAAAAAAGGTGGCGGATAAAGATGGGCGAAATTGGGACTTTTTGTTGCTGTACCCATGTTTGCCATACGAGAGGTTCTGCAGGCATCTACAGGGTATTCCCCCTTTGAACTCTTGTATGGTAGACATCCCAGGGGGCTGCTAGATGTCGCAAAAGAGACATGGGAAGAAGATGCCACCCCATATAGAAACGTTATAGCGCACGTCTCCTTGATGCAGGATCAAATCACAGCTGTCCTGCCCCTTGTATGAGAGCATATGGAAGAAGCCCAGAGAAGGATTTACAATCGGGGTGCCAAAACCCAAACTTTTAACTCCGGAGACAGAGTGCTAGTGCTAGTCCCCATGGTTGAAAGTAAATTCCTTGCAAAGTGGCAGGGTCCCATTGAGATTAGGGAAAGAGTAGTGGGGAAGTAAACAACAAAGTTTACCAGCCTGGGAAAAGGAAACTGGAGCAGATTTAACATGTTAATCTCCTAAAACCGTGGATGGACAGAGAGCGTTTATTGGCGGTGCCCACTTCCCAAAAGGACAGGTTACCCCTGACCCCAGATGTCCCCATAATCGAGTCCTTGTCACTGACGCAACAAAACGACATTAAGGAATTTGTCAGTAAAAATAGAGACTTTTTCTCTTCCCTACCCGGACTGACCACTGTACTACAACATGACATAATCACGGAACCAGGGGTCTGTCCCGCACCTGGTGGTGGAGTCTGACTTGTGCAGGGGTAACCTCTCTTGCTACCCTGATTCGGGAACCCCTGGTAGAGCAGACAGGAGGTTCAGGAGTGAGGATGGCACGAGGGTTGAGCTGGTCACTGGTGACAACTGAAATGGTTCCTCCGGTCTCCTGCTAGTTGACAGAATTGTGGTACAGGCTGGGTCGGCAACTGGCTGGCGGTGCGGTACAAAAGGAGCAGGCAGGAGAATAGTCGGGAAGAGGCAGAGTTTGTTAACAGGCGGGCAGCAAAGGTACAAGGGAACAGGCAGAAGTGTGGTCATGGAAGCTGAGGTCAGAGCAGGCAGAGATCAAAGCAGGGTCAAGACAAGCCGGGTCACAGGAACAGATAATCAGGTACATGCGCCCGCGCACAGGCTTCCCGACCCGAATTCCAGGGGCAACGGTTGTTTCCTGACAGGGTCCTTGTAAATGTAAAGCCCTACCGAATACCTGAGGCTAGGCAAGAGGCGGTGTTACATAGTTTACATAGTTACATAGTTAGTCAGGTTGAAAAAAGACACAAGTCCATCCAGTTCAACCAAAAAAAAAAAAAAAATGTATATACACATATATATACACATATATATATATATATACATATATATATATACACACATACACATACAACCAAATAATCCCATATACAATCCTTCACCCAGTTGATCCAGAGGAAGGCAAAAAACCCCAGCAAAGCATGGATCCAATTTGCTATAACGGGGGAAAAAATTCCTTCCTGATTCCCCGAGAGGCAATCGGATTCACCCTGGATCAACTTTACCTAAAGATGTTAGTACCCAGTTATATTATTTACATTAAGGAAAGAATCCAGGCCTTTTTTAAAGCAATCAACTGTGCTGGCCAAAACCACCTCTGGGGGGAGTCTATTCCACATTTTCACAGCTCTTACTGTGAAGAAACCTTTCCGTATTTTTAGATGAAATCTTTTTTCCTCTAGACGTAAAGAGTGCCCCCTTGTCCTTTGTGCTGACCTTAAAGTAAATAACTCCACACCAAGTTCACTATAAGGACCACTTATATACTTGTACATGTTGATCATATCCCCCCTTAATCTCCTCTTCTCAAGAGAGAATAAATTCAGATCCTCTAATCTTTCCTCATAGCTTAGCTCCTCCATGCCTTTTATTAGTTTGGTTGCCCTTCTCTGCACTTTCTCCAGTTCCCCGATATCCTTTTTGAGAACTGGTGCCCAAAACTGAACTGGTCGGTGGAGAGAGATATAAAAACCATGTTGGAGTTAGACGTGATAGAGGAGTCCCACAGCACCTAGTCAAGCCCTATAGTACTGGTCCCAAAGCCCGATGGCACTATCTTGTGCTGTAATGATTTCCGGAAGCTCAATGAAGTATCTAAGTTTGACGCATACCCAATGCTGCGGGTTGACGAACTTGTGGATAGGTTGGGAGGTGCCCGGTACATAACAACCCTAGACCTAACTAAGGGATACTGGCAGATCCCCCTTACGGAGTCAGCAAAGGAAAAAACGGCCTTCTCTACCCCCGAGGGATCCTTCCAATACAAGCGAATGCCGTTTGGTCTGCATGGGGCCCCTGCATCCTTTCAGAGGATGATGGACAAAACTTTGAGACCGCATCGGCCCTATGCAGCGGCCTATCTGGATGATGTGGTCATCCACAGCCCAAATTGGGAATTACATCTGTACCGGGTGCAGGCAGTGGTAGATTCTCTGAGGGTAGCAGGTTTATCAGCCAACCCGAAAAAGTGTGCCATAGGTCTAGAGGAAGCCAAACACCTTGGGTATGTTATTGGCGGGGTCTGATTAAGCCCCAGACCAATAAGATCGAGGCCATTCAAAAGTGGCCCCAACCGGTGAACAAGAAACAGGTTTGTGCCTTCCTGGGGATTACCGACGATTCATCCCTGAATTTGCCACCATTGCCGTCCCTCTGACCGATCTGACGAAGGGTAGAGGGTCAGGAATAGTTAAGTGCAATCCCGAAGCCGAGAAGGCCTTCCAGAAGTTGAAGCAAGGCCTTTGTGTACTTGCTCGTGACCCCAGATTTCACAAAGGAGTTTGGAGTTCAAACTGACGCTTCTGAGGTGGGACTAGGTGCTGTTCTGTCCCAGATCAGAGATGATGAGGAGCACCCAGTCATTTACTTAAGCAAGAAGCTTGATAGACATGAAAGGATTATGCCATTGTGGAGGAGTGCCTGGCTATCAAGTGGGCCTTAGAGGCCCTAAAATACTACCTGCTGGGAAGGTCATTCAAGCTAGTCACCAACCATGTCCCCCTTAAATGGATGTGTAACAACCAGGAGAAAAATAGCCGGTTGACTAGGTGGTCCCTGGCCCTACAGCCATTTAGGTTCTCAGTGGAACACCGGGCTGGAAGGCTCCAGAATAATGTCGATGGTCTTTCCTGGGCCCACTGCATGGTCGGGACAGTTGCTCCGCCCGAGGGGCTTAAGCAGAGGGGGGGGATATGTGATGTTATGCGAGGTGCGCAATGGACGGGCGATACTTGTCGCCTCGAATGCGATCATTTTGAGGGGACTAGCGAGAGTCCGACCCAGGTTTTGACAGCCACCGTGGCAGAGCTGGTTCCAGCCCGGACTTTCTGGTCCACTCAAACCCCTCTCAATCTGCATTTAATGACCAGGAAGAGAGCAGAGGAGAGCTCTATCTTGGATCACAGAGGGAGAAAGCTGAGTGAGCTCTGTGTGCTAATGTGGACTCAAAGAACAAGGTGCTGATGTTTTATGGGTGTCGTGGGACAGCCCCACACTGTATAGAGAGGAACCTCGGATGGCGAGGTTTTGTTTTCTGTTCTTTTATGTGTTTTGAGCTTGAAAACCTGTAATAAAACCTGGCAAGCCGCCAGATTTTAAAGAAACTGAACTCCATGCTGAATCTTTTCTTCTGAAGAGTGATCCCCACGAGCTAATCTCCCACTGTCCTGTCTCTCCAATCTAAGTACTGAAAGTGTGATCTCTATAACTTAGTTAGTTGTGTTGAGATGTCGATAACCCAATCTTAGCTGGATAAACAGACAGTGACTCAATCCAGGCGACACCTTGAAGATTTGTGAAGTTTAATCCATAAACTGTGAGGATCTTACAATAATAAACATCGGATAGGTCAAAAGATCATAATGTGATCCAGTCCTTGTGTCAGGCACACACTGATATACACAGGCGCAGACGGGCGCCAGTGTGCATGCGTGTGCGCCATGGTAGTCATGCTTTGGTGCCCAGTGGCCTATAAAGATGCTTCAGCTGCACTAGTTCTTTGCTGTTTGATCTGCAGCTTTATCCTGTGTCCTAATCCTGTGCCTGTATCTGTTCCAAGTGTTGACCCGGCTTCCTGACCATGCTGCTATCTCCAGTTCCGACCTCTGACTTGTTTGACCCTGCTATTTCTGCCTTTTTGCTGATTCTTTGTTGCTAAACCCGGCCTGAACTCTGACTAATCTCTGCCTGCTGTTTATGCTGGCTGATCCTCTGTGCATGATCCAGCTTGTCTGACTTCACTCCTGACTCCTGCCCTTCAGCTGTACAGCACACCTGCATCCGCTGTCCTGCATCTGCAGTACACCTGCACTTGCGGGTTTGGCTACTCATCAGCTGTTACCTCTTCCAGCAAGGCACTCTTACCTCACTGTGCTCTCGCGGCCACTGTCTCAACCCCAGTGGTCTCCGCACCAGGGCTGTATGAGAGGTCTCCCTCGGCACGTCAGGCTCATCTCCAAGGTACGTGACAGTATCAAACAGCCATGTCTGAGCCTGCAAGATAGCCCTCTTCTATGGATGAGATTTGTCAGCACCTCGCAGCCCTCACCCAAGCCGTGAAATCTCTTCAGGATGGTTAAGTCCAACTGGAAGAACGTGTGCAATCCCTTGCTACTGCCGCAAATCTTACTGCAGTGTCAGCTTCTTCCACTAGCATGGCGTCAACAGAGAATGGTACTGGTCCCAGTGTAATGATGCTACCTCCTGAGCCAAGGGTTCCTGCCTGTTCCCATCGTCTGCTTGAGGAATGCCATGTACTGTTGGTTCCTTATCATACTTCAATGCCATGGCTCAGCAATATGATGACCCCCAATGCACTTACACTGCAGAAGCTGCTCTTCATGCGCTCCAGCAAGGCCGCAGATCGGTAGAGGACTATGCCATGGACTTCAGACGCTGGAGCGCTGAACAATGCAGCTCCGTGGCACCAATTTCGCCTTGATCCATCTGAAGGTTTAAAGGACGAACTTGCCCGGGTGGTGTTCCAAATACTCTGGAAGCCTTAATCACTTTGGCCATTCAGATAGACCGATGGCTTCGGGAACGTAGGACAGAAAAAGCTAACCAACCATCCCATCCAGTTCCTGCTCACACTGTTTCCGCCGGTCCTGTTTCAGCCAACCCTGTACCTGCTAACCAGATGCCAGATACTTCTGAACCCATGCAATTTGGACTGATGCGACCTTCTTTGTTAGCTGAAGAACGCCTACACTGGCGACAGAATAACCTATGTCTGTATTGTGGGGAGTCCGGCCATTATGTACGCTCTTGCCCAGCAAAGCTACGTAAGTGTCTGTCTATCTCTTCTTCCAGTTATACACCACCTCCTGCCAACACCACTCACCTGGCTCTTCTCATCTCAGCTTCATTAATTGACTCTGGGGCTTGTAGTTGTTTTATTAATTTGAACTTTGCAGCACAACAACACATCCCATTCCGGCCCAAGGCTCAAAGACTTTTTTTTTTTTGCCAGATGGGTCCCGTATCAAATCTGGATTGGTGACCCAGGAGACTCCTTCTCTACCTTTTGACTACTTCCACAGACCACAAGGAACTGTTAGGCCTGGATGCAATTGCATCCCCCCCTGTTTCCAGTCATCCTGGGCCTACCTTGACTGCAGGTCCATAACCCGCAAATTGACATTAAGCTCCAATCCTTTTACTGCCAGCATCATTACCTGCCCACACTTACCAGCTCCTCTGGTCCTCTGTTATGCTTGGAATCTGATTCAGAATTACGTTCGGCAGTACCCAAGCCATATCATGAATATATGGATGTCTTCAGTAAATGAGGGGCCCGAGACTCTCCCACTGCATCGTTCATACGATTGTCCGATTAAACTGCTTTGAGATCCCCTTTGGGTGAATCTTCCCATTATCTGAATGAGAACTGGAAGTGCTAAAGGAATATGTGGATGAGAACCTCAAAAAGGGATTCATCCGACCATCCATTTTTTGTGGAAAAGAAGAACCACTCCATTCGGCCCTGCGTGGACTACCGAGAACTAAATAAGATCACTGTTAAGAACCGGTATTCTCTTCCCCTGGTACCTGAACTTTTCCAAAGGCTAAGGACTGCTTCTGTGTTTACTAAACTAGATCTGCGAGGGGCCTACAATTTGGTCCACATTTGAGCAGGGGATGAATGGAAAACAGCATTCTGCACCAGGTTTGGCCATTATGAATATCTGGTTATGCACTTTGACCTGTGCAATGCCCCTGCCCCTTTCAAATTTTTGGCAACAACATTTTCAGAGACTGGTTGGATATCTTCGTTATCGTTTATCTAGACGATATGTTGATTTTCTCCACATCCCTTGATCAGCTCCAGGGACATGTCATGAATGTACTCTGCTGGCTTCGTCAACATGGACTATATGCTAAGCCAGAAAAATGTGAGTTTGAGCGGCAGAGTATCCAGTTTCTAGGCCAGATCATATCTACATGAAGCCAATGCACCCCTTAGGGGGTGGCTGAGTGTTGTGGTCCACTTGCTCAAATTGCCCTCAATCACATCCATACCGTACCCGGGGTCACAGAACAGGCTGGTACTTTGTTTTGTTTTATTAGGGAATTGAACTTGGGTGGGGATTGGTGTTGTTATGGGATGCCCAGAGAATTAGTTGAACATTTACATTGGACCACTATATACAGCTCCGTATATACACCTCCTCTTGTCCTCCAGCACTTCACTTGCTCCACTTACACTTCTTCCTCCAGCACTTCACTTGATTCTCTAAACTCCGGTTCCTCTCACCTGCACATTACTTGTTCCAGGCCCAGAAGGAAATTTACTAGGCCTTCTCCATTCCTCCAGCCTGACTAGCACATGGTGAGGCCTGTCATGCTGTGCACAGAGCCTCAGAACCACCCATTACTGGTAGGGACAGTTGGTCCCCTAGCGTGTAGATACACTGCTGTGCTATCCGGCCTGATGGACTACTACTCCAAGCCCATCCTCTTGCTCCAGGCCCTGTCAGCTACTCCAGCTGCATTGGCCTTCTCCATTGCCACCATGACACCACAGTCCCTCACTGACTTCTGCATCCTTCCCAAATTGTCTCTCACCCCAATGCGCTCAGGCATGCCTCTACAGCTTTCCAGGGTGTGTGCCACTCACCAACCACCCGGTGGACTCCTTGTTGAGCTTCTCCAGTAGCACTGTCTGTTGCTCTCCTGCTCCCTTGTACTGCTCCAGGATCTCACTTCTCCTCCTCCTGGCTTTACCCGAGCCCAAGCCTCAAGGTCACCCCCCCCCCAGACTGGGGGCTCGCTCCCGGGTGAGGCCTCCCTAACCTCAGCTATATTCCAGCTCTTCCACCCGAACTCTCCTCCCAGATTGGGCTGATCCTGAGTATTTAAGGAGGCCTGCCCCCTACCAATCCAGATTGAAGATTGATCAAGGCTCCTTAGAATACTCCAGGTGGCTACACCTCCCTCCCAGCTCTCTGCTCAGAAAGCTTACACCAGTTTCTGGAAAGAAGTGGGAGTTCCTGGTGACCTCAACTGTGAATCACTCAATCCTACCTGAGCCACTCCCAGCCCAGAAACAAAAACATCAGGCCTGCACACCAGTCAGGCCTGATTAAATTTTCCTCACCTACCAAAAATCTATCCATACTATCTCCCACCTACCAGAGGGCGCTACATACAGAAGAATTCAAGATGGATCCACAAAAAGTTTCAGCCATTCTGGACTGGCCTGCACCCGCAGACAAAAAGGGGGTGCAGCATTTTGTAGGCTTTGCAAACTTTTACTGGAGATTCATCAAAGGATTCTCCGCTATTATCTCCCCGATTACACAGCTGGACTTCTGCAGGCAGCCTTTGCAACTTTAACCCCACCAGATCCACGCTATTGCCGAAGTATGGCTCCAGCGCGGATCTGAAATGCCTGGACGACGTCCATGGACGTCGTCCCCTGTGCACGCTCCCGGCGCGCGCGCCGCACGCTGCCCGGGTGTGCCCGTGGGTCGGGCGGACTTGATGTCCACTCGAGACCCACGATCGCCTGACAGAGCTGCAGAATGGGGAACCGCCGATGTAAACACGGCGGTTCTCCGTTCTGTGAAAGGGGACATACCAGATCTACTGATCCTTGTCATTGGGATCAGAGAGATCTGTTATGTCCCGGCCAGCCCGCCCCCTCCCACAGTTAGAACATGCCCAGGGAAAACTGTTAACCCCTTCACTGCCCCCTGCAGGTTAACCCCTTCACTGCCAATGACATTTACACAGTAATCAGTGGATATTTAAATTTCTGATCGCTGTATAAATGTCATTGGTCCCAAAAAAGTGTAAAAAATACCCAACATTTCCGCTGCAATATCGCAGTCCTGATAAAAATCGCAGATCGCCGCCATTACTAATAAAAACGTCATAAATCAATTCCCACAGTTTGTAGACGCTATAACTTTTGCGCAAACCAATCAATATACGCCGATTGTGATTTTTTTTTTACCAAAAATATGTAGAAGAATATATATCGGCCTAAACTGATGAATACATTTTTTTTTTTCATGGATTTGTATTTTAGCAAAAAGTAAAAAATATTGTTCTTTTTTGCAAAATTGTCGCTCATTCTTTGTTTATAGCGGTGATCAGAAATGACGCAGAGGTGATCAAATACCACCAAAAGAAAGCTCTATTTGTGGGGAAAAAAAAGGACACAAATTTTGTTTGGGTACAACGTCGCACGACCGCGCAATTGTCATTCAAAATGAGACAGCGCTGAAATCCGATAATTGGTCTGGGCAGGAGGGGGGTTTAAGTGCCCAGTAAGGAAGTGGTTAAAGGGACTGTTCACATCTACTCCCATCTTGAGTCATCCAGACCCCACTCTGCCTTATCTGCTCGAAGTAGATGCTTCAGAAACAGCAGTAGGGGAAGTTATTTCTCAACGCCAGGGCCTCAAAGAGTTGATGCACCCAATAGCCTTCTTCTCCCGTAAACTATCTCCATCCAAGAAAAACGATGTGGGGGACCGAGAGCTTTTGGCCATCAAAACTGCACTTGAAGAGTGGTGGTAACTGTTGGAAGGAGCAGCACATCCCATACTCATTTACATAGACCACAAGAACCTGGAATACCTGAAAGCTGCCAAACATCTGAAACCACATCAAGCACGGTGGACATTATTCTTTTCTAGGTTCTCCTTCCACATTACTTACTGGCTGGGTTCAAAGAATGCCAAGCCAGACACACTTTCTCGCATGTTTGATGACCCGAAGGAAGTGTCAACACCAGATACCATTCTATTATGTCTCGCATAAAACAAGCTTAAGTAGATATGCCCTGCCCTCTGGGAATTACCCTATTACCCAAAGATGGATTGCTATGGAAGACCATAAAATGTTTGTGCCAGAAAATATCTGGGTAACAGTGCTAACCAATGCTAGCCTTTGTCATGATCATCCCCTGGCAGGCCATTTCGGGATTCACAAGACTGTTGAATTAATGGAACGCATATTTTGGTGGCCGGATCTCAAGAATATGTGAATTCATGTGCCACCTGTACTCGGAATAAAACTGCCAGAAGCAAAGCCTGGGGTCTGCTCAGACCGCTATCAGTCCCTGGTAGGCCATGGAGAATGATCATTGTGGATTTTATAGTGGAACTTCCCCCCATCAGAAGGATGTTAGGCCATCTTTGTAGTGGTGGATCGTTTGTCTAAGATGGCTCATTTTGTACCACTAAAGAATACACCACCTGCAATGGAGACTGCCTGGGTCTTCATCAAGGAGTTTGTAAGGCTGCACAGGGTCCCAACGAACATTGTCTCGGATAGAGGGGGTTCAGTTCACCTCTCGTTTCTGGAAAGCACTGTGTGAAGTTCTAAAGATTGAACTGTCTATCTTCTGCTTACCACCTTCAGACTAATGGGCAAATGGAAAGAACGGACCAAACTCTTGAACAATATACCGGTCCTTCACCATGTTCATTCAGGACGATTGGGTAACACTATTGCCCTTGGCGGAATTCACATACAACAATGCCAGTCACTCGGCCACAGATCAGTCCCCGTTCTTCCCTAATTATGGGTTCCATCCAGCCTTCCTACCTGGTATTGTTCCCGAATCCACGGTTCCAGCAGTTCACAGTACTGTGGACTTCCTGAGTGGCAACAATAAGTTACTGCAAGAGGCCATGATTAAGGCACAGGTGCCTAACTAGAGGTTGTTTAACAGGAAGAGGAGAGGGGAACTGTGTTTCCGACCGGGTGATCGGGTGTGGTTGTCTACTACTAACCTCATACTGGCTTGTCTCGCGAAAAAACTGGCACCCAAGTTCATTGGTTCATTTCCGGGAAAAAAGGAAATTAAATGAAGTGTCATATGAACTTTCTTGTTCAAACCTGATTCGCTCAAAATCCACCCAGTATTTCATGTATCTTTGTTAAAACCCACAGTACCAAATCCCTTCTCAAACAGGGGAACCTGAACCCGTGATTGTCAATGGGGATGAAGAATATGAGGTGGAGACTATCGTGGATTGTAGGAGAAGGACGAACCAGCTGCAATACTTGAACAAGTGGAGGAGTTATGGCCCAGAAGAAAATTCCTGGGAACCCAAGTAGAATGTCCATGCCAAGGAATTAATCCAGCCTTCTTTCACAGCTATCCACAAAAGAAAGTTCATTTGGGCACCCGGAGGTTGCCCATAAGGTGGGGGCACTGTCAACAACAAACTGGCATACCCAGGCGCAGACGGGCTCCAGTGCGCATGCGTGTGCGCCAATGCATGGAGGCGCCCAGTGCCCTATAAAGATGCTTCAGCTGCACTAGTTCTTTGCTGTTTGACCTGCAGCTATACCCAGTGCCTGTATCCGTTCCAAGTGTTGACCTGTCTTCCTGACCACGCTGCTATCTCCAGTCCTGACTTCTGGCTTGTTTGACCCTGCTATTTCCGCCTGTTTGCCTAATTCTCCGTTGCCAAACCTGGCCTAAACTCTGACTAATCTATGCCTGCTGTTCATGCTGACTGATCCTCTGTGCATGATCTGGCTTGTCTGACTTCATTCCTGACTCCTGCCCTTCAGCTGTACACCTGCATCCACTGTCCTGCATCCACAGCACACCTGCATCTGCTGTCCTGCATCCGCAGCACACCTGCATCCACTGTCCTGCATCCACAGCACACCTGCATCCGCAGCACACCCGCACCCATGGGTCTGGCTACTCATCAGCTGATATCTTATCCAGCAAGTGACTCTGCAGGCACTCTTACCTCACCGTGCTGTCGCGGCCACTGTCTCAACTCCAGTGGTCCCCAAGCAGGGGCTGTACGAGAGGTCTCCCTCTATACATCAGGCTCATCTCCAAGGTACACGACACCATGAGACTTGTGGCTGAGATGCATTACTGGGAAAATGAACAAAGGGTGGAGCTAACTATACAGGATAAATCTGAGCTACATGAAGGGGAAGAACCAGGGACAGAGAATACATATAACATTTAATGGTAATATCACAAAGCATGTGAAACATGACAACTATATTACCAAAAGTATTGGGACGCCTGCCGTTACACACCATAAACTTTAACGGCATCCCAGTCTTGGCCCGTAGGGTTCAATATTGAGTTGGCCCACCCTTAACAGCTTCAACTCTTCTGGGAAGGCTGTCCACAAGGTTTAGGAGTGTCTATGGGAATGTTTGACCATTCTTCCAGAAGCGCATTTGTGAGGTCAGACACTGATGTTAGATGAGAAGGCCTGCCTCACAGTCTCCACCCAAAGGTGTTCTATTGGGTTGAAGTCAGGACTCTGTGCAGGCTAGTCAGGTTCCTCCACCCCAAACTCGCTCATCCATGTCTTTATAGACCATGCTTTATGCAGTGGTGCGCAGTCATGTTGGAATATGAAGGGGCCATCCCCAAACTGTTCCCACAAAGTTGGGAGCATGAAATTGTCCAAAATGTCTTGGCATGATGATGCAGTAGTAGTAAACTCTGTTACACCACTTGTACCTACAGGTAAGCCTTTAATAAGGCTTACCTGTGAATATCTCCTAAACGTGCACAGTTTAGGAGATACACTTTCATGACATCATCGGCGCATGCGCTCTACAGGTTCCAGCTTACAGTGCTGAACCTTCAGAGCCCGTGCCAGAAATGGAGGCTCCTGCGCACATGCGCAGGAGTGACGTTATCACAGCTCCGCCTACTTACAGCTCCAGAGCCCGCAAAGCCAGAAGAAACACCGGGGGAAGATGTCAGCTGTCTCAGCGGTGAGTGGGTACCACTGGAAGGGATTTGTTCTAATGTAAGTATTTCATAATGTGCTAGCATGCAATGCATACTAGCACAGTATGCCATTGCCTTATGGGGTTTTTTTCCATTCTTCAGCAGTTTATAACCACTTTAAGAGTTCCCTTAACTGTAACTAAGGGGCCAAGCCCACCCCCTGAAAAACAACCCCACACCAAAATCCCCCCTCCACCAAATGATGGACCAGTGCACAAAGCAAGGTCCATAAAGACACGGATGAGCGAGAGTCCTGACCTCAACTCCATAGAACACCTTTGGGATGAATTAGAGCGGAGACTACAAGCCAGGCCTTCTCATCCATCATCAGTGCCTGACCTCACAAATGCGCTTCTGGAAGAATGGTCAAACATTCCCATAGACACTCCTAAACCTTGTGGACAGCCTTCCCAGAAGGGTTGAAGCTCTTATAGCTGCAAAGGGTGGGCAAACTCAATATTTAACCCTACGGACTAAGGCTGACCATACATTACACAATTTTCTTATTAAATTTCCTTTAGATTTATCTTTAACTATGCAATACTGCACAAGGGCCTGCCTGATTCCATACAAATTGAAGGGGTTTAGGTATTACCTCATATTACAGTATATGGTTTTGGTAAATCTAAAGGAAAATTGTATAATTTATGGCCAGCCTAAAACTGGGATGCCATTAAAGGTCATGTGCGTGTAAAGGCTGGTGTCCCAATACTTTTGGCAATATAGTGTGTGTGTGTATATATACAGTGGGTACGGAAAGTCTTCAGGCCCCCTTAAATGTTTCACTCTTTGTTATATTGCAGCCGTTTGCTAAAATCATTTAAGTTCATTTATTTTCCTCATTAATGTACACACAGCACCCCATATTGACAGAAAAACACAGAATTGTTGACATTTTTGCAGATTTATTAAAAAAGAAAAACTGAAATATCACATGGTCCTAAGTATTCAGACCCTTTGCTGTGACACTCTTATATTTAACTCAGGTGCTGTCCATTTCTTCTGATCATCCTTGAGATGGTTCTACACCTTCATTTGAGTCCAGCTGTGATTGATTCTACTGATTGGACTTGATTAGGAAAGCCACACACCTGTCTATATAAGACCTTACAGCTCACAGTCATGTCAGAGCAAATGAGAATCATGAGGTCAAAGGAACTGCCTGAAGAGCTCAGAGACAGAATTGAGGCAAGGCACAGATCTGGCCAAGGTTACAAAAAAATTTCTGCAGCATTTAAGGTTCCTAAGAGCACAGGGGGCTCCATAATCCTTAAATGGAAAACGTTTGGGACAAACAGAACCCTTCCTAGCGCTGGCCGTCCGGCCAAACTGAGCTATCGGGGGAGAAGACCCTTGGTGAGAGAGGTAAAGAAGAACCCAAAGATCACTGTGGCTGAGCTCCAGAGATGCAGTTGGGAGATGGGAGAAAGTTGTAGAAAGTCAACCATCACTGCAGCCCTCCACCAGTCGGGCTTTATGGCAGAGTGGCCCGACGGAAGCCTCTCCTCAGTGCAAGACACATGAAAGCCTGCATGGAGTTTGCTAAAAAAACACCTGAAGGACTTCAAGATGGTGAGAAATAAGATTCTCTGGTCTGATGAGACCAAGATAGAACTTTTTGGCCTTAATTCTAAG
>BLSH010054025.1:0-18583 GCA_018402905.1 Glandirana rugosa | reverse complement strand
GACAACACAGAAGAAATTACACTTTGCTACAATGTAAAGTAGTAAGTGTACAGCGGGTATAACAGTGTATATTTGCTGTCCACTCAAAATAACTCAATACACAGCCATTAATGTCTAAACCGCTGGCAACAAAAGGGAGTACACCCCTAAGTGAAAATGTCCAAACTGGGCCTTATTAGCCATTTTCCTTCCCCAGCGTCATGTGACTCGTTAGTGTTACAAGGTCTCAGGTGAGAATGGGGAGCAGGTGTGTTAAATTTGGTGTTATCGCTCTCACTTTCCCATACTGGTCACTGGAAGTTCAACATGGCACCTCATGGCAAAGAACTCTGAGGATCTGAAAAAAAAAGAATTGTTGCTCTACATAAAGACGGCCTATGGCCTAGGCTATAAGAAGATTACCAAGACCCTGAAACTGAGCTGCAGCATGGTGGCCAAGACCATACAGCAGTTTAACAGGACAGGTTCCACTCAGAACAGGCCTCGCCATGGTCGACAAAAGAAGTTGAGCACATATCCAGAGGTTGTCTTTGGGAAATAGACCAATGAGTGCTGTCAGCATTGCTGCAGAGGTTTAAGGGGTGGAGGGTCAGCCTGTCAGTGCTCAGACCATACGCCACACACTGCATCAAATTGTTCTGCATGTCTGTCGTCACAGAAGGAAGCCTCTTCTAAAGATGATGCACAAGAAAGCCCACAAAAAGTTTGCTGAAGACAAGCAGACTAAGGACATGGATTACTGGAACAATGTCCTGTGGTCTGATCAGACCTCAGACCAAGATAAACTTATTTGGTTCAGATGGTGTCAGGCATGTGTGAAGGCAACCAGGTCAGGAGTACAAAGACAACACAAAGAGTACAAAGTGTGTCTAGCCTACAGTATAGCGTGGTGGGAGTGTCATGGTCTGGGGCTGCATGAGTGCTGCCGGCACTGTGGAGCTGTAGTTCATTGAGGGAACCATGAATGCCAACATGTACTGTGACATACTGAAGCAGAGCATGATCCCCTCCCTTCAGAGACTGGGCCACAGGGCAGTATTCCAACATGATAACGACCCCAAACAACCTCCAAGACGACACTGCCTTGCTTAAGAAGCTGAGGGTAAACCCTATTGAGCATCTGTGGGGCATCCTCAAACAGAAGGTGGAGGAGGGCAAGGTCTCCAACATCCACAAGCTCTGTGATGTCGTCATGGAGGAGTGGAAGAGGACTCCAGTGGCAACCTGTGAAGCTCTGGTGAACTCCATGCCCAAAAGGGTTAAGGCAGTGCTGGAAAATAATGGTGGCCACACAAAATATTGATACTTTGGACATTTTTACTTAGGGGTGTACTCACTTTTGTTGCTAGTGATTTAGACATTTATAGCTATGTATTGAGTTATTTTGAGGGAACAGCAAATTTACACTGTTATACAAACTGTACACTACTTTATATTGTAGCAAAGTGACATTTCTTCAGTGTTGTCACATGAAAAGATTTAAGAAAATATGTACAAAAATGTGAGGGGTGTACTCACTTTTGTGAGATACTGTATAAATATATATATATATATATATATATATATATATATATATACACACACACACACACATACACTGTATATACCCTGCATTCAATGTAGACAGTGCACTCGGCTTCAGGAGGTATATATATATATATATATATATATATATATATATATCATTTTATCTATACAGCCTAAAAATACAGCACCATGGGGTCCCCCCAAATCCATACCAGGCCCTTTGGATCTGGTATGGACTTTAAGGTGAACTGCGCGCAACAATTTTTTAAAATTTGCGTGAGGGCTCCGCCCAAAGTCCAAACCAGGCCCTTATCCGAGCATGCAACCTGACAGGTCAGGATGGGGGGGATGTGCGAGCGCCCTCCCTCCAGAACCATACTAGGCCATATGCCCTCAACATGGGGAGGACCCCAAAGCACCTTGTCCTCATCCGTTGATGGGGACAAAGGCCTTTTTCCGACAACCCTGGCCGGTGGTTGTTTGGGTATGCGGGTGGGGGGCTTATCGAAATCTGGTAGTCCCCTTTAACAAGGGGGCCCTCAGATCCCAGCCCCCCCTATGTAAATGAGTATCGGGTACATTGTAACCCTACCCATTCACCAAAAAGTGTCAAAACAGAAAAAAAACACAGGAGACAATTTAGGACAAGTCCTCTATTAAAAAAGAAAAAAAGTGTCCCCCGATGTAATCTATCATCAGACACGGCGCGACAAAAACAAAAAATAAGGAAAAAAAAACGGAAACAGCTCCTCCCCGATGGGAGGGCTCCAGCAGACTGATCTTTCTTTGCAGTGGTAGTTTATATTCAAGGGTGGGTCCATCCGGTGATGTGTGTCAGAGGGGGCGGGGTCACTCAGTTACATCACCTAGTGGCCCCTCCCTTGAGTATAAATAAACTGTCAAAGCAAAAATAGGTCAGTCTGCGGGAGCCCCCCCATCCGGGAGGAGCTGTTTTGTTTTTTCCTTATTTTTCAGGTCATCACGCGCCGTGATTGAAGATGGATTAAATTGGGGGACACTTTCTCTTTCTTTTTTAATAAAGGACTTGTCCCAAATTGTCTCCTGTGTTTTTTTTCTTTTATGACACTTTTTTGGTGAATGGGTAGGGGTACAATGTGCCCGCTACCCATTCACATGGGGGGGGGGGAGTCGAGATCTGGGGGCACAGATTCCAATAAGCCCCCAGCCCGCAGACCCCAACAGCCATAGCCCAGGGTTGTAGGGAAGAGGCTCTTGTCCCCATCAATGGGGACAAGGTGCTTTGGGGTGCGGGGCGCAGAGCCCCCCTTCCCAAAGCACACAGCCCCCCCCCCAAGTTGAGGGCATGTAGTCTGGTACAGGTCAGGAGGGGGGAGGTGCTCGCTTGTCCACCCTACCCTGCCCTACCAGGTTGCATGGCCGGAATCTGGAATGGATTTTGGGGGGGCCCCACGTCAAACGTTTTTAAAATGTTGGCAAGGAGTTCCCCTAAAGTGACTCCCATGCCATTTTTTTCAGTGATTTTTATCTATATTGCCGGGAGCCGGTAAGCCACAAGCCACAAGCCATTTTATGCACTACTTTAGAGGCAGACTAAGGGGGCCCCCCAGGCACGATATTTAAAAGAATATTTTATTTTTATTTTTTCACTTAAATCATTATTAAAATCATTGCTCCTTAAAAAATGATTGATTTAAAAAATGTTTGCAATGATACATGTCCCCTAGGGCAGTACCCATGTCCCCATACACTTTTTATGGCAATAACTTGCATATAAGCCTTTAAAAAAGGCAGGGCCATCTTTAATATTGATTGGACCCTGGGCAAATATTTTCTTGGGGCCCGGCAGCTGGTTTCCCTCCGTGTCTGCGTGCTCTGCAGGCTGCAGCATGTAACTAACTCAGTCTCAGTCAGCTGCTCTGTCCAACCGGTAGTGTAATTAGGCACATCGCAGCACTGGAGCCAGCGCTAGAGGAAGCAGAGCCGTTGCTTCCTGTATAGCATCGCCTCCTGTCACATGGGCAGGGCAAAGGGGAAGGAGTCAGGGGTGGAGCCAATGGGGGGACGGCAAAATTAGGTTTCGCCTAGGGTGTCAAAAATCCCTGACCAGCACTGACTACAGGAGACGGTCAGAGACTGCAGACCTACTACAGGAGATGACCAGAGACTGCACACATAATACAGGAGTTGACCAGAGACTGCGCACATACTCCAGGAGATGACCAGAGACTGCACACATACTACAGGGGATGACCAGAGACTGCGCACATACTAGAGGTGATGACCAGAAAATGCACACACACTACAGGGGATGACCAGAGACTGCGCACATACTATAGGAGATGACCAGCGACTGCGCACATACTATAGGGAATGACCAGAGACTGCACATATACTACAGGAGATGAGCAGAGACTGCAGACATACTACAGGAGATGACCAGAGACTGCAGACATACTACAGGAGGCGACCAGAGACTGTGCATATGCTACAGGAGATGACCAGAGACTGCGCACATACTACAAGAGATGACCAGAGACTGCGCACATACTACAAGAGAGGACCAGAGACTGCAGACTTACTGCAGGAGATGACCAGAGACTGTGCGCATACTACAGGGGATGACCAGAGACTGCAGACATTCTACATCAGATGACCAGTGACTGCAGGCATACTACTGATGACCAGAGACTGCAGACATACCACAGGAGATGACCAGAGACCAGAGACTGCGCACATACTACAGGGGATGACCAAAGACTGCACACATACTACAGGAGATGACCAGAGACTGCGCACATACTACAGGAGATGACCAGAGACTGCGCACATACTATAGGAGATGATCAGAGACTGCAGACATACTACATGAGATGACCAGAGACTGCGCACATACTACAGGAGATGACCAGAGACTGCAGACATACTACAGATGACCAGAGACTCCAGACATACTACAGGGGATGACCAGAGACTGTGCACATACTAAAGGAGATGACCAGAGACTGCTCACATACTACAAGAGATGACCAGAAACTGCGCACATACTATAGGAGATGACCAGAGACTGCGCACATGGCACATGAGATGACCAGAGACTGCATAAATACTACAGGGGATAACCAGAGACTGCGCACATACTAAATGGGATGACCAGAGACTGCAGACATACTACAGATGACCAGAGAATGCAGACATACTACAGGAGATGACCAGAGACTGCGCATATACTGCAGGGGATGACCAGAGACTGCGCACATACTACAGGGGATGACCAGAGACTGCGCACATACTACAGGAGGTGACCAGAGACTGCAGACATATTACAGGAGATGACCAGAGACTGCGCACATACTACAGGAGATGACCAGAAACTGCGAACATACTACAGGAGATGAACAGAGGCTGCGCACATACTACAGGAGATGACCAGAGAATACATAAATAATACTGGGGATAACCAGAGACTGTGCACATACTTCAGGGGATGACCAGAGACTGTGCAAATACTACAGAAGATGATCAGAGAATGCGCACATACTACAGGAGATGACTTGAAACTGAGCACTGACTACAGGAGATGAACATAAACTGCGCACATACTACAGGAGATGACCAGAGACTGCATAAATACTACAGGGGATAACCATAAACTGTGCACATAATGCAGGGATAGGACCAGAGACTGCAGACATACTACAGGAGATGACCAGAGACTGCAGACATACTACAGATGACCAGAGAATGCAGACATACTACAGGAGATGACCAGAGACTGCGCATATACTACAGGGGATGACAAGAGACTGCGCACATACTACAGGGGATGACCAGAGACTGCGCACATACTACTGGAGATGACCAGATACTGCGCACATACTACAGGAGATGACCAGAGACTGCAGACATACTACAGGAGATGACCAGAGACTGCAGACATACTACAGGAGACGACGAGAGAATGCGCACATGCTACAGGAGATGACCAGAGACTGTAGACATACTACAGGAAACGACAAGAGACTGCGCAAATTCTACAGGAGATGACCAGATAATCCACACATACTACAAGAGATGACCAGAGACTGCACACATACTACAGTAGATGACCAGAGACTGCTGACTTACTACAGGAGATGACCAGAGACTGTGCACATATTACAGGGGGTGACCAGAGACTGTGCACATACTACAGGGGATGACCAGAGACTGCAGACTTACTACAGGAGATGACCAGAGACTGTGCACATATTACAGGGGGTGACCAGAGACTGCGCACATACTACAGGGGATGACCGAGATTGCAGACATGCTACAGGGGATGACCTGAGACTGCGCACATACTACAGGAGATGACCAGAGACTGCTCACATACTACAGGAGATGACCAGAGACTGTGCACATACTACAGGAGATGACCAGAGACTGCATAAATACTACAGGGGATAAACAGAGACTGCACACATACTAAAGGGGATGACCAGAGACTGCACACATACTAGAGGAGATGACCAGAAATTGCAGACATATTACAGATGACCAGAGAATGCAGACATTCTACAGGAGATGACCAGAGACTGCGCATATTCAACAGGGGATGACCAGAGACTGCGCACATACTACAGGGGATGACCAGAGACTGCAAACATACTACAGGAGATGACCAGAGACTGCGCACATACTACAGGAGATGACCAGAGACTGCACACATACTACAGGAGATGACCAAAGATTGCATAAATAATACTGGGGATAACCAGAGACTGCGCACATACTACAGTGGATAACCAGAGACTGTGCACATACTACAGGAGATGACCAGAGACTGCGCACATACTACATGAGATGACCAGAAACTGTGCACAAACTACTGGAGATGACCAGAGACTGAATAAATACTACAGGGCATTATCAGAGACTGCGCACATACTACAGGGGATGACCAGAGACTGCAGACATACTACAGGAGATGACCAGAGACTGCAAACATACTACAGATGACCAGAGAATGCAGACATACTACAGGAGATGACCAGAGACTGTGCATATACTGCAGGGGATGACCAGAGACTGTGGACATACTACAGGGGATGGCTAGAGACTGTGCACATACTACAGGAGATGACCAGAGAATGCAGACATACTACAGGAGATGACCAGAGACTGTGCACATACTATAGTGGATGACCAGAGACTGCAGACATTCTACATGAGATGACCAGAGCCTGCAGACATACTACAGATGACCAGAGAATGCAGACATAATACAGGAGATGACCAGAGACTGTGCATATACTACAGGGGATGACCAGAGACTGCGGACATACTACAGGGGATAACCAGAGACTGCGCACATACTACAAGAGATGACCAGAGACTGTGCACATACTACAGGGGATGACCAGAGACTGTGCAAATACTACAGAAGATTATCAGAGAATGCGCACATACTACAGGAGATGACTAGAAACTGCGCACTTACTACAGGAGATGAACATAAACTGCGCACATACTACAGGAGATGACCAGAGACTGCATAAATACTACAGGGGATAACCATAAACTGTGCACATAATGCAGGGGAATGACCAGAGACTGCAGACATACTACAGGAGATGACCAGAGACTGCAGACATACTACAGATGACCAGAGAATGCAGACATAATACAGGAGATGACCAGAGACTGTGCATATACTACAGGGGATGACCAGAGACTGCGGACATACTACAGGGGATAACCAGAGACTGCGCACATACTACAAGAGATGACCAGAGACTGTGCACATACTACAGGACATGACCAGAGACTGCAGACATACTGCAGGAGATGACCAGAGACTGTGCGCATACTACAGTGGATGACCAGAGACTGCAGACATTCTACATGAGATGACCAGAGACTGCAGACATACTACAGATGACCAGAGACTCCAGACATACTACAGGAGATAACCAGAGACTGCAGACATACTACAGGAGATGACCAGAGACTGCGCACATAACTACAGGGGATGGCCAGAGACTGCACACATACTGCAGGAGATGACCAGAGACTGCGCACATACTACAGGAGATGACCAGAGACTGCGCACATACTATAGGAGATGACCAGAGACTGCAGACATACTACATGAGATGACCAGAGACTGCACACATACTACCAGAGTTGAGCAAAGACTGCAGACATACTACAGATGACCAGAGACTCCAGACATACTACAGGGGATAACCAGAGACTGTGCAAATCAGTGGCGGCTGGTGTGTGAGGGGCGCTAGGGCGCCGCCTCCCCGCTGGGTAGAGAAGAAGAAAAAAAAAAAGTCAGGCCCGCCCCCCTGCAGGCGGCGCTGGTGCATTGACTTTCTTCTTTTTTTTTTTTCGACTCCTTGGCTGTCACATGACAGCCAAGTAGTGAGCCTATTGGTCGGCCATTAAAAGCTATGAGTATGCGCTGAACAGACGCACACTCATAGCTTGATTGGCTGCCCTGAGCCTCCGCTCACTGTGATTGGATGCGGTGCCGGTGGCGGGTCACTGTGGCAGCGGACGTGACTTCGGCTCCCACAGAGACCATTACTACTCACTAGTTGCTAGAGGCTACATTCAACAGGGGATGACCAGAGACTGCGCACATACTACAGGGGATGACCAGAGACTGCGCACATACTCCAGGAGATGACCAGAGACTGCGCACATACTACAGGAGATGACCAGAGACTGCGCACATACTAGAGGTGATGACCAGAGACTGCGCACATACTACAGAAGATGACCAGAGACTGCGCACATACTAGAGGTGATGACCAGAAAATGCAGACATACTACAGGGGATGACCAGAGACTGCGCACATACTATAGGAGATGACCAGAGACTGCGCACATACTATAGGGAATGACCAGAGACTGCACATATACTACAGGAGATGACCAGAGACTGCAGACATACTACAGGAGATGACCAGAGACTGCAGACATACTACAGGAGGCGACCAGAGACTGCGCACATGCTACAGGAGATGACCAGGGACTGCGCACATACTACAAGAGATTACCAGAGACTGCGCACAAACTACAGGAGATGACCAGAGACTGCAGACATACTGCAGGAGATGACCAGAGACTGCAGACATACTACAGGAGATGACCAGAGACTGCAGACATACTACAGGAGGCGACCAGAGACTGCGCACATGCTACAGGAGATGACCAGAGACTGCGCACATACTACAAGAGATTACCAGAGACTGCGCACAAACTACAGGAGATGACCAGAGACTGCAGACATATTGCAGGAGATGACCACAGACTGTGCGCATACTACAGGGGATGACCAGAGACTGCAGACATTCTACATGAGATGACCAGTGACTGCAGACATACTACATATGACCAGAGACTGCAGACATAATACAGGAGATGACCAGAAACTGCGCACATACTACAGGAGATGGCCAGAGACTGTGCACATACTATAGGAGATGATCAGAGACTGCAGACATACTACATGAGATGACCAGAGACTGCGCACATATTACAGGAGATGACCAGAGACTGCAGACATACTACAGATGACCAGAGACTGCAGACATACTACAGGGGATGACCAGAGACTGTGCATATACTAAAGGAGATGACCAGAGACTGCTCACATACTACAAGAGATGACCAGAAACTGCGCACATACTATAGGAGATGACCAGAAACTGTGCACATGGTACATGAGATGACCAGAGACTGCATAAATACTACAGGGGATAAACAGAGACTGCGGACATATTACAGGAGATGACCAGAGACTGCAGACATACTACAGATGACCAGAGAATGCAGACTTACTACAGGAGATGACCAGAGACTGCGCATATACTAGAGGGGATGACCAGAGACTGCGCACATACTACAGGGGATGACCAGAGACTGCACACATACTACAGGAGATGACCAGAGACTGCAGACATACTGCAGGAGATGACCAGAGACTGCGCACATACTACAGTAGATGACCAGAAACTGCGCACATACTTCAGGAGATGACCAGAAATTGCATAAATAATACTGGGGACAACCAGAGACTGCGCACATACTACAGTGGATGACCAGAGACTGTGGACATACTACAGGAGATGACCAGAGACTGCAGACATACTACAGATGACCAGAGACTCCAGACATACTACATGGGATGACCAGAGACTGCGCACATACTACAGGAGATGACCAGAGACTGTGCACATATTACAGGAAATGACCAAAGACTGCGCACATACTACAGGAGATGACCAGAAAGTGCGCATATACTACAGGCGATGACCAGAGACTGCGTACATACTACAGGAGATAACCAGAGACTGCAAAAATACTACAGGGGATAACCAGAGACTGCGCACATACTACAGGGGATGACCAGAGACTGCAGACATACTGCAGGAGATGACCAGAGACTGCGCACATACTACAGTAGATAACCAGAAACTGCACACATACTTCAGGAGAAGACAAGAGACTGTGCATATACTACAGGAGATGACCAGAGATTTCATAAATAATACTGGAAATAACCAGAGACTGCGCACATACTACAGTGGATGACCAGAGACTGTGCACATACTACAGTGGATGACCAGAGACTGCGCACATACTACAGGAGATGTCCAGAGACTGCATAAATACTACAGGGGATAAACAGAGACTGCGCACATACTACAGGGGATGACCAAAGACTGCAGACATACTGCAGGAGATGACCAGAGACTGCAGACATACTACATATGACCAGAGAATGCAGAAATACAAGAGGAGATGACCAGAGACTGTGCACATATCACAGGAGATGACCAGATACTTTGCACATACTAAAGGAGATGACCAGAGACTGCAGACATGCTAAAGGAGACTACCAGATACTGCAGACATGCTACAAAGTCTCAGACATACTACAGGAGGTGACCAGAGACTGCGCACATACTACAGGAGATGGTCAGAGACTGCACACATACTACAGTAGATGACAAGAGACTGCGCACATACTACAGGGGATAACCAGAGACTGCAGACATACTACAGGAGATGATCAGAGACTGAGCACATACTAAAGGAGATGACCAGAGACTGCAGTAATACTACAGGAGATGACCAGAGACTGCGCACATACTACAGGAGATGACCAGAGACTGCAGACATGCTACAGATGACCAGAGACTCTAGACATACTACAGGAGATGACCAGAGACTGCGCACATACTACAGGAGATGATTAGAAACTGTGCACATACTACAGGAGATCACCAGAGACTGAGCACATACTACAGGAGATGACCAGAAACTTTGCACATACTACAGGAGATGATTAGATACTGCGCACATACTACAAGAGATGACCAGAGACTGTGCACATACTACAGGAGATGACCAGATACTCCGCACATACTACAAGAGATGACCAGAGACTGTGCACATACTACAGGAGATGACCAGATACTGCGCACATACTACAAGAGATGACCAGACACTGCAGACATACTACAGGAGACTACCAGAGACTGCAGACATACTACAGGAGACGACCAGAGACTGCGCACATACTACAGGAGATTACCAGAGACTGCGCACATGCTAGTGGAATGACCAGAAACTGCGCACATGCTACTGGAGATGACCAGAGACTGCAGACATACTACAGATGACCAGAGACTGCAGACATACTACAGATGACCAGAGACTCCAGACATACTACGGGAGATGACCAGAGACTGTGCACCTACTACAGGAGATGACCAGAGACTGTGCACATACTACAGGAGTTGACCAGATACTGCGCACATACTAGATGAGCAGAGACTGCACACATACTACATGAGACTACCAGAGACTGCAGACATACTACAGGGGATGACCAGAGAATGCAGACATACTACAGGGGATGACCAGAGACTGTGCACATACTACAGGAGATGGTCAGAGACTGAGCACATTCTACAGGAGATGATCAGAGACTGCGCACATACTACAGGAGATGACCAGAAACTGCAGACATACTACAGGAGATGACCAGAGACTGTGCACATACTACAGGGGATGACCAGAGACTGCAGAAATACTACAGATGACCAGAGACTGCGCACATACTACAGGAGATGAGGAGAGACTGCACACATACTACAGGAGATGACCAAAGACTGCAGACATATTGCAAGGGATAACCAGAGATTGCATACATACTACAGGGGGTGACCAGAGACTGCACACATACTACAGGAGATGACCAGAAATTGCGCACATACAATAGGGGATGACTAGAGACTGCACATATAATACAGGAGATAACCAGAAACTGTGCTCATACTACAGGAGATGACCAGAGACTGCGCACATACTAAAGGGGATAACCAGAGACTGCACACATACTACAGGAGATGACCAGAAAATGCAGAAATACTACAGATGACCAGAGAATGCAGACATTCTACAGGAGATGACCAGAGACTGTGCACATACTACAGGTAATGACCAGAGACGGCAGATATACTACAGGAGATGACCAGAGACTGCAGACATACTACAGGAGATGACCAGAGACTGCAGACATACTAAAGATGACCAGAGAATGCAGACATATTACAGGAGATGACCAGAGACTGTGCATATACTACAGGGGATGACCAGAGACTGCGGACATACTACATGAGATGACCAGAGACTGCAGACATACTACAGATGACCAGAGACTCCAGACATACTACATGGGATGACCAGAGACTGCGCACATATTACAGGAAATGACCAAAGACTGCGCACATACTACAGGAGATGACCAGAAAGTGCGCACATACTACAGGAGATGACCAGAGATTGCGCACATACTACAGGAGATAACCAGAGACTGCAAAAATACTACAGGGGATAACCAGAGACTGCGCACATACTACAGGGGATGACCAGAGACTGCAGACATACTGCAGGAGATGACAAGAGACTGCAGACATACTGCAGGAGATAACAAGAGACTGCGCACATACTACAGTAGATAACCAGAAACTGCACACATACTTCAGGAGAAGACAAGAGACTGTGCATATACTACAGGAGATGACCAGAGATTGCATAAATAATACTGGAAATAACCAGAGACTGCGCACATACTACAGTGGATGACCAGAGACTGTGCACATACTACAGTGGATGACCAGAGATTGCATATATACTACAGGAGATGTCCAGAGACTGCATATATACTACAGGGGATAAACAGAGACTGCGCACATACTACAGGGGATGACCAAAGACTGCAGACATACTGCAGGAGATGACCAGAGACTGCAGACATACTACATATGACCAGAGAATGCAGAAATACAAGAGGAGATGACCAGAGACTGCACATATACTACAAGGAATGACCAGAGACTGCGCACAAACTACAGGGGATGACAAGAGACTGCGCACATACTACAGGAGATGACCAGATACTTTGCACATACTACAGGAGATGACCAGAGACTGCAGATATGCTAAAGGAGACTACCAGATACTGCAGACATGCTACAAAGCCTCAGACATACTACAGGCGGTGACCAGAGACTGCGCACATACTACAGGAGATAGTCAGAGACTGCGCACATACTACAGTAGATGATGAGAGACTGCGCACATACTACAGGAGATGACCAGAGACTGCAGACATGCTACAGATGACCAGAGACTCTAGACATACTACAGGAGATGACCAGAGACTGCAGATATGCTAAAGGAGACTACCAGATACTGCAGACATGCTACAAAGCCTCAGACATACTACAGGAGGTGACCAGAGACTGCAGACATACTACAGTAGATGATCAGAGACTGCGCACATACTAAAGGAGATGACCAGAGACTGCAGTAATACTACAGGAGATGACCAGAGACTGCGCACATACTACAGGAGATGATTAGAAACTGTGCACATACTACAGGAGATAACCAGAGACTGTGCACATACTACAGGAGATGACCAGATACTGCGCACATACTACAAGAGATGACCAGACACTGCAGACATACTACAGGAGACTACCAGAGACTGCAGACATACTACAGGAGACGACCAGGGACTGCACACATACTACAGGAGATTACCAGAGACTGTGCACATGCTAGTGGAATGACAAGAGACTGCGCACATGCTACTGGAGATGACCATAGACTGCAGACATACTACAGATGACCAGAGACTCCAGACATACTACGGGAGATGACCAGAGACTGTGCACCTTCTACAGGTGATGACCAGAGACTGAGCACATACTACAGGAGTTGACCAGATACTGCGCACATACTACAGGGGCTGACCAGAAACTGCAGACATACTACAGGAGATGACCAGAGACTGCGCACATACTACAGGGGATGACCAGAGACTGCAGAAATACTACAGATGACCAGAGACTGGGCACATACTACAGGAGATGAGGAGAGACTGCACACATACTACAGGAGATGACCAAAGACTGCAGACATATTACAAGGGATAACCAGAGATTGCATACATACTACAGGGGGTGACCAGAGACTGCAGACATGCTACAGATGACCAGAGACTCTAGACATACTACCGGAGTTGACCAGAGACTGCACACATACTACAGGAGATGACCAGAAATTGCGCACATGCTATAGGGGATGACTAGAGACTGCACATATAATACAGGCGATAACCAGAGACTGTGCACATACTACAGGGGGTGACCAGAGACTGTGCACATACTACAGGGGATGACCAGAGACTGTGCGCACATACTACAGGGGATTATCAGAGACTGCAGACATACATAAAATGACCAGTGACTGCGCACATATTACAGGAGATGACCAGAGAATACATAAATAATACTGAGGATAACCAGAGACTGTGCACATACTACAGGGGATGACCAGAGACTGTGCACACACTATAGGAGATAGCCAGATACTGCGCAAATACTACAGGAGATGACCAGAGACTGCAGATACACTACAGGAGATGACCAGAGACTGCAGACAGACTACAGGAGATGACCAGAGACTGCGCAAATGATACAGGAGATGACCAGAGACTGCGCACATGCTACAGGATATGACCAGAGACTGCGCACATACTACAGGAGATGGTCAAAGACTGTGCACATACTACAGTGGATGACCAGAGACTGCGCACATACTACAGGGGATAACCAGAGGCTGCAGACATAATACAGGAGATGACCAGAGACTGCACACATACTACAGGAGATGACCAGAGACTTCAGACATACTACATCAGATGACCAGAGACTGCGCACATACTACAGGAGATGGTCAGAGACTGCGCACATACTACAGGAGATTACCAGAGACTGTGCACATACTACAGGGGCTGACCAGAAACTGCAGACATACTACAAGAGATGACCAGAGACCGCTCACATAATACAGGGGATTTGCAGAGACTTCCGACATACTACAGATGACCAGAGACTGCGCACATACTGCAGGAGATGACCAAAGACTACAGACATACTACAGGGGATGACCAGAGACTGCGCACATACTACAGATCACCAGAGACTGCAGACATACAACAGGAGAGGACCAGAGACTGCAGACATAATAAAGGAGATGACCAAAGACTGCAGACATACTACAGGGGATGACCAGAGACTGCACATATACTACAGGGGATGACCAGAGACTGCAGACATACTACAGTAGATAACCAGAGACTGTGCACATACTACAGGGGATGACCAGAGGATGTGCACCTACTACAGGGAATGACCAGAGACTGCACACATACTACAGGGAATGACCAGAGACTGCACACATACTACAGGGGATGACCAGAGACTGCAGACATACTACATAAAATGACCAGAGACTGCCCACATACTACAGGCGATGACCAGAGACTGCGCATATACTGCAGAAGATATCTAGAGACTGCGCACATAATACAGGAGATAAGTAGAGACTGCGCACATACTACAGGAGATGACCTTAGACTGTGCACATACTACAGGAGATGACCAGATACTGCGCACATACTACAGGAGATGACCAGAGACTGCAGATATACTACAGGAGATGACCAGAGACTACAGACATACTACAGGAGATGACCAGAGACTGCGCGCATGCTACAAGAGATGACCAGAGACTGTGCACATGCTATAGGAGATGACCAGAGACTGCGCACATACTACATGAGATGACCAGAGACTGCAGATATACTACAGGAGACTACCAGAGACTGCAGACATATTAAAGGGGATGACCAGAGACTCCAGACATACTACAGGAGATGACCAGAGATTGCGCACATACTACAGGAATTGACCAGAGACTGCGCACATACTACAGGAGATGACCAGAGACTTCAGACATACTACAGCAGATGACCAGAGACTGCCAACATACTACAGGAGATGACCAGAGACTGCAGACATACTACAGATAACCAGAGACTCCAGACATACTACAGGAGATGACCAGAGATTGCGCACATACTACATGAGATGACTAGAGACTGCAGACATACTACAGATAACCAGAGCTTCCAGACATACTACAGGAGATGACCAGAGACTGCGCACATACTACAGGAGATGACCAGAGACTGTGCACATACTACAGGGGATGACCAGAGACGGTGCGCATACTACAGTAGATGACCACAGACTGCACACATACCACAGGAGAAGACCAGAGACTGCAGACATACTACAGGAGATGACCAGAGTCTGTGCACATACTACAGGAGATGACCAGAGACTGCAGACATACTACAGATGACCAGAGACTCCAGACATACTACAGGAGATGACCAGAGACTGCACACATACTACAGGAGATGACCAGATACTGCACACATGCTACAGGAGATCACCAGAGACTGCAGACATACTACAGGAGACTACCAGTGATTGCATGCATACTACAGGAGATGACCAAAGACTGTGCACATACTACAGGAGATGACCAGAAACTGCACACATAATACAGGGGATGAGCAGAGACTGCAGACATACTACAGGGAATGACCAGAGACTGCGCACATACTACAAGTGGTGACCAGAGATTGCGCACATACTACATGAGATGACCAGAGACTGCGCACATACTACAGGAGATGACCAGAGACTGCAAACATACTACAGGGGATGACCAGAGACTGCACACATTTTACAGTTTGCCCCCAGCCTTGCAGACTTGTTTATGGCCAAGGGAGGAGGACATCATCTTTACTTTGTACCCACCCCCAGCTATTGTTATGGTTGAGGTACATCGATGATGTCCTCCTCCTGTGGAATGACACAGTAGACTACTTAAATGGATTTATGTTGGAATTAAATAATAACAACAGAGTTATCTCTTTGTCACATGACAAATCATTTTTTTAGATTTGGTCAATTCTGTTAGTGATTACCATCTGACTACTAAGACATTTCATACCTACTGATAAGAACGGCTTCATACCGACTGACAGTTGTTATTATCAAGCGGGGTTAAAATGGTTCCACGTAGCCAATTCCTGCCCTGCACCATAATTGTTCTAATATCAGGGATTTTAGCGAACAGGCCGAAAACAAAAAATAGATTTCTGGAAAAAGGCTATGATAAAACTGTCTTAGATAAGGAAATTAGTGAAGCTTTTCAAGTGGAGAGAACAACCCTACTAACAGAAAAAACAAAAATTGAGAAAGAGGACACCCATAGATGGTCCTTCTTCACATCATTCTCCATTCAACACAAACAAATTAAAAATATAGTCAAACGTCAATGGAATATTTTAACTACCTCACGTCCGCGCCATAGCCCAATGATGGCTACAGCGCTGCTCTAAAATGCCGGGAGGCCATCAATAGACATCCTCCCCTTCGGCTCCCGATGGGCACGCTCCCGCCGGCACTGGTGACGCACGTGCATGCCGCCGCACGCTACGTGAGCGTTCCCGCGGGTCGGGCAGACCCGATGTCCACCGGAGACCCCTAATCTCCTCACACAGAGCCGGAATGGGGAACCGCTGATGTAAACACGGCGGTTCCCTGTTCTGTGAGGGGGGGGGGCATGCCAGATCTACTGATCCCTGTCACTGGGATCAGTTAGATCTGTCATGCCCCTGCCAACCCCGCCCCCCCCCCACAGTTAGAACACACCCAGGGAACGCAGTTAAGCCCTTCACTGCCCTCGGCAGGTTAACCCCTTCCCTGCTAATGACATTTATACAGTAATCAGTGGACATTTACATTTCTGATCGCTGTATAAATGTCATTGGTCCCAAAAATGTGTCAAAAATGTCCGACATGTCGCTGCAATATCGCAGTCCCGATAAAAATCGCAGATTGCCGACATTACCAGTAAAAAAATAAAAATAAATAAAAACGCCATAAACCAAGTCCATAGTTTGTAGATGCTATAATTTTTGCGCAACCCAATCAATATACACTGATTGCGATTTTTTTAACAAAAATATGTAGAAGAATATATATCGGTCTAAACTGATAAATATATATTTTTTTATTATTATTTTTGGACATTTATTATAGCAAAAAGTAAAAAATATTGTTCTTTTTTCAAAATCGTCGCTCTTTATTCATTTATAGTTCAAAAAATAAAAATCACAGAGGTGATAAAATACCACCAAAAGAAAGCTCTATTTGTGGTAAAAATAGGACGCCAATTTTTACTGCGCAATTGTCATTCAAATAGTGACAGCGCTGAAATCTGAAAATTGGTCCGGGCAAGAGGCGGATTTAAGTGCCCAGTAAGGAAGTGGTTAAAGAACTGGGTCCACTTCTCCCTGAGAGCACCAGAGTGATTTATAGGGCGGCCCCATCTTTATGTAATAGTCTGGCCACAAACATCATCAATCGTCCTAAGAAGGTTTCTCTCTTTCAAGAGATGGTAGGTTTTTACCCCTGTCAGAAATGTAGAGTTTGTCACCTGAAAAGATGTAGGAACCGAAAAATTCTGCAGTTTCAATCTACTGTTACACAAACTATCTATGATATCATAAAATTCTCCACATGTGACACCAAGAATGTGGTGTACCTCCTAACGTGCCCATGCTGCAAGCAATATATAG
>BLSH010054002.1:68748-82979 GCA_018402905.1 Glandirana rugosa | reverse complement strand
GGTGGCTTTAGACAAGGGGGGTACAGAGGTGGCTGTGGACATGGGGGGGTACAGAGATGGCTGTGGACGGGGGGTACAGAGAAAATATCATCTGCAAAAGTGTCTGTATTATAATACAATTTCAGCTATATGGTTGAGTAAGAGCGCCGCTCGGAGCTCTGATGACTCACTGGCTGCGTCTCTCCTCCTCCCCTCCTCCCGACTCTCGGGCCTGCCCACTGCAATTGTCAGATGAGGAGAAGAGTGAGGCGGCGAGGAATGACGTAAATCATTCGGGAGGAGGGGAGGAGGAGAGATGCAGAGAGTGAGTCATCGGAGTGATGAGCGGCGCTCTTAATCAGCCATATACAATTGCATTATATAATATGGACACTTTGTGGAGCCACTTGTAGGGTGTCCGTGAATTAATCACGGGCACTGATGGGCCGGAGATTTAGCAGCGGTGGGCCAGGTGTGGCCCTAAGGCCACGGGTTGCCGACCCCTTATATACAGACATTAAACAATGACCCCACTGCGTTTTGCACACTTAGTGCTTGTTTATTGGGTTGCCTTATGATTAAGCATCAAGCATATGAAACACATTAGTGTCGTTGCTTGATGTCTTTATATGATGTGCTTTCTTCTCATTGAATAAAGTACCTACTAATTATGCAATGGCTTGAAGGATCATCATGGACTTAACCTTTAATCTAGCACTGAATATTAACACAACAGTTTAAAGCGGAGTTCCACCCTAAAGTGGAACTTCCGCTTTAAATACTAGCGACCCCCTGACATGCCACAATTGGCATGTCATATTTTTTTTTTTGGGGGGGGAGCGGTTACCTTATTTTCACAGGTGCCCAGCTCTCACTTCCTCTCCTGGTGCCGCGGCACAGAGTGGAAGTTCATCTCTCCCCTCTCCCTCGATGCAATCTTCTGGGACACGTCACAGGTCCCAGAAGATTGCCCGGCCATTCACAACGCGCAGCACGGCTCGCGCATGCGCAGTGCATACCCGGCTGTGAAGCCACAGCCGGGAGCCCACACTTGCAATGCGGGCGCCACAGAGAGGAGGGAGAGAGAAGTGAGGCTTCGGGCAGCCGCATCGCTGGACCATTGGACAGATGAGTGGCTGTTTATTAAAAGTCAGCAGCTACAATTTTTGTAGCTGCTGACTTTAAAACGATGGAACTCCGCTTTAAGTATATTTCCACTTTTGCAGTCAAATTCAAGAAAACCCCACTGAATGTTTGTTAGGTGTGCCCAATCATGCAGTATACCTAAGAAAAACTTTTTTAAAAAATATTTCTCAGCTTTTAGTCCTTGTTCACTCAGGTGCAGAGGTCCATATAACATTGTATAGCCAGCCTATGTGAGTGAATGGAGACACAGCAGCTGTACAGAATAACCCACACAGCTGAGCTTGACATGTGTGTAGAAACAGGTCAGCAGTGCCAAACATACACTGCCTGAATTAGGGGCCACGCACCTGCCCTTGCATGCATGTCAAACTCAGCTGTGCATATGTGTCCGTACAGCTGCTATGTCTCTGTTCACTTACATAGGCTGCCTGCATGCATCTACTGGTGGTGTCAGGTGCAAAAACAAATGCCTGATTCATGCTGTATGGGCACCTGCAACCATGTGAATGAGGCCTTAGATGTATGCTTAGGTGAAAGTATCATGGCAGACTGCAAACATTTCTGAACTGGTTCAAGATAAGTTTGTCTCAATAGACAGGCTTAGGATAGGCTGTGCTTCTTCTCATTAACATGCAATTAAGAATGCAAGCTGCTACATCTTTAACCCTTTGTTAGGACAGACAGTGTTCAAATCGAGTTTACAACTGATAATGATATCTACTAGCACAGTACAGACAGAAATAATTATGGCAAACATATATGTTCAGCTGTGATAATGTTGTGTTTGCATTGCTATCTTGTAGTAGACTGGTTATTTTCCTGCAAACGACTACCTCCGTGATCACTTGTATTTTGTATTGTGTAATATTCTGCACTGTAACCAGCCTTCTTTACTCAATAAACTATTATTTGAGACAACAAACATTATGACAAGCACAGTTCTCCAACCCCTTCATAAATAAAGAGAACCACATACTTTTTTATAGTTGCGTCTAAACTGGTAAACAGCATGATTAAATATTTTACATTTTAAAGTTATACTATGTGAATGAGAACAATTAAAAAGTAGGTGTTATCACAATATGGATGCAAAAGTGGAAATACACTTCAAGCCTTATCCCAACACCTACATCTAGCCCCCTAAGCTCTACATTTACACCGATATACTTTTTTAACCTTAAGGAATGTATTTCTAAATAGAGTTGAGCGGACACCTGGATGTTCAGGTTCGTCGGGTTCGGCCGAACTTCGCGAAAAAGTTCGAGTTTGGCACCGAACTTGACCCCGGACCCCGAACCCCATTGAAGTCAATGGTTACCAAAACTTTTGGGCACAAAAATGGATGTAAAAAAGTCCTGAAAAGGGCTAGAAGGCTGCAAAAGGAAGCAAAATGGGGGTAAGAGTAGGACAAGTGCCCTGCAAACAAATGTGGATAGGGAACTTAAAATCACATAAAAAAAATAAAAATTGGAGGAGGAAGTGGATGTGGAGTAGGAGCCTAGAGGTTGAGGAGGCGGTGACCGTGGCGGTGTAGGTGGAAGTGGTGGTGGAGGAGGATGAGGTAACCAACACTGGTTTTTGTTTGTTTGTTTTTTTTTTCTAATTGGGGAAGCCCCTAAAATATTGAGACATATTCAAAAAAAAGAAAAAAGTATACCAATGGCTGTGTGAGGCCGGTCTAAATGTCTATTCTGCACAAGGTAAAGACAAGTCTTGTGGGATCCATGCCTGGTTCATTTTAATAAATGTTAGCTTGCCCACATTGGCTGTGGACAGGCGGCTGCACTTGTCTGTGATAATGCCCCCTGCCGTGCTAAACACACATTCAGACAATACACTGGCTGCAGGGCAGGCCAGCACCTCCAAGGCATAAAGGGCAAGCTCAGGCCATGTGCCCAATTTGGAGACCCAGAAGTTGAATGGGGCAGACCCATCAGTCAGTACTTGTAGGCATGTGCACACATACTGTTCCACCATGTTGCTGAAATGCTGCCTCCTGCTAAGACGTTGCCTATCAGCTGGTGGTGCTGTTTGTCATGGCGTGCTGCTGACAAAGCTTTTCCACATTTCGGCCATGCTAACCCTGCCTTCTGAGGTGTTGGCGGTGCCACAGCTGCGTTGGCGACCTCTTCCTCCTCCTCTGCCTTTGCCTTGTGCTTCCACTGAGCCCCCGGTGTCATTTGGGAATGCCCTCAGCAGCGCATCTACCAGCATGCGCTTGTAGTCACGCATCTTCCGATCACCTCATCATTCCAGTGAGGGAATTAAGGACGGCACGTTGTCCTTGTAACAGGGATACAGCAGGTTGGCCACCCAGTAATCAGCACAAGTTAAAATGTGGGCAACTCGGCTATCGTTGAGCAGGCACTGCAGCATGTAGTCACTCATGTGTGCCAGGCTGCCCAGAGGCAAAGACAAGCTGTCCTCTGTGGGAGGTGCATCATCTGTGTCCTCCGTATCCCCCCCAGCCACGCTCCAGTGATGCCCACAAGCTGCGTTGGGTGCCACCCTGCTATGAACACGGTTCCTCCTCCTCATCATCCTCATCCTCCTCATCCTCCAGAACTGTGCCCTGGCTTGAAATTTTTTTACCTGGCCTATGCTGGTGCAGGAACCCACCCTCCGAGTCACTTGTAAATGATTGGCCTGATAACCGTGGAAATGGCCCCTCTTCCTCTTCCTCCTGTGCCACATCCTCTTCCATCATCACCCAAAGTGTTTTTTCAAGGAGACATAGAAGTGGGATAGTAACGCTGAGAACAGCGTCATCGGCACTGACCATGTTGGTGGAGTACTCGAAACACCGCAATATGGTACACAGGTCTCACATGGAGGCCCACTCGTTGGTGGTGAAGTGGTGCTGTTTCGCAGAGCGACTGACCCGTGCGTGCTGCAGCTGAAACTTCACTATTGCCTGCTGCTGCTCGCACAGTCTCTCCAGCATATGCAAGGTGGAGTTCCACCTTTTGGGCACATCGCATAGGAGGCGGTGAGCGGGAAGGCCGAAGTTCAGCTGCAGCGCAGACGGGCGAGCAGCAGCAGTGTGAGAACGCCGAAAGCACACACAGACGGCCCGCACTTTCTGCAGCAGCTCTGACATATCCGGGTAGTTTTTTAGAAATTTCTGCACCACCAAATTCAGCACATGCGCCAGGCAAGGGATGTGCGTCAAACCGGCTAGGCCCAGAGCTGCTACAAGATTTCGCCCATTATCGCACACCACCAGGCCGGGCTTGAGGCCCAGTGGCAACAACCACTCATCGGTCTGTTGTTCAATGCCCGCCCACAGCTGCTGCGCAGTGTGGGGTTTATCCCCCAAACATATCAGTTTTAAAACAGCCTGCTGTCGTTTCCCCCTGGATGTGCTGAAGTTGGTGGTGAAGGTGTTACGCTGACCAGATGAGGAGGTGGTAAAGGAGGAGGAAGCGGAGTAGGAGGAGGCAACAGTAGGCAAAGAGAAATGCCCTGCAATCCTCAGTGGCGGAAGGACATGCGACAAACGTCTAGCCGCCTTAGGCCCACCCACCACTACATTTGCCCAGTGTGCAGTTAGCGAGATATAGCATCCCTGCCCATGCTTACTGGTCCACGTATCAGTGGTAATGTGGACCTTGCCACAGATGGCGTTGCGCAGTGCACACTTGATCTTGTCCCCAACTTGTTTGTGCAGGGAAGGGATGGCTCGTCTGGAAAAGTAGTGGCGGCTGGGAACCACTTACTGTGGGACAGACACCGCCATCAGGTTTTTAAAACTGTCCGTGTCCACCAGACGGAATGACAGCATTTCAAAGGCCAGAAATTTTGAAATGATGGTATTCAGGGCCAGGGATCGTGGGTGGATAGGGGGGTAAATTCCTCTTTCTCTCCAGTGTTTGGGAGATGGAGAGCTGTAAGCTTCCATGGGATCGTGTGGAAATGCTTGGGGACGGTGGCGGACATTGTGGCGTTGCTGTCACATTGTCTGTTTGCTGGGTGGCAGGTGACACTGGCACTGTAGAGGTGGAGGAAGAGGCCAAGGCAGCAGCAGAAGAGGAAGCAGGAGGAGGCCGAGACCTTTCTTGGATTTTGAGGTGCTTATTCCACTGCAGCTCGTGCTTTGCATGTAGATGCATGGTCATGTAGGTTGTGCTCAGATTTAGAACATTTATGCCTTGCTTCAGGCTCTGATTGCACAGCGTGCAAACCACTTGTGTCTTGTCGTCAGAACTCCTTTGAGCTGCCTTTGGTGTGCTAGGTCCCATGGTGCCGTGGGTAATAGCAGGCGTACTGTCTAGGGGACGGTCGCTCCGCTTTTGCAACCTGCTTCCTCTCTTGCGGTGCTGGTGCCTCTGTGCGACCACCACCTCTTCCTCAAAACTGCACATGTCACTCGTATGACCTTCATTCCATGTGGGGTCTAGGACCTCATCATCCTCCACATCATCTTCCACCCACCCTTCACCACTGCCCTCCTTGTCAGTCTGCAAACTGTGGAAAGCCGCAGCAGTTGGCACCTGTATTTCGTCATCATCAGAGACATGCTGCTGTGGTGTTTCCATGTCCTCATCCTGAAATAGAAGTTGATGGGCATCGGTGCACTCAATGTTTTCCACTTCTGGGGCAGGGCTATGTGGATGGCCCACTGAAAAAACACCAGCAGAGTCATCAAAAAGCATAAGAGACTCCTGCATGACTTGGGGCTCAGACTGCTTGGCTGATTTTAAAGGGGCTGAGGTGAAAGACAGATGGCCATGGGGTTCTGAGCTTTCATCAAGGGACCGGGTGGGAGAAAATGTGAAAGAACTGGAGGCATTGTCAGCCACCCAATCTACTATCGCCTGTACTTGTTCTGGCCTCATCATTCGTTGAGCGGCATTCAGGCCTACCATATAACGTTGAAGGTTCCGTCGGCTACTCGCCTGAGGAAGGTGTTTCACATGTGCGTGTAGCTGGCACAAATCGACCATGTCCTCTCCTTGCAACAGGAACTTCACCAACACCACCAACACCAGCAGCACCAGCAGCACCACAACCACGTCCCTTATTTGACGCTCTCCTCATTCTGGAAGCAAATGTACTAAGTAGCACTATTTATTAATAATAAAAAAAGAATAATAAATTATTATTCTTTTTTTTTTTTAATACAGCAACGTAGACGCACTTTTTATTTTTCTGCAAGAAATACACCGCTCACACCAGCAGCAGGAACCTACAACAGTATGAGATGATTTTAGAACGCTAATCTATTCCTCACAGCACCGACAGATACCTGTCCCTACTGCAGTATGAGATGATTTAAGAACGATAATTTGTCGCTCACTGCACCAACAGGAACCTCTCCCTACACCACTATGAGATGATTTTAGAAAGATAATCTGTCCCTCACAGCACCGACAGGAACCTCTCCCTACACCAGTATGAGATGATTTTAGAACGATAATCTGTCCCTTACAGCACCGACAGGAACCTATCCCTACACCAGTATGAGATGATTTTAGAACGCTAATCTATCCCTCACAGCACCGCCAGGCACCTGTCTCTACTGCAGTATGACATGATTTTAGAATGCTAATCTGTCCCTCACAGCACCAACAGGAACCTCTCCCTACACCAGTATGAGATGATTTTAGAACTATAATCTGTCCTTCACAGCACAGACAGGAACCTGTCCCTACTGCAGTATGAGATGATTTTAGAACGATAATCTGTCCCTCACAGCACCGACAGGAAACTCTCCCTACACCAGTATAAGATTATTTTAGTAAGATTATCTGTTCCTCACAGCACTGACAGGAACCTGTCCCTACTGCAGTATGAGATGATTTAAGAACGATAATCTGTCGCTCACTGCACCGACAGGAACCTCTCCCTACACCACTATGAGATGATTTTAGAATGATAATCTGTCCCTCACAGCACCGACAGGAACCTCTCCCTACACCAGTATGAGATGATTTTAGAATGCTAATCTGTCCCTCACAGCACCGCCAGGCACCTGTCTCTACTGCAGTATGACATGATTTTAGAATGCTAATCTGTCCCTTACAGCACCGACAGGAACCTATCCCTACACCAGTATGAGATGATTTTAGAACGCTAATCTATCCCTCACAGCACCGCCAGGCACCTGTCTCTACTGCAGTATGACATGATTTTAGAATGCTAATCTGTCCCTCACAGCACCAACAGGAACCTCTCCCTACACCAGTATGAGATGATTTTAGAACGATAATCTGTCCCTCACAGCACCGACAGGAACCTGTCCCTACTGCAGTATGAGATGATTTTAGAACGCTAATCTGTCCCTCACATCACCAACAGGAACCTCTCCCTACACCATTATGAGATAATTTTAGAACGATAATCTTTCCCTCACAGCACAGACAAGAACTTCTCCCTACTGCAGTATAAGATGATTTTAGAATGATAATCTGTCCCTCACAGCACCAACAGGAACCTCTCTCTACACCAGTATGAGATGATTTTAGAACGATAATCTGTCCCTCACAGCACCGCCAGGAACCTCTCCCTACTGCAGTATGAGATGATTTTAGAATGATAATCTCATACTGACAGCACGGACAGGAACCTCTCCCTACTGCAGTATGAGATGATTTTAGACCGATAATCTGTCCCTCACAGCACCGACAGGAACCTCTCCCTACTGCAGCATGAGATGATTTTAGAACGCTAATCTGTCCCTCACAGCACAGACAGCAACCTCTCCCTACTCCAGTATGAGATGATTTTAGAATGATAATCTGTCCCTCACAGCACCGTCAGGAACCTTTCGCTACTGCAGTATGAGATTATTTTAGAACGCTAATGTGTCCCTCACAGCACCGCCAGGAACCTGTCCCTACTGCAGTATGAGATGATTTTAGAACGCTAATCTGTCCCTCACAGCACCGACAGGAACCTGTCCCTACTGCAGTATGAGATGATTTTAGAACGATAATCTGTCCCTCACAGCACCGACAGGAACCTCTCCCTACTCCAGTATGAGATGATTTTAGAACGATAATCTGTCCCTCACAGCACCGACAGGAACCTCTCCCTACACCAGTATGAGATGATTTTAGAACGATAATCTGTTCCTCACAGCACCAACAGGAACCTCTCCTTACTGTAGTATGAGATGATTTTAGAACGATAATCTGTCCCTTACAGCACCGACAGGAACCTATCCCTACACCAGTATGAGATGATTTTAGAACGCTAATCTATCCCTCACAGCACCGCCAGGAACCTGTCTCTACTGCAGTATGAGATGGTTTTAGAACGGTAATCTGTCCTTCCCAGCACCGACAGGAACCTCTCCCTGCTCCAGAATGAGATGATTTTAGAACGCTAATCTGTCCCTCACAACACCGCCAGGAACCTGTCCCTACTGCAGTATGAGATGATTTTAGAACGATAATCTGTCCCTCACAGCACTGACAGGAACCCCTCCCTACTCCAGTATGAGATGATTTTAGAACGATAATCTGTCCCTCACAGCACCCACAGGAACCTGTCCCTACTGAAGTATGAGATGATTTTAGAACGCTAATCTGTCCCTCACAGCACCGCCAGGAACCTGTCCCTACTCCAGTATGAGATTATTTTAGAACGATAATATGTCCCTCACAGCAAAAATAGGAACCTGTCCCTACTGCAGTTTGAGATGATATTAGAATCCTAATCTTTTCCTCACAGCACCATGAACCTGTCCCTAATGCAGTATCAGATGATATTAGAATGCTAATCTTTCCCTCACAGCGCCTGGAACCTGTACCTAATGCAGTATGAGTTGATATTCAAACGCTAATCTTTCCCTCACAGCACCAGAAACCTGTCCCTAATTCAGTATCAGATGATATTAGAAAGCTAATCTTTCCCTCACATTACAAGGACCCTGTACCTAATGCAGTATCAGATGATATTAGAGCGCTAATCTTTCCCTCACAGCACCAGGAACCTGTCCCTAATGCAGTATCAGATGATATTAGAACGCTAATCTTTCCCTCACCGTGCCAGTAACCTGTACCTAATGCAGTATCAGTTGATATTAGAACGCTAATCTTTCCCTCACAGCACCGCCAGGAACCTGTACCTAATGCAGGATGAGATGGTATTAGAATGCTAATCTTTCCCTCACAGCACCAGGAACCTGTCCCTACTCCAGTATCAGATGGTTTTAGAACGCTAATCTTTCCCTCACAGCACCGCCAGGAACCTGTCTCTAATGCAGGATGAGAGGATATTAGAGCGCTAATCTTTCCCTCATAGCACCAGAAACCTGTACCTACTCCAGTATCAGATGATTTTAGAACACTAATCTTTCCCTCACAGCACCGCCAGGAACCGGTCTCTAATGCAGGATGAGATGATATTAGAACGCTAATCTCTCCCTCACAGCGGTGGCAGCATCCTCTCCCTACTCCAGTACAAGACAATGTGACACGCAGCACTACGTAACTCCAGCTCATATAGAGGATGGGTCACATGATGCTCTGGCCAATCACAGCCATGCCATTAGTAGGCATGGATGTGATGGCTTCTAAGGGCAAACGAGTGAAACACTTGTTGATTAGCTGTCCTGCAGCTATTCAACAGGCGCCAAAAAATACCCAAATACCAAACCCGATCCCGGACTTTTTTTTAAATATCCGGGATCGGGTTCGGGGCACGGACACCCTAAAGTCCGGTACGGACCCGAACTTTACAGTCCAGGTTCGCTCAACTCTGTTTATAAACAATATCCCTAGCAATTCTCCCAGTGAAAGTGCCTGTACATTCTGTGCAAATGGGGCAAAAATTAATGTTCTTACGCTATATCCTGTGCTGGTCAAATGTGTTTTGTTCATATAAAATTGAAAATACAACATTTGCCCCCTAGATTTTATAGAAAATATGTATGATACTTACAGTAATTCCTTCTACAGGCCATATGTGGTATTTTCCATTTTTTTTTTCTTGCCCTATTTACAAAGAACAAATGTACATGCTCTTACACTAGGCGAATTGATAAATATAACCCTGAGGATCCTTTCACACGTACGGACCGTTCAGGTCCGCCTGTCAGTTTTTAAGGCGGACCTGAATGGACGCTCTATTCTCCTCTATGGAGAAGTGGATGTCAGTGGTGACATCCGTTCCACTCAGATCTGCTAAATCCAGACAGATGGAAACCCTATTTTCCATCTGTCTGGAGGCCATCTGTCTGGAGGAGAGCGGGACTCTGACAGGTCCATCAGACTGACCTGTCATCCGCCGGCTCAGCGGGGATCAAGGGATGGATCCCCGCTGAGTAAGCGGAGTCCTTCCAAACGGACCAACATGTTTGAAAGGACCCTTAAAGTTATAATAGTCACTTTTTTTAAAGTTAACAAACATGTCATACTTACTTGCTCTGTGCAGTGTTTTTGCACAGAGCAGCCCCGATCGTCCTCTTGTCTTTGAGCCATGACTTAGCCCCGCCTCCTCTCTCTCCTCATTGGCTCACTGAGTGTGATTGACAGCAGTGGGAGCCAATGGTGCCCACTGCTGTCTTAGCCAATGAGGAGGGAGAGTCCCTGGAGAGCCAAGGCTCTTGTGCACTGCTGGAAGGGGATCCGGGCTCAGGTAAGTGTTAGTGGACCTGGAGGGGGACTGCTACACACATAAGGTTTTTTACCTTCATGCATAGGCTTTTCATTCAGCCTTTACAAACACTTTAATCTAACTCTTAGCCTTCTCCCTACCCTTAACCTTAATTTAACCTCTTAAAAGTCACCCCTAAAACTGGAACCTAAGCCAAAATCTTACCTAATCCTTGACCCCCAAAATTATGGTTCAGGTTCACCTGAATTATTAGCTGATGCTTAACTTTCACATATGTTACTTAACACATACTCACCTAACCCTGTGCCAGTTTGTACCAGATTATTTCTGTGCCGAAATCACAACACCAAAGACTACTGCGCCACCTTCATTCACCAGTGGCATGCTCACATTACATTATGTTTTAAGTCATTTTCGTATTGCTGAGCCAGTTTAAAATTTTAAATTAAATCAGGTCCTGAATTGTTCTCTATGTCATCAAAGTAATATTATCCTGCAATATTTTGCAGTTGAGTCATTTAGAAAAAGTAATCTTGTACCTTTAGCAGGAATGACATTTTTGCAAAGTCAAATAGTTTAACACAATAAATCAGTACTTAGCATTTTTTTTCCTTGTATTCCATAGCTGGTAAATGTATCCCAAAAGTGTTGTAGCTAAAGTATTGTATATTTAGGTGTGTGTGGCCCTCAGTATAATCAGTATAACAAATGCAGCCTCTTGCAGGCTGCTTATTTTGGCACTCTGACCCATTTGAGTTAGCTGTGCTTCCAGTACAAAATAAACCAAACCTTTTTTCTCACTTCACAATCCATTTTCTGTATGGATATCTGCTGTTTGAGACTTAACTAGGTTTATGATAAATTAATAGAGCAATCATGTTATTTTTAAATTAGCACCTTTGAAAGCTCTCACAAAAATAATTAAACTTACAATTAGCAACATGAGCTATCAGACACATTCTCTGTCACCTGGTTGTGTTCCCCTAGCATTCCTTGGAACCCCTGTAAAGAAATTTTGCAAATATAAATATTATAATATTATATTATATTATATTATATTATATTATATTATATTATATTATATTATATTATAAATGCAGTATTTGGTATAACACCCATGTAACAAGGCAAGGTTTGCTGATTGATCAATCAGCCCAGACTTTCTATTGGGGTATGGAGACAGGAGTGTTCTGAGGGGTTTTGTCATTCACAGAAGATAGATTTGAAATATGATAATGTTGTTTGAGATATCATTTCAGTGCCCAGGATGTTAAAAGGACACTGGAATCCTAACAAGATCAACTAATGTAGCTACCAGATCTAAGGACTAGTTAGCTGCAATAATTAACATTTTTTTCTCTTAGGTTTGGATATTCTTTAGGAGCTATACGATACTAAAAAATGCATGAAATATGAAATGTCTGCCAGTGGTTCTAAAGGTCCGAATTACCTGCTCTGTGCAGTGGTTTTGCACAGAGCAACCCCGATCCTCTTCTTTTTAGGTCTCCTGCTGGTGGTCCTGGCTCCTCCCCTGCTAAGTGCCCCCAATAGCAAGCCGCTTGCCATGAAGGCACTTGAGCAGGATCGCTCCCAATCCACGCTCCTGTGAATGGACATTGCCTGTTCACACACGTAGTGTGGCTTGGCCCCACCCACCATGCTGTCCTCGTTGGCTCACTGGCTGTGATTCACTGCAATGGGAACCAATGTTTGCTGAGCCAATGAGCAGACACAGACCCAGGAGAGCTGCTGCTCTCATGCACATTGCAGGATCCAGGTGGGGCTCAGGTAAGTATAAAGGGGCGCTGGGAGGAGGAGCTGCGCCCAGAAGGTTTTCAGGCTTAATGCATAGAATGCATTAAGGTAAAAAATCGTCTGCATTACACTTTACATTATACACCGGGGCCCTCTGGTTTTCAGTTACACTTCTAAAAATATACAAAAGATCTCCTGATCTGGATCTGTGATCATTATTCTTAAAGCAGAACTCCAGGCAATCATCCCTAACACATAGATGAAATACATATAAGGGATCTGTTTTACCTGCCAACAGATTTGTATTTTTGTCCATTAATTGCTGAGATTTCCCACACAGCCAGATGGATGACACTGCTTTTTCTGTTAAAATAATATATTGTAAAAGGGATAGAGTGGTGCCTCTCTCCATACCCAGGTTGTTGACTTGAGGGAGCAGCAGCGGTCTGATTTATCAATGTGTCTTTAGTTTCTATTCTGGGAACATGTAATTGCTGGAGCTAGACATACTATAATTTTTTGACCTATTGAAATTTCATCTGTGAAGATTTGCACAAGTCTTGGATTAAAGCTTTCTACAATCTGCAAGATGTTGTTTGAATTTGGTCACTGTCTGCTAATTCTACTGAGACTGTAAGATACAGCTACAGTATCTTGCCACAACTGGATCAGTTATAGATATCACAAATCAGTGCTTAGATTGGATATACAGAACAGTCAAAAAAATCATATATCTCCATTAAAAAAAAAAAAACATTTATAGCTCTGAATATACTTTAAAATGAGAGATGGGCTCTGGGTATACAGTAGGGGTGTGCATCTTCACTGGTCTCATGATTTAATTTGATTACGATTACCCTGTCCATGATTCCTTTCGATTCAATTCTGCGATGCATCATGATTAGAGTTGAGCGAACTTCTAGAAGTCCGGGTTCTGCTGGTTTGGCCGAACTTCGGGACAAAGTCCGGGTTCGGGTCCGGACAGAACCCGAACTTTGTCCCGGACCCCGAACCCCATTGAAATCAATGGAGACCCGGACTTTTAGGCACAAAAAATGCTGTAAAATAGTCCTGGAAGGTCCTAGAGGTCTGCAAAAGAAAGGAAATGTGGGTAAGGGTGAGACAAGTGACCTACAAAGAAATGGGGACAGGGAAATAACTTTAAATATTAAAAAAAAAATAAAAACATAAAAAATACAAAAATGGAGATCATCTTCAAAATGGGTCTGAAAAGTATTAATTAACATTAGAGGCCATAGAACTGTTCTAAAATCATCTTCAAACTGTGTCAAAAAAGTATAAATAAGCCGGGAGTACCCATATCACTGTTATGCAAAATGTGTGTGTCACTTTAACCACTTGACAACTGGGCACTTAAACCCCCTTAACAACCAGACCAATTTTCAGCTTTCAGCGCTCTCACACTTTGAATGACAATTACTCAGTCATGCAACATTGTACCCATATGAAATTTGCGTCCTTTTTTTCACACAAATAGAGCTTTCTTTTGGTGGTATTTAATCATCTCTGGGTTTTTTATTTTTTGCGCTATAATTAAAAAAAGACCGAAAATTTTGTAAAAAAATGAATTTTTCTTCGTTTCTGTTATAAAATTTTGCAAATTAGTAATTTTTCTTCATAAATTTTGGCCAAAATTTATACTGCTACCTATCTTTGGTAAAAAAAAAACTAATTAGTGGATATTATTTGGTCTTTGTGAAAGTTATAGAGTCTACAAGCTATGGTGCCAATCACTGAAAATTGATCACACTTGATTTACTGACGGC